>JAYMZC010000271.1:7890501-8478572 GCA_036346975.1 Drosophila prolongata
TTTGATCCGGATGATAACCAGAAATATATTTTAGTATGTAAAATTCGGACGACAATTGACTGCTACCCACTCGCGACTTGACTATCGTGTGTATTTTCTTGGTTGCTTGAGCATTAGTTCCACCAATGCCCCGCAAGCTCAAACACACGTCCTCTCTCTTAATCTGAAGTCTCTGAGCGAGCTCGTCGGTCACAAAATGTACTTGTGAACCAGAATCGAGCAACGCTCGAGCCAAAACTAATTCGCCACTTTTTGTTTGGACGCTCACGATGGCTGTGGCAAGAATAACTCTATCCGATGCAGTCGCATGCAAAACATGCGAAGTGGATGGAGGTGGCAACGCGAGATTTGATGGCGAATAAATGTGCAGCAATGTGTGGTGTGAAGACTTACACACCCTGCATCTCTTCGATTTGCATCTTTTTACCGTGTGGCCCTTACGAAGGCAGTTAATGCACAAGGGAGCCTTTTTTGCGAAATCGAATCTTTGCTGAACTGTTAGGGCAGCAAAAGCAGTGCAATTTCCTACTTGATGTTCTGCTGAGTTGCAAAACACACATACTTCGCGGTCGTCCATGGCAGCAACAAACGAAAAACTCCTGTTTCCATTCTTCTTTGGATAAGCCTGGCTCTGCTGAACAATTTTTGGCTTACACGCTTCTTCGGCAACCATATGCTGATAGCGCTTGTTCAGGGCCGACTCACACTCGCTCCAAAGAGGAAGCGAGGTATAATCTAATTGTTCTTCCCATTTTCTTTTAGTTCCTGCATCGACTTTGCCCATTACTAGATGGATGAGGATGGCATTCGTAATACGTTTGTCATCCCCAATGGACAAAAGAGAATCGTACAGCGCTGTGACTGTGTCGATCAGGTTTCTCTAAGGCGGTAGCTGATGGCTGGGCAATCTTTGGCAGATTAAACAGTGTCGATATATTGTCAAAGAAAATTAAACAATCATTATCGTACACCCGCCTTAGGCTAGCCAGAGCCTTTTGGATAATTATCCGCGGTAACTTGGAATGCCCTGACTGTTCCTAGCGCGTCTCCAGCCAAACACGATATTAGATGGTTGAATTTTTCGATATCGTGCAGCGTGTCATCTTTGTCAACAAAAGTTTCGAAAAGGCTTATAAAATTTTTAAATTCGGAATGCTTTCCGCTGAAGGTTGGAAGAGCTACGCTCGGCAAACGGCATTGGGGTGTGCGCGTTGCCGGCGGAGCGGAATTGTCAACGCTCTTACGTTTTGTTTCCGCAATTAGGGAAATTAGCAACGATTTTGCTATTATCGCAGTCTCTTCGAACTCTTCGCGGTACTCATCATCTCCATCTTTCGCTTCAATTTTATTTTGTATAAGCGAAGCATTTTCGATGTGCGTATTTAGGATTTCCAATCGACATTCTAGCTCAACCGTATTTAAAGAGAATCGACCCTCATTTAAATATCTTTGCGTTCGCTCTATACTCCTCATATAGCCATCTCGTTGGTTTTTCAACTCTTCGATTTCCTGGTTGTTGCTTTCTGATTTTTGCATTTTTTTTTTTTTTTTTTTTTTTTTTTTGGTATCGAAGATTTTTAAATTTAATTTAATTTATTTATTTTTTTTTTTTAATTATATGTAAGTGTGTACAAAAAAAATTTTGTTTTTAAATTTATTAAATTTAAATAATAATAACCAACGAGAGGAATAAGCTGAACGCAAGCAGTGTAGGGGAGTTATTTAAAATTAATTAAGAAATTAATTTAAGGAATCCTAAATTATTTAATAATTCAATATAATATGCCGAGCGCACGTAGTGTAGGGGAGCACACGCCAAACTCAAACACCAAAAAACGAACAAACGTTTGGGCAGCGGCAACGCTTGCACCGTTCCAGCGATCGAAAACGAAAACGACGAAAGAGAACTCGAAAGAACGGGCTGCGTTGTCTGTGTGTGTGTGTATGTGTGTCCGGCTGGCGGTGCTCAACGCAATGCTAACGGAGGATGATGCACTGACCGATAACTAAGGGCAACGAATATATAAACCTGACGCTTAAAAGCGCGGGAAATGGCGAAAAGCGAGGGAAATTTGAAGAAAATGCGCGGCAGAAAATTTGCCGGGGATTTAATTCTCGAATTATAACTTTTCACAAGTCTCAACTTTTGCCTTTTTAATTTTTTGCACAGCTATAATTGGTGTTCACTACGACGAGAAATGGGGGAATTTTATTTTTTAAAAAAACCAGGATGCCGACAAATATTTATTTTATTTTGGTCCAAAGCGATTCACTTACTTATGTATGAATAATTCGAAATATGTAAATATATATGTATGTATATATCAGAATTATAATTGTTAGTACATGCAAGTTTTATTTATTTCTTGGTTAGAATGCTCGCTATCTACCGAATTTTTCACACGAATGCAAAAAGTTGATAGATGGGCCAAAACACAATTAAAACGCCACAGATTAGCTTTCAACTTTTCGCACTCTATACCTGCTTGGCCAATTTTGGGCTTGAGACTTCCTTTTTTTTCCATTTTCACAGCAGCAAGAGGGAGGGTTCAGCAGACTTCCAACGCAGTTCCAAAGAAAACGAAAACTTTGTTGCCGTACCGACGCGAGTTTTTGTTTTTTATTTTTTGTTAAAATTAAAATCGCTAAAACTCCAAATATCACGTCGGGGTCACCATGAAAAAACTTAATACTCTTTTGTATTAACAAATACGTGATTTGGTGGATCTCGGACGATTTTAATAACGACGAAGAGAATGACGAAAAGGAGTGCGGTTTGGATCGAGTTCGATATAACACTGGCTTTTAATTTCAATATAAAAATGCTTAAGCCTAACTTAACGACGGGGGCGAGAGACGGGGCGAATTCGCGAGAGCGATTAGATCTTTATTGCGCTCCCGCTCCCGCCTTACACTATTCAACAAATTTTAAAACACGCAAAGTGCGCGAACATAACCCGTAACAAAGCTAGCCTAGCTGGAATAGAAACGCCCATGAACTCAAACCGATTTAAAATCTTGGAAGACGCCTATGACGTTGAGGCGGCCGAATCCACTGAAGTCGAGAAAAGGAAGCCAAAACCTCCGCCTATTTATATTCGAGAAAAAAGTTCCAATTATCGTTTTTTTTTTTTTTTTTTTTCGCGGAGTCCCACGGCCCACATACCCGCCCAACCGACCGAGGGGCGCAGCCGTGTATCTTGTCAACAAAATTATCGAGCTTATTGGAAAGGATAACTTCCACATAATACCTCTAGTAAAGGGCAACATCAAAGAAACAAAGATTCAAATGAAGTCTGAAGATAATTACAGAGTATTATCGAAATATCTTTCCGAGAATAAAAATAACTTTTACACGTATCAGCTAAAAAGTAGCAAGGGCCTGCAACTTAAGGGCATAGAGCCCGATGTAACGCCTGCAGAGATAACAAAGGCGCTTCAAGAGAAGGGATTTAACGCTAAGACAGTCTTCAACATCCTTAACAGGGATAGAAAGCCGCATCCACTCTTTTAGGTTGAGCTCGAACCAGAAAATAAGCCCCTAAAGAAATACGAAGTGCACCCCATTTACAATCTTCAGTTCCTGCTGCACCTCAGAATTACAGTTGAGGAACCGCACAAACGCAATGGAGCGGTACAATGTGCGAACTGCCAAGAATATGACCATACAAGGTCATACTGAAAACTGCGCCCGGTGTGTGTAGTTTGTGGAGATCTTCATGACTCCGCACACTGCCCAGCGAGCAAAGATGACTGCAACTCGAAAAAGTGCGGCAATTGCGGTGGCAATCACACTGCTAACTACAGAGGCTGCCCTGTTTATAAGGAGCTGAAAAGTCGCATCCACCAGAGAGGAACTGCCGCCCGCACCCAAAATAAACAGATTACAGCTTCCAGATCAAACCCTGAAGTCTTCTTCTGGACTGCAGCCAGATCCTCACTAGGACCCTTAAACTCTGATACAAATGTGACTTACGCAAGCGCTTTAAAATCAGGACTGGCTAACCCTGTCTCAAAAAGTTAATTTCTGCAATCAGCATACCAAGAACCGAACACGGCTCAGCAGCAACAACTCCCGGAGCAGTCAAAAAGCAAATTTGAAGATATGATATACAGCCTGCAGCAAAGCTTTACGGAGTTTATGTCGTTTATGCGCACAACTATGCAAGATTTAATGCGAAACCAAAATCTATTGATTCAAATGCTGGTTTCACAACAATCCAAATAATGACTTCCCTAAGGATATCTAAGTGGAAGGCTAACGGCGTCTCACAGCATAAACTTGAGTTAGCTCAATTCCTACTCGACAACCATATCGACGTAATGCTGCTTTTAGAAACACACCTTACAAACAAATACAATTCTCAACTACGAGGTTATTCATTCTACGGAACAAATCATCCAGATGGTAAAGCACATGGTGGCACTGGAATTCTAATCAGAAGCCGTATTAAGCAGCACTATCATAACAAATTTGCTAAAAATTACCTACAGGCCACATCTATAAATATACAAATAAATACTGGCAACCAACTTACACTAGCCGCCGTATACTGCCCCCCTCGCTTCACCATAGCCGAAGATGAGTTTATGCAGTTTTTCAACCACTTCATAGCCGCAGGGGGTTACAACGCCAAGCACACACACTGGGGATCACGTCTCGTGACCCAAAAGGAAAACAGCTCTATAATGCAGTTATAAAAGCAAATAACAAGCTGGACTATGTTTCTCCTGGCAGACCAACATACTGGCCGACAGACCCAAACTACCCGATTTAATAGACTTTACAATTACAATTACCAAAAACATTCCTAAAAATCTGATAAGCGCCGAATGCCTCTCGGATCTTTCATCTGATCACTCGCCTGTCCTGTTTATTCTACTCCGACATCCAGGCGCATTGGAGCAATCGTTTAAATTGACATCACAGAAAACCAATTGGGTTAAGTACAAGAAATACATTAGCTCACACATTGAGCTAAGTCCTCATCTCAACGATGAAGCCAACGTAGACAGATTTGTTAATACACTGGAGTCAGTACTCGTCTCTGCAGCTCGAATTTCAACACCCCAAACTACAAGTACGCAAAGCAACCAAAAGAAGACAAATCTAAATAGAAGAGCTCGTCCTCGAAAAGTGACGCTTACGTCGAGAGTGGCAACTCCACAGATTGCCATCTGCTAGGCAAAGCTTAAAATATGCCTCACGTCAACTCACAAAAGCTTTACAGCAAGAAGAAGCACATGTCCACCGACGCTACATAGAGCAATTGTCAACATCGAGTACTAAACACTCACTATGGAGAGCTCATCCTACTCTAAGCTCACCGAAAGTAACCGTGATGCCTATTAGAAATCCCACAGGCGGCTGGGCGCGCAGCGATGCAGACAGAGCCAACACGTTTGCCAACCACCTTAAAAATGTCTTCCAACCAAATCCTGCCACTAGTGCGTTCACCTTGCCGATTTTACCATATGAGCCTCAGCTTCAACATGAGCCAATTGAGTTTCGCCCAAACGAAATCGTTAACATTATCAAAAATCAGCTGAATCCGAAAAAATTCCCCGGGCTGCGACCTCATAACTCCCAAAATGATCATTGGGCTCCCATATTGCGCCATTTGCACTATCACCCAGCTTTTTAATGCCATCGCAAAACTTGGCCACTTTCTAGTGAGATGGAAAAAGTCGATTATAATAATGATAGCAAAGCCGGGAAAAGACCACACAATTCCCACGTCGTATAGAGATATAAGACTACTCTCATGCTTATCTAAACTCTTTGAAAAATGCGTATTGACTCGGATAAACACATACCTAAGACTCCAGGAAGGAATTCCGTCACATCAATTTGGGTTTCGTGAAAAGCACGGAACAATTGAGCAGGTCAACCGGATAACATCAGAAATTCGGAACGCGTTCGAAAAACGAGAGTACTGTACTGCCATATTTTTAGACGTCTCTCAAGCATTTGATAGAGTTTGGCTAGAAGGTCTAATGTACAAGATCAAGTCAATGCTCCCCTACAACACCCATAAGCTTTTAGAGTCTTACCTCTACGACAGAAAATTTGCTGTTCGATGCAACACTGCTATATCTGACGATTTCACTATTGGAGCTGGAGTTCCTCAAGGAAGCGTGCTTGGGCCAACATTATATGTCCTCTATACAGCAGACATCCCAACAAGCACACGACTAACAACATCTACGTTTGCTGATGATACAGCCATTCTCAGCCGCTCAAAATGCCCGATGCAAGCAACTGCGCAGCTAGCTCTTCATCTGGTCGATGTTGAAAAGTGGCTATCAGATTGGCGAATTAAAGTGAACGAACAAAAATGCAAGCACGTTACGTTCACCCTGAACAGGCAAAACTGCCCGCCGCTCATGTTAAACCATACTCTACTCCCACAAGCAAACGAAGTGACATATCTAGGAGTACACCTCGACAGAAGACTCACATGGCGCCGGCACATTGAAGCCTAAAGCTAAAAGCCAGTAGCCTTCATTGGCTTATCAACGCTCGGTCTTCCCTTAGCCTTGAATATAAAGTGCTGCTGTATAACTCGCTACTAAAACCTATATGGATGTACGGCTCTCAGTTATGGGGGAATGCCAGCAATAGCAATATTGACATAGTCCAGCGAGCTCAGTCGAAGATCTTGAGAACAATCACCGGGGCACCGTGGTATGTTCGCATCGAAAACATACATCGCGACTTAAACATTCTACCAGTCAAAGATGTGATCGCAGAACAGAAGGAAAAGTACTTTACCAAGCTATCGTTGCACCCTAACCACCTGGCGAGAGGTCTTACAAGGTTGATCAACCAATCACGCCTTCGTCGCAATGACTTACCCACCTAGCGACCGACTTGAGGGACGCGCCACCAGAATGCAGTCTTATTATACTGTTAGTTAAATTTTAATGTTAAGATTTGTAAACTTATCTCAAAATTAAGAGAAGATTCAATAAATAAAAGCAAAGTTAAAATAAAAAAAATTTTAAAATGGATGCTGAAGGTCTGCGTAGACCAATAATGAGCTAGTTCCTCTGAAACATAAAATCCAAAAAAAAATTTAGTTAAAGTATAAGATTATCTGGTACTTAATCGAAGGAATAAACAAAATTCATTTTGAACAAAATGAAAAAAATCGATTTTTTGAAAGATAATTCTTATGAATAATTTAAGATAAATATTATCTTTACAGAATCAAATAAAAAACAAACATTAAACGGCAATTTCCAATCAGATGAGTCGTTGTGAAAAATTGAATTTCCTATTTGAAATACTAATACTATTTCTGAACTTAGAAAATTGACTTCAGAAGAGAAACATTTACGTTTTGTTCATGCAATTTCTTGCCTTTATACCCTTGCAGAGGGTATTATAATTTTGGTCAAAAGTGTGCAACGCAGTGAAGGAGACATCTCCGACCATATAAGGTATATAGTGACATATTCATAGCACCACAAACCTCTATGTACATGTCTACACACCCACACATACATACACACGTACACATTACTTTAAGACACCCTCAGAAAAATCGAAACCTAATTGTCAACAAACCAATGGAAAATTTCCATGTTATTAAAAACTTCAGACTAATAGACTAAACAATTAGAATGAGCCGCTATCTGACTATCGGCCCTTTCCCACGGTTCAGGATACTCAGATTTCGGGACCGAAATCCTATAAACACTCAATAAACACTAAAGCCACTCATTAAAAGCTACAAAGCTCAGAACCGAAGTTTGATCGTAGATAAAGTAGGAGTTAGAGAGCGAGTTTAGTTCGAGACTTGTAACTATCAGGTCGGTGTCCCAAATAAAAAACAAAACGGATACAATCCGTTTAATTAAAATTAAATAAAGTTTTTTTTTATAACATACTTACGGTACGAATATTTAATTGGCGCAGCCGGTAGGATTTCAAGTGAAAGTTAAACGTCGGTTTTAAACTGTTTTTAGGGATTGTACTATACAACTAGTGTATCGTGACTAGCAAAAAAATAAATCGTCGAACACACAAGTGAAATCCGTAGACAATTGAAAAATCCAATTCGGTTATTCTCACTTCAAAAAAAAAGTTAAATATTGAAAGTCTTTGTAAACAAAATAAAATCTAATTTGGTCAATCTCATTAAAAGTGAAATATTGAAAAACTTTGTGAAAAACAAAAAAAAAACACTAATGGAAAATCCAGCCCAGTTATCCGAAATACATCTGAACCAATTAATTGGTCAGATAAAATAATTGCCTTATTTCGATGGCAATATATCTACAGCAGTTATACCCGACTCAGGACGTTCGTCAAACACACATAATCTACGGAGCTATAGAGAGGACTATAATGGACGCTGCTAAAGCTGTTTTATCCGAAGAGAAGACGATGAACTAGATTTCTACGAAATTGGCCTTAATTAGAGCATTCAAGGACCATAGGCCATATGAAGACCTCGTTGACAACATAAACAAAACGACCTATAAAGGAAGCATCAGTAAGTTCGTAGGCGAGCTAAAACGTAGATCCGCAAATATGATTAATAAGTTAGAATTAGAGACAGACCCCACTGATAAATCACTTTATACAGCATCATTAAATAAAACCATTCAAAGATGCATAGAAAGGAAGCTTCCAGATAGATTATTTAATGCATTGTCAAAAAGAGATATTTCCACAATTTATAATTTAAAAGAAACAGCAATGGTATTAGGACATTGGGATGCAGATCCCTTTGAGAGCTATAGATCGGTGCGTTACGACAATCGCAGGAATTCGGGAAATACCCACCAAAATTATTATCATCAAAAGAATAATTCAAATTATTACCCAAGACACAGTAATAGTTTTAACAGTCATTCAAATTCAAATTCGTTTTTAAATCCAAATCCAAATTTAAATACTTCAACAATTCCTCAGTCCTCAGCAAATCAAAATTGTTATTATCAAGAATTTAGAAATTCTCTAGCTCAAAACTCGCTAAATTACCAAGCATTAACGTCCAATAATTCTCCAAGTGCACCTGTTAAAAGCCAAAGAGAAAGTGATAGCGCACAGAATAGGACGGATATAAATTTTCTACAAACAGCCTCGGAGCCAGAAAATTTTACCCCTATAATAGAGTAGACATAAAAGGTAAACTTCTTAAATCTATGGTAGACACAGGTTCATCTATCAACATAATGAACTAAAATTTTGGGGATCTTGAAATTAACAATGAAAAATCAAATGTCTTTACGATAAATGGATCATTAGAATTAAAAAAGAGTGTAATAATAAAACCAAGTAAAGTTTGTACAATAGAACAAAAATTCTATTTAATGAAATGACTTAATCCAAAATCTCAAAAAGAAAAGATTGAAGAGGATAAGACCGCAATAAAATGCCTTAATCCACCCTCATCTGAGGATCAATCTTTAAATTTCGCCATTGATAACGAACTTCGTGAATGCAATGAATTCAGGTTAGAGCATTTAAATAAAGAAGAAAAAGAATGTTTGAAAAAGGTTTTATTTGAATACAACGATATTCAGTAGAAAGAAGGCGAAAATTTGACTTTCACAAGTACAATTAAACATAGTATTCAAACCAAACATGAGGATCCTATTTATAAGAAACCTTATAAATCTCCTTACTGTTCACCCATCTGGATGGTTCCTAAGAAAGCCGATGCTTCAGGGAAAATGAAATTTAGAGTAGTAATAGACTACCGAAATTTAAATGAGGTAACCATTAACATACCGAACTTCGTGAATGCAATGAATTCAGGTTAGAGCATTTAAATAAAGAAGAAAAGAATGATTGAAAAAGGTTTTATTTGAATACAACGATATTCAGTAGAAAGAAGGCTTAAATTTGACTTTCACAAGTACAATTAAACATAGTATTCAAACCAAACATGAGGATCCTATTTATAAGAAACCTTATAAATCTCCTTACTGTTCACCCATCTGGTGGTTCCTAAGAAAGCCGATGCTTCAGGGAAAATGAAATTTAGAGTAGTAATAAACTACCGAAATTTAAATGAGGTAACCATTAAAAATAAATTGGACAAATCAGCATTTTCAAAAAAAAATGGCCATTACGAATATACACGAATGACATTCGGGCTCAAAAATGCTCCCGCTACGTTCCAAAGATTTATGAACAATTTATTAGAAGAATTAATTTATAAAGATTGTTTAGTTTATTTAGATGATATAATAATTTTTTCCACTTCATTGGAAGAACATATTTTATCACTAAGGAAAGTATTTGAAAAGTTACTACAAGTAAAAACGGTATATCAGATATAGAAAGGTTTCATAAAACAATAAACGAAAAACTAAGAATAATAGGAAGCGACACAGACATCGAAAATAGGTATACTAAATTTGAATTAATTCTTTATATTTATAAACATAAAACTAAACATAATGCAACAAATAGAATACCAGCTGACATATTTTTGTATGCAGGAAGTCCCGAGTATAACACACAAGAAAGAAAAACAAAGAAAATTGGCAAATTAAATGAAAAACGTCATGATTTTGAAATAGACACAAGATTTAACCAATCACCACTACAAACCCATTTAAAAAGACAGGAAGCTTGAGGAAGGTGGATGAAAAACATTTCGAAGAAACAAATAGAGGCAGGAAAATAACTCATTACAAATCAAAATTTAAAAAAAAAAGATAATTAATAAAAGTAAATACGATAATTCCAGGAAAGCAGAAGGAAATGAAAGGACACAACAAAAATCTTATTAGAATCATCACTTTCTTGATTATAATAATAACAACAACTAAAATGGCAACGGGACAAAACAGTGAAATAAATCCGATTAAAGCTCAGAATGGATACCTTGTATTTAAAATCGGATCCATAGATATTCCAACGAATTTCGAATATCACTATTTAAGTATTAACATAACTAAAACAGAGCAACTATTTGAAAAACTTTTAAAAGAAGCAAATAAATTTAATTATATTATTCAAATCCGTTATCTAGCTGAAAAACTTAAAAGAGAGATAAATGGAATTATAATAGCTAAACTTAAGGGGGTATAAACCATTTTTTGTCGAAAAAAATAGGAAAGTTTGGATTTTTTTATGTATGTAACTATTGTTTTTATTAAATGAATGATTATATTTTCTGAAAGTTTAGATTGTTATGCAAAAAATTTTGAAAAAATATTTAATACTTTTTAAGGTGTGGCTGTTTCCCTTAAACGCCTTTTTTTTAAAGAGTCTTGCGGTGATAATTCCCCAGGACGAAAGGGTCGACTGATACCGAAAAAATAAAAATATTTCATTAGTTTAAAGTAATATTCTGTACTTGAACGAACGTTTTAAAAAAAATAATTTTTTTTTTGTGCATACGGGAACGTTTTATGCAAAAAATTACGTTTTTGGACGCATAAATTCTTACAAAACTATCTATTTCGGCGAAATAAAAATTTTTACATGAAAAAAGATCGTTCAAGTACTAATAAAATGCATTACGAACATTCAAAAAAAAATTTGAAGAGAATCGTTTCAGTAGTTTTTCGCCAATCCATATCACCGCAAAGTCATTTTTCAAAAAACACCATTTCGAGATATTCGCGTTTAAAGTTTCAAGTTTGGGTTTGGGCGCGCGGCTAGGAGCGCTGTAACTTTTTTTCTACTGCTCAAATCTCTAAGAAAATTTGGGGAAATGTTCTCAAGAAGTTGTTCATTAAGATAAAGCAAAAAAAATGTTCGATATTTTGAAAATGAAAAAGCTATATATACCCCCTTAATAAGCGAGGATTATTTAACATTATAGGTTCAACTTACAAATATTTATTTGGAACATTAGATCAAGATGATAAGGAAGAGTTAGAGCGGAACCTATCGGAGAATAGTACACAAAACACAGATTTAAATATGATCATTGACGTAATAAATAATGGAATCGAAGTTATTAATAAATTTAAAGAAGATGATGAAAGAGAAGAACAGGCTAACGTTTTAATATTTAACCTACAACATGTTACCGAATATATAGAAGATATTGAGATAGGAATGCAGTTGGCCAGGCTTGATATATTATATTAAACCCTAAATTATTGAAACAGGATGATTTAACTAAAATAAACTCTGAGAAACTTTTGAAAATTAAAACTTCTACATGGCTCAAATCAGACACGAATAAAATTTTAATAATTTCACATATTCCTAGCGAAATAGTGAAAGCACTGCTTTCTAACTGAAAATATATTTGACAAATATTACCTTCACGAAGAAAAAGTATATAACAAAGAAAAAGGAAAAATAGTATTTGATGAATGTATAAATGGAATAATTAAACAAGAATCCACAAGCTGCAAATATACTAAAATCCATAAAAATTTTCAAATTAATCGCTTTTCGTCTTTGACTTCCAAAGTGAACGGTCGTGTTTTTTTTCTGCGCTCCGATTTTGTATTTTTGTTTCGTTTATTCTCATCGGTGGGTTTTATCAAAACAATTTTCATTTTCTTACAGTTAACTCAAACATACATTTAAATTCCGTTCGCTTCGCGAGTGAAATATAAATCTTTGTGCACTTGTGTAATAACAGTAAAAAATTGTTTTAATTTCGTAATTCTGTTCTATGTTTTCTTTTCTTGTAACCCCGCCGTTTCTTTTTTGTGCGTTGACCGTCGTAAGTCTTAGTGCTGTTTTTAGTGTTGCTTTTGCATGCACTTTAACTAATTTACGCTCCCGCTCTTTCGCTCTCTTTGCTTTGAAAGTTCTAAGCGTTTAGTTTCTGCGCTCTTGCGGTACTTATAACTGATCGCTTAAAAATTTCAATTCGTTTTCTTGGTACAGTGGTTCCAATAAATAAAATGAATAATAATAATTTAGTCTGCTTTTGCAAAAAATGCAGCCTCGTAATCAGGGCTGACCAGTCTAATATGACTTGCTGGCTGTGTGAAAATATGATGCACACCAAGTGCGCCTGTTTTACTGGCCGGACAAGTGATGACCTTTCAAAGGGGACCAATTTGCAGTTTTGTTGTGATGCTTGTGTCGAGGTTGCGAACGAGATGAATCGTTCATGCGCCGAACTAAAGGCGGCCTGATGGGGATGATTAGCTGCTTCGGAGTTGCTAGAGATAGTTTTCGACGAGCTGATGATCTCCTCTCTGCGCTGGATTCGCAGTTCAATAGTCGTAAGCTATTAAAAGAGTCCCCTAAGCGCAAAAAGGCCGCTGGTGGTAAACAGCAAAAGGGGAACACCCCGCAACCGAAAACAAAAGAACAACAGAGCATTCCGGCGGATCAGCAGCTGATTGCAGCAAACCCTCAAATGTTGCTAAGATCAGCAGCTAAAAAAGATTCGGTATCCGAATCTCCTTCTTTCCAATCAGAATGCAAGAGGTTTGCGTAGCAAGCTCACAAAATTGTATTCGGATAGCCTTTCCTTTGCATCTCATATGGTTAAAGCCGGATATATTTAGCTCCGAAGTTTTTCCAGGTAAGTATACAATATATACGTATGACCGTCCCTCTAGTCGAGGAGGTGGAGTCTTAATTGGAGTTGATTCAAACCTCCCGTCTGAGGAGTTATTATACCCGTTACTCGTAGAGTAAAAGGGTATATTGTATTCGTGCAAAAGTATGTAACAGGTAGAAGGAAGCGTTTCCGACCCTATAAAGTATATATATTCTTGTTCAGGATCACTAGCCGAGTCGATCTAGCCATGTCCGTCTGTTCGTCTGTCCGTCTGTCTGTCCGTCTGTCAGTCCGTCAGTCTGTCCGTATGAACGCTGAGATCTCGGAAACTATAAAAGCTAGAAGATTGGCTTTTTGCATGTAGATTTTATGAGTTCCTACGCAGCGCAAGTTTGTATCAAAATGGTGCCACGCCCCCTCTGACGCCCACAAGCCACAAGCAGTGGCCACAGTTTTGATGCTATTATGAAAATTTTAATTGATATGTATTTATTTCGTCAATACCTATCGATTGGCGTAATAAAAGTTTGCCACGCCCACTCTAACGCCCAAAAACCCATTAAACGCTTAAACCTGGCTAGCGCCTACATTTCCGCTTTTCATGGCCCGTGGTACCACGGTAGCGCCATCTAACGGATGACTTTGGAACAGCTGGCCAAGGTGCTAATTCGAGCGGCGAAAAACATACAAGAAGGCATATTTATATTAAGTTGTTTAGCTGAGTAACGGGTATCTAATAGTCGAGGCACTCGACTATAGCGTTCTCTCTTGTTTTTTGATGAATTCAATACCATTGAATTTATTTGTTAATGTTATCGCCGTTGTCTGAACTTCCTGATTATTTAAATCACCTTTCCGTTATTAAGTCTCTTGCAAATAAGCTTTCCGATAGGGATCCGTTGGTAGTTCAAGGTGATTTTAATATACCTGGAGTTACTTGGTCCACTGAGGATGGATCGAATGTCTTACTACCTATAGCACAGCATGATATTATCGACGCCCTGCTTGACATATCTCTTTTTCAAGTAAACCATGTTCGAAATTCTATAGGTCCCCCACTTGATTTGTGTTTTGTATCAAATCCTGAAGATGTGTTTCTGTCCAGAGTAGCACCACTCACGCAACCTGAAGATCCATATCACCCAACAATCAAACTTTCATTTGATACGGGCAGAGTTATAGAAGAAAAATCAGAAAAATCCAAACGAATGCATTGTTTTCGCAAGGCAGACTTTCTGAGGCTAAATAATTTTATTTCTGGCTTTAATTGGTCTGATCTTTACTTATGCATTAATATGTCCGATGCAGTTAAGGTTTTTTACACTGCAATAAACTCATTTTTTAATTCCTGTGTTCCGTGGTACTATCCGTCAACTTCCAATAAATCACCTTGGTTTAGCAAAGAGTTGACACACTTAAGAAATGTAAAGTCCAGACTTTTTAGGAAATATAAAAATACCGGTTCTCAATCTGTTTTTACTAGATATTTAAGTGCTCGGTCAAGATTTACCGTGCTTAATGCTCAGTGTTATAATAGTTACTTAAACCGTTGTAAGGTCCAGTTCTCTCAGGACCCGAAACAGTTTTATAATTTTGTTAACACCAAGCGTAAATCTAATTCTTTTCCTTCCTCGCTGTCGTTCGAAAACATGACGGCAACCACAGATCAGGCAATGCCGATTTATTTGCCCAATTTTTTCAAACGACTTACTCTACTTTAGATTATTCATCACAGCCTTATTCTTACACCATGTCCAAGTCAAACCTCATATTCTGTCCCACTTTAACAGAAAGCTCTCTTCTTTTGGATCTTCTTCGTATTAAGCCTGTTTATTCGCCAGGGCCCGATGGTATTCCTGGGTGCGTGCTTAGGTATTGCGCTAAGGCCCTGTGCAAACCTCTTCACAAGTTGTTTACCTTATCTCTAGAAACCTCCCAATTCCCAAATATTTGGAAGGAATCATTTGTTATTCCTCTTTTTAAGAAAGGTAACAAGTTAGAAGCCAGTAACTACAGAGGTATTTCTAAGTTGTCAGCTATTCCTAAGCTTTTTGAAAAAATTATTACTCCTCATTTGAAGCACCTTTGCAGATCAATCATTTCTCCGTGTCAACACGGATTTATAAAACGTAGATCCACAATCACAAACCTTCTAGAGCTCACTTCATTTGTGATAAAAGGCTTCAATAGTAGTTTTCAAACAGACGTCATTTACACTGACTTTAGTAAAGCATTTGACTCTGTAAATCACTTACTTCTCATTCAAAAACTTGACCTTTTAGGTTTTCCAGTTGATCTGCTTAAATAGATTTCAAGTTATCTAAATGGCAGGTAACAAAGGGTCCTTTTTAAAAATTCAATTTCTGAAATTCTCCGTGTTACCTCCGGTGTCCCACAAGGGAGCCATCTGGGTCCGTTACTTTTTACATTATTTATTAACGATCTTCCCTCAATTGTAAGTCATTCTCGCGTACTTATGTACGCAGATGATGTTAAGTTGTGCCTGCAGTATAAGGACATTTCCTGCCATTTAGACTTGCAATCCGATCTAGATAATTTTCAAAACTTGTGCCAAGATAATTTACTAAATTTAATCGCATCCAAGTGCAAGCTGATGACTTTTTATCGGGTCAATCCGATATACGCGACTTACACATTAAGTGGCAGCTCTTTGGATAGAATAATTCTTGTAAACGATCTTGGCGTTCTCTCTGACCCTAAACTAAAATTTTCAAACCACATTTCGTCCATGGTTAATAAAGCCAGAAGAGTGCTTGGATTTATTAAAAGGTGGTCAAAAGAATGCGATGATCCTTATTTAACTAAAACTTTATTTATTTCGTTAGTCCGTCCGATTCTGGAGTATGGGTCTCCCGTCTGGAGTCCACAATACGGAATACATATTGGTCGTATTGAATCAGTACAAAAAAACTTTCTTCTTTTTGCATTACGGCGCCTAAAACTGGGATGCAAATCTTAACTTACCTTCTTATTCTTGTAGACTTCTGTTGATTAATTTTCCCTCCCTAGCCAACCGTAGAACGATGCTTGGTACTGTCTTCATTTATAACCTTATACATGGTGATATTGACTCCTCCGACTTGGTAGGTCGGGTAAACTTTTCTGTGCCAAGTAGATTAACTAGAAATTATATTCCCCTAATTTTAAATCATTGTAGATCTAACTATGCCTTGCATGAGCGTTTCAGAGTATTATGTTCTGACTATAATAGACTTTTTCCTATAATCTCAAATCTTTACTCTCTGCCGCTCCTAAAACGATTAATACTAGCTTCATTGGCACAAAATTGATCTTTCTATTACTTTTTTTCTCGGACTTTTACCTATATTGCCTTATCTCGCGTCTATCTTCTCGCGAATCGTGCCGTACGATACACGGCTGCGCCCCTCGGTAGGTTGGGCGGGTAAGTGGGCCGTGGGACTCCGCCCGAATAAACAAAACAAAAAAAAAACAAATATTTTATTAACATAGAAAATCTCTAAAACATTTTTCAATCAAAATTGTATTAATAAAGAAATTTCTATAGTTGGTATTAATTTTATTAAAATACTGTAACGATTTTTGCCGCCGTGGAAGGGCGGATCTCGTCACGGAAAGCCGAGCGGAACTTCTTTTTAGATCGGTGTGCGGTCACGATCCCGTCAATGCCCACTTCCTCGCCTAAGCTCAACCACAAACACACGCGTAGTTCTTAATTATTTCGCATCTTTATTGGGTCTTCTACTCACAGACCGCACGAGGCGCCATGTGCGTTTCTCTAATCTCGTTTTTAGAAGAAGGAAGAAGGCGTATCCCGCTCGTTTAGGAGGGAGACGGCGGCACCAGTGTCGACGATCAGCCGTGTAGGATGTTTCTGTAAGAAGATCAAACAATGTAAATGTTGGCCTCCAAAGGCACTACAGGTATACGTAGCTTCGGCGGGCATAGACTGGCTCCCGCGATGGTCATATCGTATAGGGTTTGTAGTAGTCCGTTTCGCCGCGATTGACGGCATTAGTGGCATCTTTCCGGATGGGTGTTCAGCTTGTTCGCTCGGCCCAAAACGGTGTCCACTTGGGGTGAGTTCAGTTCTTCTCCTTCTGCAAGCGGCGGCGGTAGTTTCCCATAGGACTTGGCGGCAACGGCATATCGGATGGAACCGGTTTCTAGTGAAGCGGGCGGCGGTACGTTGGCGATCTCGCCGGTCGGCGGCTCCGGGGTAAGCTGTAAACTCGTTGGTCTACGTAGGGTGCGGGCGCTCCGGAGTGCGGCAAACTCTATTTCCTGAGATTGAGCGGCACTTTCTTTGGGCGGCGGCAGTAAGGGAAAGGGGGCCACGATGGCTTCGACACCACTTGGAGGAGCATTAAGTCGGGCGCCGGGTTGCTCGATTGGCGGGTTGCGGCTTCTGCAACGGCAACGTTCTGGCAGCTACTTGGTGGGGAGGTCTCGACTGTTGGGAACCCGTCGGTCGGCGTGCTGTGTGGGTATTCCGGTTCGCAGTAAGCTTGATGTCCGTGGACTGCGCGGCACTCTCTTCGGGCGACGGCTCTGGGGGCAAGGGGGCCACGATGGCTTCCACTCCATTTGGAGGCGCCGGGTTGCTCGGTAGGCGGTGGCATCGAGTGGAGGTGCGGCGGGGCGTTACAGGTGTTGGAACCGGATTCAGTAACCCGGGCAGGTGCCGTGAGCGATTGAGGGTGAGCCGGAGACGTACGGTGGTTGCGGAACCGCCGTTGGGGAATCGGGGGGGTGAGCGGCTGCTCACTGGGGCTTAAGGTGTTGACTGTCAACTTCCGCCCCGAGAGGCTGACGGTAGCTAGTTTCCCGATAGCGGCACGGAGTTAGTTGAAAACCCCGGTCCTCTCGAGTTATGGCTCCTGATCCTCGGGTTCTTCTTCCTGGAGAGACAAGGGGATCTTCTATGGTTTCGGCAGCAAAGTTCATTACTGCGGCGGCTGGACGTCGTCGGCACTGGGTACGATTGTGGAAGGTGTGATAGCCGGTGTGCTTACTGATTGTAAAGTATTCGCGCATGGCGGCTGTCAGGGAGCTGAGCTGAGAGTGGCTTCTGGTAGGGTAGCGTGAAAACGCTGAGCACGCCCACGCAGACTCGTATACAACTTTCTGCACTTCTTCCTCTCTGACCAGTGGTATTCTTCGGCCATGTCGTCAAGTAGGCGTTGAAATTCGGGCCAGGGACGTGTTCCATCGAAGGTTGGAGGCGGCTCTGTATCCGGCACCTCCAGAATTCTCCATTGTGAGGTTATGTCTCCGACTGGACGATGGGCAGCCATCGACGCGGTCCCTGGAATGCCGTCCATTCTCCGTGGAAACACTTGCTGCGGCTGTCCTGAACCGGCATTGGCCATTTCAGCTAAGCACGGGGTGCTGGCGGAGTGTCGCTCACCCCCTGCTTTGTTCACGCCTTCGCTGTTGCCCAGCATGGTCCTCTCGAACGTCGCCCACATTTGTTCGAACTTCTGATCGAACTTGAGGTTGAGCGACTGATCCAACGTCTCCACTTTTTGTTCGATCAGGCGGAACGAGCGATTGATGGCGCGGCCCACTGTATCCAGCGTGGGAGCTCCATCCTGCGGATCTTCTAAACTACACCCTGCTGGCGATGCTTGACGGCGGTGGCGGGCGGAATTCTTAGGCATTTTGACGCAGGTCAGGGTTCTCGCAAACACTAGTGACCCCACACCTGGAACCAATGTAACGATTTTTGCCGCCGTGGAAGGGCGGATCTCGTCACGGAAAGCCGAGCGGAACTTCACGATCCCGTCAATGCCCACTTCCTTCACAGCTTTATTGGGTCTTCTACTTACAGAGCGCACGAGGCGCCATGTGCTCTTCTCTAATCTCGTTTTTAGAAGAAGGAGGAAGGAATCAAGGAATAAGGGAACAGAGAGAAAATAAAGAGACCAGGCAGCCGGGCTGTCAAAGTCTCATTTTGGCGCTGCTTGAAGCGTTGCCACCTAGCCGAGTATCGAAAGCCCAAGGTTTTCGGCGGCTTTCGTTACAATACTTAATTGTTCAGTGCAGCTATATGAATTTATACTTTCAAATACCTTCTTAGAATACACACAAAGCATTTACATAAATAATAATGTAACCCTTGTCATATATTCAGACAAAATAAATTATAGAAGCACAATATTATAAATATTATAATGTATTAAAAATAATAGCCACAACTTCATTTGTAATTACAATCATAAGCATATTATTATACTTATTCTATAAGTTTAAAAATATACCAAGAAAACTAATTGTAAAATATGTAAAATCAAAGGAAGAAACACCAAAAAACCAAGAAAATGTAAACGATCCACCTACGAGAAACATAGAAGATAAAATTTTGTCATATCCAAATTTATCGTCCTGAGGACAGGCCAAATTCAAAGGTTGGGGGAGTGACAAATCCATAGCACCACAAACCTCTATGTACATGTCTACACACCCACACATACATACACACGTACACATTACTTTAAGACACCATCAGAAAAATCGAAACCTAATTGTCAACAAACCAATGGAAAATTTCCATCTTATTAAAAACTCCAGACTAGTAGGCTAAACAATTAAAATGAGCCGCTATCTGACTATCGGCCCTTTCCCACGATTCAGGATTCTCAGATTTCGGGACCGAAATCATAAACAAGATTATAACAAAGAACGGTCCAATGTAAAAATTTGAAAGTCACTCAATAAACACTAAAGCCACTCATTAAAACGCTCCAAATCTCAGAACCGAGAAATAAAGTAGGAGTTAGAGAGCGAGTTCAGTTTGAGACTTGTAACTATTGTGACGGCGAGTCCGACGCCGCCACAATTATTCCCGATTTTGTTATTATTATTATTGTTATCCTTTTTGATTCTTTTAGCTTTAAGAGACAAACAATGAATTAAATAATTAGTATAATTAGCCTAGGCGAAAACAAAAATAAATATATTATTCAATAAGTGGAAAGGATAGAGAAGAGCGGGGAAGAGAGGAGAGCTGGGAGGAGAGGCGAGACCGGGAACAACTCCTACGCAGTTGCCTAAGAAATTCACCCCAAAAGAGCATGAGAGAGCAGTAAACCGAACGACCTGAACGGAGCGCAAAGCCCACCTCAGCGACTGCACGGTCGACGACAACGGAGAGCGAGAAGGAATACCGAAAAGCGAGCTTGGCAGAGCAGAGTAGTTGCTGTTGCGAAAAGGAGAAAAGAGAGTCGCGAAATTGAACTTCACCACTGCGACTGCGTGGTAAGAAAATGGTGAGATCGGAAGGACCAAGGGCACGAGAACAATAATTGAAATAACGCATAGGAGTGACACGCGAACATCGAAGCCGGATAGTCGCACTTGGAAAAACGAGATAAGTCGCAATTAGGCAGACCACGTGTTTTTAGTCGGTAAGCGAAACGGTACAGTCGTGCAGAATTTTACTGGTGCAGCGAGAAACGCGATTAGATCGTAAAATTGTAGAACGAAGATTGGTGAACTCATGTGAACAAGACGAAAAGGCAAAAGGAGCCAACAGTGAATAAAGACTAAAATAATGAATTATAATTTCGACAACGAGTGCGTATTCTTTTTTCCCTGACCTTCGACCCGTCTCAATCAAGCCCGTTGAATAAATAAATTAATTATAACAAGTGATAATAACCCTAACCTGAGAATCGATTAAACGTAACGGCACCGTAACCCCGACGCGTAATTAAATAACATATCAGCCGTTAACAGAGTGGTATCGTAGTTATTAATAAAACCCTGGGTCCGCCCGAGTTTTATCGTAATAATTAATAAAACCCTGGGTCCGCCCAAGTTTTATCGTAGTTAGTAATAAAACCCAGGGGTTATCGTAATTAGTCTTAAAACACTGGGTCCGCCCGCGTTTTATCGTACTTATTAGTAACCAAACCCTGGGTCCGCCAGAGTTTTATCGTAGTTATTATTAACGAAACCCTGGGTCCGCCCGAGTTGTATCTTAATTAGTAATAAAACACTGTGTCCGCCCGAGTTTTAGCGTAGTTATTAATAAAACACTGGGTCCGCCCGAGTTTTACCGTAGTTATTATTAAAGCCCAGGGTCCGCCCGAGTTTTACCTTAGTTATTATGAAAGCCCAGGGTCCTCCCGAGTTTTACCGTAGTTATTATTAAAACACAGGAGCCGCCCGAGTTTTGATATAGCCATTATTCCCACAGAGCGCGCTCGAAAGTATCGTATTTAGTAGTAAAACCCAGGGGCCTACCCGAGTTTTACCGTAGCCAAACCCTGCCTCGACCAGATTTATTGTAGTCACTATTGACATAGGTTCCCACGATAACTTTTCACTGAGTCCAGGGTCTGCCCGAGCTCAGTAACCAGTTTTGGGTCCAGTCACGTACCTTTTGGTTCGGTTTCTTCTCCTAATTATAAAGACCACGCCTCAAAACTCACTCAATTAACCCACATCGTCCACTGTAAATGTATAAATAATTTGTGGAGGCCCTAGCCAGCCCCTGAGCATATCCTGGCTGGGAAAACATCCTTACAAATGGCGCCCGAGCAGGGACATATGTGGGTCTGATCACGATCGAGCAGCACCAAAAACATCAAGCGGATTAAAGACCCGTAAAGTGTGAGGCTGGCTAAAATAGTTAAGGAGTAAGAACGGCGATCAAGAACGGATTTTTGACAAGAAACACAAAGGGAGCACACCGGATATAACGCAATTGCAGAAAACGAACAAGGAAAGAAAACTAATATGGGCTCGCCAGACAGTCGCATAGGGACTCGTTAGATCTATACGCTAAGGAAGGACGAATTACTCATCTTCGCACAGGAATTTAGATTCGACGGCACAGGCAAGGTGGACGAGATGAGAAGGCGTTTTGCAGAAATAGTCAAAGCAGGTGAGCTCTCTCCATCCCAAAGGGCCCGATTGGTCCGATTAGAAGCCGGATTCGCGAATTGGGGAGTGAACGACGACGTGGAAAAGGTAGAAGAAGTCGACCTAGACCCCAGGTCAATCCAATTACAGGTGCCAGGATTTTTCACGCCTAGAGGTGGGGGCCCTGTCGACCACGAACGAGTAATAGCTACGGAGGGAACCACCGGCCGTAATAATACCAAATGTAATCTTACACGGGAGAACGAAATGGCTTTGCGAGGCAATTTTGGCCGCAGCAAACGGTGTCATAGCAGAGTCCGAAAATGGGGACTCAAATTCAATGGCCATACCGACCCGTTCGGGTTCCTACTGGAGCTGGAGGAGAGGGCTACATCGTACGCCCTTCCCTTAGCCCAACTACCAAGAGTTATGACAGAAACTCTTACAGACAAGGCCTCTCGGTGGTTTAGGACCAGCCAACTTCAGGGAGCCACTTGGCCAGTATTCCGGCGGGAGTTCTTAGACTTTTTCTTACCCCCACATTATTTTCTCATTATTATTAAGACGACATCAGAGCTCGTTACCAACGTGAGGGAGAGGGCTTCAAGGATTATGTTATCGAGATCCGAACGCTGATGCGACACGCAGGGTATGATCAGACGAAGGAGTTAGATAGGATTTACGAGAACTGCCTCTCACATACCAGATGTACGTAAAACGTGGCGACTTTGAGACCTTAGGCCAGCTTTTACAGTTCGCAGTCGAGTTCGAGAGTATACAACATCGCAACCGAATGCGATTACAGTCCCAAGATCGCTCGTTCAGGAGTCTCGGCCAAACTCACGGGAACGCCCGAGAGTCTCCGAAGTCACAGGTGCCGGCGAACCCCATCCAGGTTCGCAACCCTTTCCGAGGAAACCCGCAAACCCCCTTACAACTTCGTCCCAATACCATGTCCCGGGAAGAAATCTCGAATAGGATGATGAACCAAGAGACGCTACAAACACCTCCCGAAAGGCGGAGTTGTTTCAACTGTGGCGCAGAGGGTCACTTTTCGAGGGAGTGTCAGAACCCCCGACGGTTGGTGTGTTGGGACTGTAGAAGAGAAGGGATCAGGACTGTTGATTGTTGTAGGCGTCCCGAGTCGGGAAACGACCACCGTCCTCGACCAACCCGGGAGCAGTTGGGGACGAGAGTACCCGAGAACCGGGAATAGGCGCACCCCTGCGCGTACAAGACCGGAAGATCGTAGCTCATGTATTAGTCGCTGACATCTCTGTGTTAGCCACTGTCGATCAATGAAACACTCCTCAGACAGCTGAAGGCATCAGTGACAGTGAGAGAGGTGTGCATACGCTTGTCAGACGGGACCAGCGTCAGTATCACAGGAATGGTAGTCACCAACATCGACCTCGGAGGACAAGTATTAGAATTAGCGTTACTGGTAATGGACTCTAGCTACAATACGATGTGGACGGGCTCTACCGGCCGGTCATGGCTAATTTACAGGGGCTCGGGACAGAAGTGACCCGAGAGGGATCTACCGCCGACATGGAAGACGTGCGCAAGGCTAATTGGGAGATAACGGAAATTGGAGAGAGAACCGAGAAACACACGGGAAATGAACTGGAGAAAAGAGAGAAAATACAGGAGAACCAGGGAACACAGGAGAACCAAGGAATACAGGGAACACAGGAAACTCAGGAAGAAGAAGCCACGCCCCCTCGGCGAGAAGGGGAATGGTCAGTAGAGGACCAAGAACAAATAGATCGATAACTCCAGTCTTGTCGACATTAGACCTGAAAAGTGGCTACTGGCAAATACCCATGGCATCAGACAGTAAATAGTACACTGCATTCACAGTCCCGGGTCGGGGTCTCTTCCAGTGGCGTGTCATGCCATTCGGGTTACACTCCGAGGCCGTTACTTTACAACGCGCCCTAGATAGTGTCATCGGACGCGAACTAGATCCGTTCGCGTTTGCGTATTTGGATGACATCGTTGTAATTGGGAGTGACTTAGCAGAACATACACGAAACCTACGAGAGGTATTTCAGAGACTCAGGGCTGCTAATCTACGCATTAATAAGGAGAAATGCTCATTTTTTAAAAGAAAACTCAATTACCTGGGCCACATGGTAAGCGAAGATGGCATTCATACAGACCCCGATAAAGTAGCAGCAGTAAGGGAGTTACGACCACCTTCCTCTCTGAAAGAACTGAGACGATGTCTAGGTATGGCATCGTGGTACCGTAGATTCGTACCGAACTTTGCGACGATCAGCCGATGACCAAGCTCCTAAGGAAGAGCGTTAAGTGACACTGGGATACTGAAGAACAGGCTGCCCTCGACACACTTAATGAACGTCTCACGAGCGCCCCCACCCTGGCTTGCCCAAACTTTGACCAACGATTCACGGTCCAGACAGATGCGAGTGACGTCGGATTGGGAGCAATATAGACTCAGGAGATGGATGGAACGGAAAGAGTAATCGCCTATATAAGCCGCCGGCTGGAGAAAGCTGAGGAAAATTATACCACGACCGAAAAGGAGTGTTTGGCGATCGTATGGGCCATCCGGAAGTGGCGAGTTCACCATTATCACAGATCATCAAGCATTAAAATGGCTGAATTCGATTGAAAGTCCATCTGGACGGGTAGCCCGATGGGCCCTCGAATTATAACAATTTCGATACTCGGTCAAGTACAGGAGGGGCTGTCAAAACGTCGTGGCGGACGCTCTGTTCCGCCAACCCCTAGCGGTATTACAGTGTACAGAAACAGACAAGGAAGAATGTGAATGGTGGGCACGGAAAAGAGAGCAGATCTTAGGAAGCCCGGAGAATTTCCCTGATTTCACCTATGAGAACGGAGAACTATATCGTCGTCTAGGGACCCGACCAGACGACGCCCATTTCGTGCCATGGAAGCTGTGCGCACCTCAACACCACCGGAGACGAGTGTAGGACACCTTGGCATACGGAAGACGATCCCACGAGTCGCTTCAAAGTACTACTGGCAAGGGATGTATCGAGATGTAAAACGGTATGCTCAAAACTGTCAAACCTGTCAAAGGTTCAAGTCTGACCAACAGAAGCCGGCGGGACGGATGCTGTCTCGTAGAATAGAAGAACCCTGTTCGACATGGTGTGCCGACTTTGTGGGACCTTTGCCGAAATCGAGTCCGACGCCGCCACAATTATTCCCGATTTTGAAAGGATAGAGAAAAGCGGGGTGGAGAGGCGAGACCGGGAACAACTCCTACGCAGTTGCCTAAGAAATTCACCCCAAAAAGAGCATGAGAGAGCAGTAAACCGAACGACCTGAACGGAGCGCAAAGCCCACCTCAGCGACTGCACGGTCGACGACAACGAAGAGCGAGAAGGAATATCGAAAATCGAGCTTGGCGGAGCAGAGTAGTTGCTGTTGCGAAAAGGAGAAAAGAGAGTCGCGAAATTGAACTTTACCACTGCGACTGCGTGGTAAGAAAATGGTGAGATCGGAAGGGCCAAGGGCACGAGAACAAAAATTGAAGAAACGCAGAGGAGTGACACGCGAACATCGAAGCCGGATAGTCGCACTTGGAAAAACGAGATAAGTCGCAATTAGGCAGACCACGTGTTTTTAGTCGGTAAGCGAAACGGTACAGTTGTGCAGAATTTTACTGGTGCAGCGAGAAACGCGATTAGATCGTAAAATTGTAGAACGAAGATTGGTGAACCCATGTGAACAAGACGAAAAGGCAAAAGGATCCAACAGTGAATAAAGACTAAAATAATGAATTATAATTTCGACAACGAGTGCGTATTCTTTTTTCCCTGACCTTCGACCCGTCTCAATCAAGCCCGTTGAATAAATAAATTAATTATAACAAGTGATAATAACCCTAACCTGAGAATCGATCAAACGTAACGGCACCGTAACCCCGACGCGTAATTAACTAACATATCAGCCGTTAACAGAGTGGTATCGTAGTTATTAATAAAACCCTGGGTCCGCCCGAGTTTTACCGTAGCCAAATCCTGCCTCGACCAGATTTATTGTAGTCACTATTGACATAGGTTCCCACGATAACTGTTCACTGAGTCCAGGGTCTGCCCGAGCTCAGTAACCAGTCTTGGGTCCAATCACGTACCTTTTGGTTCGGTTTCTTCTCCTAATTATAAAGACCACGCCTCAAAACTCACTCAATTAACCCACATCGTCCACTGTAAATTTATAAATAATTTGTGGAGGCCCTAGCCAGCCCCTGAGCATATCCTGGCTGGGAAAACATCCTTACAAATGGCGCCCGAGCAGGGACATATGTGGGTCTGATCACGATCGAGCAGCACCAAAAACATCAAGCGGATTAAAGACCCGTAAAGTGTGAGGCTGGCTAAAATAGTTAAGGAGTAAGAACGGCGATCAAGAACGGATTTTTGACAAGAAACACAAAGGGAGCACACCGGATATAACGCAATTGCAGAAAACGAACAAGGAAAGAAAACTAATATGGGCTCGCCAGACAGTCGCATAGGGACTCGTTAGATCTATACGCTAAGGAAGGACGAATTACTCATCTTCGCACAGGAATTTAGATTCGACGGCACAGGCAAGGTGGACGAGATGAGAAGGCGTTTTGCAGAAATAGTCAAAGCAGGTGAGCTCTCTCCATCCCAAAGGGCCCGATTGGTCCGATTAGAAGCCGGATTCGCGAATTGGGGAGTGAACGACGACGTGAAAAAGGTAGAAGAAGTCGACCTAGACCCCAGGTCAATCCAATTACAGGTGCCAGGATTTTTCACCCCTAGAGGTGGGGGCCCTGTCGACCACGAACGAGTAATAGCTACGGAGGGAACCACCGGCCGTAATAATACCAAATGTAATCTTACACGGGAGAACGAAATGGCTTTGCGAGGAAATTTTGGCCGCAGCAAACGGTGTCATAGCAGAGCAAGTCCGAAAATGGGGACTCAAATTCAATGGCCATACCGACCCGTTGGGGTTCCTAGTGGAGCTGGAGGAGAGGGCTACATCGTACGCCCTTCCCTTAGCCCAACTACCAAGAGTTATGACAGAAACTCTTACAGACAAGGCCTCTCGGTGGTTTAGGACCAGCCAACTTCAGGGAGCCACTTGGCCAGTATTCCGGCGGGAGTTCTTAGACTTTTTCTTACCCCCACATTATTTTCTCATTATTATTAAGACGACATCAGAGCTCGTTACCAACGTGAGGGAGAGGGCTTCAAGGATTATGTTATCGAGATCCGAACGCTGATGCGACACGCAGGGTATGATCAGACGAAGGAGCTAGATAGGATTTACGAGAACTGCCTCTCACATACCAGATGTACGTAAAACGTGGCGACTTTGAGACCTTACAGTTCGCAGTCGAGTTCGAGAGTATACAACATCGCGACCGAATGCGATTACAGTCCCAAGATCGCTCGTTCAGGAGTCTCGGCCAAACTCACGGGAACGCCCGAGAGTCTCCGAAGTCACAGGTGCCGGCGAACCACATCCAGGTTCGCAACCCTTTCCGAGGAAACCCGCAAACCCCCTTACAACTTCGTCCCAATACCATGTCCCGGGAAGAAATCTCGAATAGGATGATGAACCAAGAGACGCTACAAACACCTCCCGAAAGGCGGAGTTGTTTCAACTGTGGCGCAGAGGGTCACTTTTCGAGGGAGTGTCAGAACCCCCGACGGCGTCCCGAGTCGGGAAACGACCACCGTCCTCGACCAACCCGGGAGCAGTTGGGGACGAGAGTACCCGAGAACCGGGAATAGGCGCACCCCTGCGCGTACAAGACCGGAAGATCGTAGCTCATGTATTAGTCGCTGACATCTCTGTGTTAGCCACTGTCGATCAATGAAACACACTAATCAGACAGCTGAAGGCATCAGTGACAGTGAGAGAGGTGTGCATACGCTTGTCAGACGGGACCAGCGTCAGTATCACAGGAATGGTAGTCACCAACATCGACCTCGGAGGACAAGTAGTAGAATTAGCGTTACTGGTAATGGACTCTAGCTACAATACGATGTGGACGGGCTCTACCGGCCGGTCATGGCTAATTTACAGGGTCTCGGGACAGAAGTGACCCGAGAGGGATCTACCGCCGACATGGAAGACGTGCGCAAGGCTAATTGGGAGATAACGGAAATTGGAGAGAGAACCGAGAAACACACGGGAAATGAACTGGAGAAAGGAGAGAAAATACAGGAGAACCAGGGAACACAGGAGAACCAAGGAATACAGGGAACACAGGAAAACCAGGGAACACAGGAAAACCAGGGAACACAGGAAACCCAGGAAGAAGAAGGCACGCCCCCTCGGCGAGAAGGGGAATGGTCAGTAGAGGACCAAGAACAAATAGATCGATAACTCCAGTCTTGTCGACATTAGACCTGAAAAGTGGCTACTGGCAAATACCCATGGCATCAGACAGTAAATAGTACACTGCATTCACAGTCCCGGGTCGGGGTCTCTTCCAGTGGCGTGTCATGCCATTCGGGTTACACTCCGAGGCCGTTACTTTACAACGCGCCCTAGATAGTGTCATCGGACGCGAACTAGATCCGTTCGCGTTTGCGTATTTGGATGACATCGTTGTAATTGGGAGTGACTTAGCAGAACATACACGAAACCTACGAGAGGTATTTCAGAGACTCAGGGCTGCTAATCTACGCATTAATAAGGAGAAATGCTCATTTTTTAAAAGAAAACTCAATTACCTGGGCCACATGGTAAGCGAAGATGGCATTCATACAGACCCCGATAAAGTAGCAGCAGTAAGGGAGTTACGACCACCTTCCTCTCTGAAAGAACTGAGACGATGTCTAGGTATGGCATCGTGGTACCGTAGATTCGTACCGAACTTTGCGACGATCAGCCGATGACCAAGCTCCTAAGGAAGAGCGTTAAGTGACACTGGGATACTGAAGAACAGGCTGCCTTCGACACACTTAATGAACGTCTCACGAGCGCCCCCACCCTGGCCTGCCCAAACTTTGACCAACGATTCACGGTCCAGACAGATGCGAGTGACGTCGGATTGGGAGCAATATAGACTCAGGAGATGGATGGAACGGAAAGAGTAATCGCCTATATAAGCCGCCGGCTGGAGAAAGCTGAGGAAAATTATACCACGACCGAAAAGGAGTGTTTGGCGATCGTATGGGCCATCCGGAAGTGGCGAGTTCACCATTATCACAGATCATCAAGCATTAAAATGGCTGAATTCGATTGAAAGTCCATCTGGACGGGTAGCCCGATGGGCCCTCGAATTATAACAATTTCGATACTCGGTCAAGTACAGGAGGGGCTGTCAAAACGTCGTGGCGGACGCTCTGTTCCGCCAACCCCTAGCGGTATTACAGTGTACAGAAACAGACAAGGAAGAATGTGAATGGTGGGCACGGAAAAGAGAGCAGATCTTAGGAAGCCCGGAGAATTTCCCTGATTTCACCTATGAGAACGGAGAACTATATCGTCGTCTAGGGACCCGACCAGACGACGCCCATTTCGTGCCATGGAAGCTGTGCGCACCTCAACACCACCGGAGACGAGTGTAGGACACCTTGGCATACGGAAGACGATCCCACGAGTCGCTTCAAAGTACTACTGGCAAGGGATGTATCGAGATGTAAAACGGTATGCTCAAAACTGTCAAACCTGTCAAAGGTTCAAGTCTGACCAACAGAAGCCGGCGGGACGGATGCTGTCTCGTAGAATAGAAGAACCCTGTTCGACATGGTGTGCCGACTTTGTGGGACCTTTGCCGAAATCGAGTCCGACGCCGCCACAATTATTCCCGATTTTGAAAGGATAGAGAAAAGCGGGGTGGAGAGGCGAGACCGGGAACAACTCCTACGCAGTTGCCTAAGAAATTCACCCCAAAAAGAGCATGAGAGAGCAGTAAACCGAACGACCTGAACGGAGCGCAAAGCCCACCTCAGCGACTGCACGGTCGACGACAACGAAGAGCGAGAAGGAATATCGAAAATCGAGCTTGGCGGAGCAGAGTAGTTGCTGTTGCGAAAAGGAGAAAAGAGAGTCGCGAAATTGAACTTACCACTGCGACTGTGTGGTAAGAAAATGGTGAGATCGGAAGGACCAAGGGCAGGAGAACAAAAATTGAAGAAACGCAGAGGAGTGACGCGAACATCGAAGCCGGATAGTCGCACTTGGAAAAACGAGATAAGTCGCAATTAGGCAGACCACGTGTTTTTAGTCGGTAAGCGAAACGGTACTGTTGTGCAGAATTTTACTGGTGCAGCGAGAAACGCGATTAGATCGTAAAATTGTAGAACGAAGATTGGTGAACTCATGTGAACAAGACGAAAAGGCAAAAGGAGCCAACAGTGAATAAAGACTAAAATAATGAATTATAATTTCGACAACGAGTGCGTATTCTTTTTTCCCTGACCTTCGACCCGTCTCAATCAAGCCCGTTGAATAAATAAATTAATCATAACAAGTGATAATAACCCTAACCTGAGAATCGATTAAACGTAACGGAACCGTAACCCCGACGCGTAATTAACTAACATATCAGCCGTTAACAGAGTGGTATCGTAGTTATTAATAAAACCCTGGGTCCGCCCGAGTTTTATCGTAATTATTAATAAAACCCTGGGTCCGCCCGAGTTTTATCGTAGTTAGTAATAAAACCCTGGGTTCGCCCGAGTTTTATCGTAATTAGTAATAAAACACTGGGTCCGTCCGAGTTTTATCGTAGTTATTAGTAACAAAACCCTGCGTCCGCCCGGGTCACTATTGACAGTGGTTCCCACGATAACTGTTTACTGAGTCCAGGGTCTGCCCGAGCTCAGTAACCAGTCTTGGGTCCAGTCACGTACTTTTTGGTTCGGTGTCTTCTCCTAATTATAAAGACCACGCCTCAAAACTCACTCAATTAACCCACATCGTCCACTGTAAATTTATAAAATTATAATAATGGAGGCCCTAGCCAACCCCAGAGCATATCCTGGCTGGGAAAACATCCTTACACTATCAGGTCGGTGTTCTTCCAAATAGAAAGCAAAATTGTATGGGCTTAAATGAAAATTAAACAAAGTTTTCTTTTTGATAACAAACTTACGGTACGAATATTTAATTAAATATATTCTTGATCAGGATCGCCTCCTGAGTTGCTATAAGCATATCCGTCTGTCTGTTTCTACGCAAACTAGGCTCTCATTTTTAAAGATATCGAATTGAAGCTTTGCACACACCCTTCTTTCCTTTGTATGCAGTATATAAGTCGGAACGGCCGGGATTGGCCGACTATATCCTATAGCTGCTATTCAACTGATTGATCGGAAATGCCATAACTTTGGTGTTTGTAAAGTTAGGAAGTTGGGATTTTTTATGAGTAATTATAATTTTGAACAATATAATTTACAGAATATTCTGCAAGGGTATATCAACTTCGGCTCCGCCCGAAAAGTGTGTAACGCAGTGAAGGAGACATCTCCGACCCTATAAAGTATATATATTCTTGATCAGGTTATATATAAACATGTCCGCCTGTCTGTCCGTCTGTCTGTTTCTACGCAAACTAGTTTCTCAGTTTTAAAGATATCGAATTGAAACTTTGCACACACCCTTCTTTCCTTTGCACGCAGTTTATATGTCGGATCGGCCGACTTTAGCCTATAGCTGCCATATAACTGATTGATCGAAAATGCCATCATTTTGGTGTTTGTAAAATTAGGAAGCTGGGATTTTCTATGGGTTTTATATTTGGTTAATCAATTCGACCCACTAAATTTCATAAGGATCGGCTGACTATATCCTATAGCTGCCATAAAACTGATTGATCGGAAATGCCATAACTTTGGTGTTTGAAAAGTTAGAAAGTTGGGATTTTATATGGGTTTTATATTTGGCCAATCAATCCGACCTACCAAATGTCATAAGGATCGGCCGACTATATCCTATAGCCGCCATATATCTGATTGATCGGAAATGCCATAACTTTGGAGTTTTTAAAGTTAGGAAGTTGGAATTTTTTATGAGTTTTAAGAATGCATCATATGAATAATTTTGGAGAATATAATGTACATAATATTCTGCAAGGGTATATCAACTTCGGCTCCGCCCGAAGTTAGCTTTCCTTTCTTGTTTTGTTTAACATTTGCATTTTATTTATTGGATCTTCTCTGTATTGAGACTAACAATAAGTATATAGAATATTAAATTAAAAAACTATCTGACAGTCAAGGTGACTGGCCCGAGATTTAGGGGCTCTAATATTTATTGCTGAGCTGGAAGGACATTGCGTTGCAATCGGGTCCGGTTGGAAACCCTGGCTAGGCCCCTGGCGAGCTGGTTTGGATGAGAAGTTAGCTTGGTGTGGTAGGACGCTTTTTATTTTGATATTTCATCTTTTACGGGTAGAATGCCAAGATCTCTGTGGACATACAAAAGTGCGCCAGTGATAGTTCTCAGGATTTTTATAGTGCTCACTGAATAATGTCGATGTTGCTGCTGCTCGCGTTTCCCCAGACTGGCTTAAACGTTGAATTGTAGAGCAGGACCTTGAAGTCCAGGCAGTGGGGGGAGCGCGCGTTTATAAGCCAATGGAGACTGTTTGATTTTAGTTTTAGGTGAATTTTCTTAGCTTCGATATGTCTCCGCCATGTAAGTCTCCGGTCTAGGTGGTGTAAAGCTACGATTCAAGTATCCTGTGAGTGTTTCCCGGCAGGATCGTTCTGATTTTATGCATAAGGCCAACAAGCCAGACTCGGTCGAAAGCCTGTGCAACGTCAAGGAATACCGCACTGCAGTATTCCCGAAGCTCGAATGCAGTCCGTATTTCTGTTGTTAGCCTGTTGACTTGCTCTATTGTTCCATGGCTCGAAAGCCAAATTGGTGTGCTGGAATAACGTTGTGCTCTTTCATTTTTCGAGCAGTTTTGACAGACACGAGAGTAAACTTATCGGTCTGAACGAAGCTGGTATTGTGTGATCTTTTCCTGGCTTTGGGATCATTATTATTACCGATTTTTTCAATTTTTTTGGAAAATAGCCAGGTCGTGTAATCCCGTTAAAAGTTTACAAATAACCTCAACTGCACAGTTTGGAAGTTCGATTAACATTTTGGGAGTTATTTGATCACCGCCTGGGGCCTTTTTTGGTTTCAATTGCTCGCTGATTACTTTTGCAACTTCATTTGGTTGAAACAGAATTGTCTCCGTCTCAGATTCGATTCGAATTGACGGCGACGGTAGTGCGAATGAATTAGTTGCAGGGTTTGGCTGGAAAACATTTCGAAGGTGCAAAGCAAATGTACAAGCTCTGTCTTTGTCGCTTCTGGCCCAGCTGCCTGAAGAGTCTCTTATGGGAATTACTGTTTCAGCCGGCGCACTTAGTTTTGGGTGGGCCCTCCACAAGAGATGCTTGAAAGTTTCACAATGTACTGGCATTGTGCTTTTACTTCTTCTTGCCTTAGAGCCCTGGTCAGTCTGCGACCAGCTTCCTTAAGACTTTGTTTTGAGGATGGCGATCTGCTGGTTTGCCAAGCACGTCTCAAACGTCTTTTCTCCAGAACGAGCTGTTCGATTTCAAGGTTAGTTTTTGTGTACTTTTTGAACTTCAGCCAGTTGGTTCTATGCGACGTCAGCCTGCGAGGGTGCTCGATTAATTCCGGGCTTTGAAGAAGTGTTATTAGCACAGGTGAGTGTTCCGATGATAGATCCAAAAGCGATTTTGCTGATATCAGATTGCGAGAAATGTTTTTTGTCACAGCGAAATCAATTAAATCAGGTAGTTTTCTAGGATCTGTAGGCCAGTATGTAGGGCTGTCTGGTGAAACGTAGTCCAGTTTGTTGCATGTTTTAATGAGTGCATTATATAATTGCCTTCCTTTGGGAGTCACAAGGCGGGATCCCCAGTGCGTGTGCTTGGCGTTGTAATCTCCTGCTGCTATGAATCGGTCACCAAGTGAATTGTAGAAGTCCATGAATTGGTCTTCAGAGACTGCAAATCGGGGTGGGCAGTAGACAGCGGCAATGGCAAGGTTGCAGTTGCCCAACTGTAATTTTATCGAAGTAGCTTGCAGATGAATTTTTGCAAACCGTTGGTGAAAGTGGTGTTTGACGCGGTCTCTTATTAAGATGCCAGTTCCGCCATGCGCTTTACCATCTGGATGATCGGTGCCGTAGAACGTGTATCCCCGTATTTTAAAGTTATATTTGCTGTTGAGATGCGTTTCTGCCAGCAACATAACGTCGATGTGGGTTTCGTTCAGAAATTGAGTTATTTCAGGTTTATGCCGTGAAACACCGTTGGCGTTCCACAGAGTTATTCGAAGGCTAGGCATGGTTTATTTGGACTGCTGAGCTGCAAGCATTTGTAACAAGATATTTTGGTTTTGCATAAGGGTTTACATGGTGGTTTTCCTGAAGGACATAAATTCCATCATATTTTGTTGCAAAGTAATCATCATAGATTCCATGTTACTTTGTGGCTGTCCCATGGCCTGCTCGATATTATCAATTTTCGGCTCTATGTGAGCCGTGCCTGATCTTAGAGCACTTGCGTAAGACATTCCGTTGGTGGTAATTGAAGGGCCAAATGATGATCTGGCTGTTTTTACGAAGAAAACTTCCGGTGTCGTTTTTGATCTCATGTAAGTGTTTTATGTGTTCAGGGGGCGTGCCGCAGTCGCTCGTTGCATCCGACTTTTCATCACCTTGTAGACTGGACAGCCTCTGTAGTTTGCGGTGCGGTTTCCTTGGCAGTTTACACACTTTTTAGTGAGAGAGTCTTCCTTGTTGGCAGGGCAGGGTTCGGATCCGTGGCAGTTTCCACAAGCTACACTATTTCTGGAAATTTGTGCATTGCACTGGCCCGGTCCGTTTGTGCGGCTCTTCCGCTGTGATCCTACGGTGCAGAAGGTACTGCAACTTGTAGATCGGGTGCACTGCGTTTTTTTTCAAAGTTCTGCTGTCTGGCTCCAGCTCGACCTTGAAGAGTGGTTGCGGCTTCTTGTTTTTGTTCGTAATGTTTATAACATTTTTTGCGTAAAAACCGTTTTCTTTCAAGGCCTCTGTAATTTCGGTGGGGGTCACATCGGGTTCCATTCCCTTGAGCACAACTTGCAAACCTTTGCAACTTTTCAGCTGGTACGTGTAGTAATTCTTTTTGGCATCGTTTAAGTACATCGACACTGCTCGGAAATCGTCTTCGGTTTTGGTTTGGAGTTTAGTTTCGCTTATATTCCCTTTCATTAGCGGAATAACATGAAAGTTATCTTTTCCGTCAAACTCAACTATTTTGTTGACTAGGGCAGTCGAGATCTTCTCCCGAATAAAAATAGGTGGGGCTTTAGTTTCCTTGGGGCTAATTGTTCGGACTCTGTTTCAGGCTCCGCCAGAATGGAAAATCTATTTTCATCTAATGGCCGGGGATTTTCAAGGCCTTTGTTGGAACGATTTATTTTTGGCTTATTGCCATCCGAATCTTTTGGGGGTGTTAGCTTGCGCTTGGAGATATTAATGTAGCGATCCATGCCAGTCTGCTTGGCCGAACCCGCTTGCAGAAATGTCACTTCTCCTACCGTTGCTTTGTTTTTGCCGTTTGCACCGATTTTTGCACTTGGTTGTGTAGTTGCCTTACCTGCAGCACAAGAAGAGGGTGGAGTCGTTATTGCATTGTTGGCGACAGAGACCGTTGTAGTAGTCGTAGTAGTTGCTGTTGTTGTTGCGCTAGGCGGAAGAAGCTCTGTTGGAGTCTTGCAATGCTCACTCCATGGCGTTTGAGCGGTGAAGAGCAGGGCGGGAGAGCAAGAGCTAGCTCTCTGGTTTTCGGCGGTTAGTAAACTTGCACCTTCAAGCAGTTTCGGTTCTAGAGTGTTACTCGTCACCGTAAAATAAGCATTGTAACGGGCCAAAGAAAGACGACGTTTGTCTTGCTCTCTCTGAATTTTTTCAGGGGCTTCGTCTTGTTGTTTTTGTCGTTGAATGCGCTGATCCACGTTCTTACTCATTTGTTTATCGTTATTGCGTAAAGATTAATTATTTAATTAATTAAAACTTTAGTTTACGATATGCGATTTGCATCGCGAAACGCAAAACATCGCGTTTATTAATTTTTCGAACGTTTTCGACTGATTAACTGATTGTTTTTCCGGAGCGTTAATAAAAGACGTCTGCACGCAGCCGAAGTTCGTATTGCCGATGATGCTTGTTTTTGAATTGGTTTATTTTCGTGTAGAGATTCAGCACACCGAAATCTATTGGAAAAGAATACCTTAATTAATGTACATTTGTGGTGTAACACAGTGTAATGATTTTCTTGAATGTAAGTTTTTAGACAGCACAGTGTTTAATTAATATAAAATTAAATATATTTGTTTTAATTTTGTTGCTGGTGTTGACAATAAAGTAAATAATGTTGGAACGAATCTAACTATTACATTTCGATTTCTATGCCTTTATTACTAAAAACAATGAAGCTATGTCGATTTTGCGGTGCACTTGGCCGTCGTTTCTATGGCAGCTATATGATATTGTGGTCCGATTTTAATTTAATTAAAACCGTTATTCCATAAATCTTTAAGAACAACTAAATACAAATAAAAACAAGAAAGGAAAGCTAACTTCGGGCGGAGCCGAAGTTGATATACCCTTACAGAATATTCTGTAAATTATATTCTCCAAAATTATTCATATAATGCATTCTTAATACTCATAAAAAATCGCAACTTCCTAACTTTAAAAACATCAAAGTTATGGCATTTGTGATCGTTCAGTTATATGGCAGCTACAGGATAAAGTCGCTGATTCTTATGAAATTTGGTAGGTCGAATTGATTGGCCAAAAATAAAACCCATAGAAAATCCCAACTTCCTAATTTTACAAACACAAAAATTATGGCATTTTCGATCATTCAGTTACATGGCGGCTATAGGATATAGTCGGCCGATCCCGGCCGTTCCGACTTATATACTGCGTGCAAGGGAACGAAGGGTGTGTGCAATGTTTCAATTCGATATCTTTAAAACTAAAAGACTAGTTCGCGATGAAACAGCCAGACGGACGGACAGACAGACAGACGGACAGACAGACATGCTTATATCAACTCAGGACGCGATCCTGATCAAGAATATATATACTTTATAGGGTCGAAAATTATTATACTCTCTGCAAGGGTATAACAACAAAGTTATAATATTTTTTAATTTTTTTTTCCGATTGCTCCTATGGGAGCCATTTGATATAGTCGCCCGATCCGGCTCGTTCCGACTTATATACTACCTGCAATAGAAAGACCATTTTTGGGAAAGTTTCAAGCAGTAAGTGACTAGTTTGCGTAGAAACGGACGGACGGACAGACGGACATGGCTAGATCGACTCTCCTGGTGATGCTGATCAAAGTATATATATTTATTTGTAGGGGCGGAAATGTCTCCTTCACTGCGTTGTAAACTTTTGACTGAAATTATAATACCCTCTGCAAGGGTTTAAATATTAATATACATGTATATTAACGATTCATGCTCAAAAAAAAGCTTTTGATTTTTCTAAAGTCACCCGACTACTTAAAATAAAATACAAATATATATTGATTTAATCGACCATGTTATTTATTTTTTATATAAGCTTTTAAAAATCCACACAACCCGAGAAGATTCGCGCAAGCAACTCCGACATGCTATGCAACAAATAAACATTATGGTTTTTGTTTGCCGCGTATTTTTATACCCTTGCAGAGTTTTATAATTTTGGTCAGTGTGTGTGTGTGCAACGCAGTGAAGGACACATCTCCGACCCTATAAAGTATAAAGTTGATATAAGCATGTCCGTCTGTCTGTTTCTACGCGAACTAGTCTCTCAGTTTTAAAGATATCGAATTGAAACTTTGCGCACACCCTTCGTTCCTTTGCACTCAGTAAATAAGTCGGAACGGCCGGGATAGGCCGACTATATCCAATGGCCGCCATATAACTGATTGATCGGAAACATTGGTGTTTGTAAAGTTAGAAAGTTGGGATTTTGCACGGGTTTTATTTTTAGCCAATCAATCCGACCTACCAAATAAGGATCGGCCGACTATATCCTATAGCTGCCATATAACTGAACGATTGGAAATGCCATAACGTTGGTGTTTTTAATGTTAGGAAGTTGGGACTGGCTATATCGTATAGCTGCTATATACCTGAACGATAAGAAATGCGATAACTTTTTAAAATGAACTTTAAACCTAATTTAGAATTGTTATTTAGCACATATAAGAAAATTTGTACTTAGTCAAAGAATATGTCATAAAATTTGGCAATCATAGTTATCATCATCAATAAATCAATAAAATCAATCAATAAACTTCAACCCCCTCGAACTTTTCCTTAATAGAATGACAACTTTTGAGAAATAGATTTATTAAATATTGTGTTCCATTTTGAATCGGTGATCGATTTATTTTTATACCCTTGCAATGGTTATTATAATTTCAGTCAAAAGTTTGCAACGCAGTTACCATATAAAGTATATATATTCTTGATCAGCATCTCTAGGAGAGTCGATCCGTCTGTTCTTTGGGATTTGGTAATATTTAAATTTTATGGAATTACGGTTTTTATTAAATTTAAATGGTATAGCAATAGCATATACATAGCTGCCATAGAAAGGATGGGAAAATGCAACGCAATATCGACATGGCTTAATTGTTTTTAGTAACATAGGCATATAAATCGAAATGTTGTCGTTTTGTAATAACTGCAAGGGTATATAAACTTCGGCATGCCGAATTTTGCTTCTTTTCTTGTTTTGTTTTAAAATTGTAAACACATTTATAGGTACATATTTGATGGTTGTTGCACTCGACTATATCGTTATTGACACCCTTCATCCTGCTATTATATATGTTGTGTGTAGCAATCAATCTGATATGAGAAATACAAAAATTTTAATTTTGAAAATATTAAATTGGTTTGTCTTTCTACTTTCTTAAAAATTATATTTATTTATATATTGCCCCAACTCTCTTCAGCATTTGTCTTCTAGGATTTTAATAATGCATTGCTCCGTGCTTCAATTAAAAGGGTATGGTATTTACATTTTTTTTTGTTTTTTTTTTCCGAATGCACAACATTTGAAGAATATTGAGTTAACATTTTAGATTGATCCGCGTAAAACTTCCGAAGTTATAGGTAGTTGATCGTAGGTGAGTTAGCTCGTTATACCCTTGCAGAGGGTATTATAATTTTGGTCAAAAGTGTGGAACGCAGTGAAGGAGACATCTCCGCCGACCCTATAAAGTATAAATATTATTGATCAGGATCGCCTCCTGAGTTAATATAAGCATGTCCGTCTGTCTGTTTTTACGCGAACTTGTCTCTCAGTTTTAAAGCTATCGAATTGAAACTTTGCACACACCCTTCTTTCCTTTGCACGCAATATATAAGTCGGAACGGCCGGGATCGGCCGACTATATCCTATAGCTGTCATATAACTGATTGATCGGAAATGCCTTAACTTTGGTGTTTTTAAAGTTAGAAAATTGGGATTTTCTATGGGTTTTATTTTTAGCCGGCCTACCAGATTTCATAAACTTTAAAACGCTGTAGCTCGCTGTCCCGAAAAGTTGTAATTTCAAAGTCGGTGAAAACGATCCTGCAAGATCTACTGGATGAATTGTTTTAAATTTTGAAATTTTATTTGCTTTATCTTAAAGAACAACTTCTTGAGAACATTTCCCCAAATTTCCATAGAGATTTGAGCAGTAGAAAAAAAGTTACAGCGGTCCTAGCCGCGCGCCTCGTCCCCGCCCAAACCCAAACTTGAAACTTTAAAAGCGAATATCTAGAAATGGTGTTTTTTGAAAAATGACTTTGCGGTGATATGGATTGACGAAAAACTACTAAACCGATTTTCTTAAAATGTTTTTCTAAATGTTTGTAATTAATTTTATGAGTACTTGAACGATCGAAATAGATACTTTTGTAAGAATTCTAGCGTCCAAAAACTTCATTTTTTGCATAAAACGTTCCCGTATGCACAAAAAAAAAATTTTAAAACGTTCGTTCAAGTACAGGATATTACTCTAAACTAATGAAATATTTTTATTTTAACGGTTTCAGTTGACCCGTTCCTCCTGGGGAATTGTCACCGCAAGGCTCTTCCAAAAAAAGGCGTTTAAGGGAAACAGCCACCCCTTAAAAACTATTAAATATTTTTTCACAAATTTTGGCATAAACATTGTCAACAATCTAAACTTTCAGAAAATATAATCATTCATTTAATAAAAAAACTGTTACATACATAAAAAACATCCAAACTTTCCCTTTTTTTCGACAATAAAAGGTATATACCCATCTAACTAAAAATAAAACAATTTTTTTTTAATTTTTTCTGATGATCCTGTAACGAGTTATGCTGTTCACCGCAAAATCTTTTTTCTTGGAGGCGCCTACCTTTTTTTTTGTTTTTGGATGAAAATTTGTTAAAACATAGTTTAAATGTTGTACTTTGATACGCTTATAAAATAATTAATCTGACATTAACCGTATCGTGTGACAAAATTGATGAAAATAACCATACGTACCAGTACAAATCATTTTTATAGTAACAATTGCTGCTACATAGTTGTTCTTTTAAGCTCTGGCTTGCACTTATCAAATCGAATAATTAACAAAAATAATGTTTCGGTATTATTTTTTTTTAGTACAAAAAGTAAAAAAAAAAAGTAATAAATTTCTGGGTAAAGTGCTCTAAACTGTCATGTCATCTTCTAAGGCGAAACATATCAAATCAAAAAGGGGGTGTTGCCTTTTAATGGCCAATGGCAGTTCTCATATAAGTAATCCACCCCAAAGCTCCTCCCACGTGTATTAATAGTAAACGCCCATTTAATATGGAACTGATATTTTATATAAGTCATGCAATAAGCCAATACAAATCGAACTGTCAGAGTTTTTTTTTTCTAAAAGAAGCAAAAACTTATATTTACTACTGATTTTATGTATCTGTCACATGATTTCAATTGCATGCTTAACAGTACATTTAAAGATGTGATAAAAAGTTTTTTTCTAGTCTAGATGTATAACCTATCAAGTTTTGCTAAGCTCTTTTTTTACATTTTTCTATTATTGAAAAATTCGTGGCGTGAGTTTTAAAATTAATAAATTAACTTAATAAGCCAAAAAAATGTAGGCGACTCAGTAGGAGGAGACATCTCCGTGAATATGTTTACAAGTAAAAGTACTAGATGGTAAGTTAATTAGAAGAACTCGATTAGAGTAGCAGGTATATATTGAGTTTGGATTACAGTTAAAGCCCTGTGGGCTTTTTCGTGATGACTTACGGTTAGCCAATAAAAGCACAGAAGATAAAAATAATCTATTAAAAGACCGACAAAAGCGACCAGTTTTAAAAGAAATTCAAAAATTCAAATGTATTTAAAACTGCGAAAGAACTGAAGACAAAAAACAAAAAACCTTTCATCAGACCCTAGAACAAAAACATCAATATGCAAAGAAAACAACGAAATTTTAAAAGACGGTAAAAACTCAGAAAGATGTATTTATTTTTTCAACGCGAAAAAGGTAAATTTTTAAATAGCGCAAGCAAAATGCAGAGTTCTGATAACACAAAAAACATTGTAAAGCTAATCGGTCGATATTTGTGAAAAATGTGTTGCAAAGTGCGAAAAATTCGGTATCGAGCAAAAACCTTGCCGCTTATCAAGACACCGATTCCACAGATTTCGTGTTGCAAAGATTTGGTTGGCATATTAATGCCCCAAAGTTCTACCAAAGCCAGCACAGCGCCCCGTGAGTGAAGATTGCTGGGAAGAATTGGCTAGAAGACCCTACTAAAATAAATTTAACACTCTGAATGAGCCCAAGACAGCTTTATTAGAAGTATAAATCTCGATTGATCCAGAAGTATGCGAAAACTTGGTGTGTTCTATTTGCAAACAACGTTCTAAACAAAAAAGGATTCGCAATAAAACACTAAATTTGGATTTGCTTATCTCTGTCCTTATGCTTTATTTGCCGTTTATTTGTTAAACGTTAAATATAGAATTACATGTTATTTGTTAAAAAACTAAAATTTCCAAAGAGGAAATATGATTTTTGTTTTATGTTTTTAATGTTAATAAAAACAAACGAAGCGAGCTAAGCTCGAGTTTTTTGTTTATCTCAAGAATACCTGTCCTATTTTGCGATGTAGCCACTGTGTATATAACATCGGATGTCGGTTGGTAACAATGCGCGCCTTCCCTGCCGCAGAGAAGGAAGAAGAGAGAAACACACAAAATAACCCTGCAGTTCCGAAATTCATCACTGCAAAAATGCATCGCCCTTTCATGAGCAGCGAACTGCGACGTCGGCAGAGCCAAAGGCAAATCGGCAGAGCCGAGTGCGACGCAGGCAGAGCAGAAACTCTCAGTCGGCGTTCGTAGGAAAAGCCTAGTACTCAGATCGACAAACGATTGCGCTAGCGTAAAAACTTTAATCTTTCCAGTGTGACCACAATTTCGAGAGTTCATCAGAATTAAGCGTGCTACGGTCGTACTGTCAATCAGCTGGGTTTGTTGACAAGCAGTTAAAATTCAAATATCGTATTTGTGGGAAAGAGCCTTTAAAAAATATTATCAACTACCTTGGCAAGACAAGTCAGCCGCTGTACAAAGAAATTAAAAACAATACAATTTAAATTTAACAGTTTTTTTTTTAATTTACTGATAATTATTTGCCAATTTAAAGTTCATAGCTGTGTATTTTTCGTTTATTTTTGACCTAAGAAACATTTTGCTCTTACAAGAGGCACCCCAGATAGTATTAATGTTATTTTGTCCTCACATGTAAACTCCTGCAATTGACTTTTACGGGTTTTTTTTATTTTGTTCAGTGACGCTAAAAGATTAAATTTTTTAATCTTTTCGCTAGGGTTTACCCAAAGTTCATTTCCGCAAACTGACAACGCTATGCAATTTTCTGGTATCTTTTTCGTCGATCTGAGGACCGAGGTGAAAAAAAAGGTTGACGAAAAGTGTGCGCCAGCTATTTGCTCCTCGCTCTCTCTCGTGACTGACGTACAGTTTTCGTCGATCTGAGTACTAGCACTAAGCAAACAACATAACCATAGACTGGTCATTTCATACAACGAAAATGGACACAAAAATTCCAGAGCAACTGGCCACCGGGCTCTTAGCGGGCTCTTATATGTATGCGTGTTCATGAATTCTCATACAGGGGTGCATGTGTGCGTTTATTTCAATTCGATGCGGAAAGAATATTTTGTCTTTTACTACTTTTCAGACTTGGAACCCTAACAATATGGGCGTATTCACTATTGGGTTAATGAGCCAACGAGTCCTTTTTAAAAACTCGATCTCTAATTTGATCCGAGTTACTTCAGGCACCTTGGCCCACTTCTTTTTATTTTATTTATAAAAGATCTCCCTCTAATCTTGACAAGGTCGCGTGTCCTTATGTACGCAGATGACGATAAGTTATGCCTGCAATATATATTTATCAGTAACTAATTCGAGCGCCGACTTTTAAGAATAAACATATGTACATAAAAATATATACAAATAGATCATTAAATAACAAAATTAAACAAAATTACACTGCGAATAGAAAAAAAATCTATCAAAGATTATTAAACACAGATCATAAATGACACCGACTTCGATATGCCCTGTTCGGATCTCAGTAGATTGATTTCTATTGATTGGGATACATACATATATGGAAAACATTTTACTGCTACCACTGATATGAATTTGTAAACCAAAATGAAATTTATGCTGAGATATTAAAAAATATATTATAACATATATTATTCTTATTTTTATCATTAACCCAATAGTGAATACGCCCATATTGTTAGGGTACCAAGTCAGAAAAGTAGCTAAAGACAAAATATTCTTTCGCCATCGAATTGAAATAATCGCACCCCTTTATGAGAATGCATGAACACGCATGCATATAAAGACCAATTCAAACGCAGGCGCAATCTTCTTTAAAATGCACCTTTCTGCGACTGAACGACCGAACTCGTGCAATGAGTGCGCGAGCATCAAATTGAGAATAAGAATGACAGCGCAAAAAACCCGAGGGCACACGAAGTGTCCGGGGCCTGCCGCTAAGAGCCCAGGGCCTGTCGCACTCGAATTTTTGTGTCCACTTTCGTTGTATGAAATGACCAGTTATATGTTGTATGGTTAGTGGCTAAACGCCGAAAAATTTTCATCTCCCTCTTTTACTCTGTCTCTCGCCCCATTAAGTGTCTTACTACCTATAGCACAGCATGATTTTATTGATAGCCTGCTTGACATATCTCTATCTCAAGTAAACCATGTTCGAAATTCATTAGGTCGCCTAATTGATTTGTGTTTTGTATCAAATTCTGAAGGTGTGTTTCTGTCCAGAGTAGCACCACTCACGCAACCTGAAGATCCATTTCACCCAGCAATCGAACTTTCATTTGATACGGGTAGAGCTATAGAAGAAAAATCAGAAAAATCCAAACGAATACATTGTTTTCGCAAGGCAGACTTTCTGAGGCTAAATAATTTTATTTCTGGCTTTAATTGGTCTGATCTTTACTTATGCATTAATATGTCCGATGCAGTTAATGTTTTTTACACTGCAATAAACTCATTTTTTAATTCCTGTGTTCCGTGGTCAACTTCCGTCAACTTCCAATAAATCACCTTGGTTTAGCAAAGAAATGTAAAGTCCAGACTTTTTAGGAAATATAAAAATACCGGTTCTCAATCTGTTTTTACTAGATATTTAAGTGATCGGTCAAGATTTACCGTGCTTAATGCTCAGTGTTATAATAGTTACTTAAACCGTTGTAAGGTCCAGTTCTCTCAGGACCCGAAACAGTTTTATAATTTTGTTAACACCAAGCGTAAATCTAATTCTTTTCATTCCTCGCTGTCGTTCGAAACATGACGGCAACCACAGATCAGGCAATAGCCAATTTATTTTCCCAATTTTTTCAAACGACTTACTCTACTTTAGATTATTCATCACAGCCTTATTCTTACACCATGTCCAAGTCAAACCTCATATTCTGTCCCACTTTAACAGAAAGCTCTCTTCTTTTAAATCTTCTTTGTATTAAGCCTGTTTATTCCTGGGTGCGTGCTTAGGTATTGCGCTAAGGCCCTGTGCAAACCTCTTCACAAGTTGTTTACCTTATCTCTAGAAACCTCCCAATTGCCAAATATTTGGAAGGAATCATTTGCTATTCCTCTTTTCAAAAAAGGTAACAAGTTAGAGGCCAGTAACTACAGAGGTATTTCTAAGTTGTCAGCTATTCCTAAGCTTTTTGAAAAAATGATTACTCCTCATTTGCAGCACCTTTGCAGATCAATCATTTCTCCGTGTTAACACGGATTTATTAAACGTAGATCCACAATCACAAACCTTCTAGAGCTCACTTCATTTGTGATAGAAGGCTTCAATAGTAGTTTTCAAACAGACGTCATTTACACTGACTTTAGTAAAGCATTTGACTCTGTAAATCACTTACTTCTCATTCAAAAACTTGACCTTTTAGGTTTTCCAGTTGATCTGCTTAAATGGATTGAAATCCATCTGAATGGCAGGTCACAAAGGGTCCTTTTTAAAAATTCAATTTCTGAAATTCTCCGTGTTACCTCCGGTGTCCCACAAGGGAGACATCTGGGTTACATCTCCGTTACTTTTTACATTATTTATTAACGATCTTCCCTCAATTTTAAGTCATTCTCTCGTACTTATGTACGCAGATGATGTTAAGTTGTGCCTGCAGTATAAGGACATTTTCTGCCATTTAGACTTGCAATCCGATCTAGATAATTTTCAAAACTTGTGCCGAGATAATTTACTAAATTTAAACGGTTCCAAGTGCAAGCTGATGACTCTTTAGCGCGTCTATCTTATCGCGAATCGTGCCGTACGATACACGGCTGCGCCCCTCGGTCGGTTGGGCAGGTAAGTGGGCCGTGGGACTCCGCGCGAAAAAAAAAAAATAAATAAATAAGATGAGCAGGGTGGTGGAGGACAACCTATAAAAATCACAACGTCTACTGCATACCCTAGAAATTAAAATAACATAATTTTTGTTTTTGTAATAAATATTTAAGTCGATACTTATTAATTATATTATTTTATAAGTATACGTTTTAAAATAACAAACGTTATGATCGTTTTGAAAGAAATGTGTTTATTTATTAGATAAATTTAAATAATGTAATTGTTTTGAAACATGACGCGAAGCGAAACATGTAAAGACAAATTAGGCAAAGGAAAGAACAATAGGATTAACGGTGCCCTTTTTTTCAACCAAAGTTGTTTTCGCGGTTTTTACATGCACTTGCATTTGAGAAAACTGAGAGAACAGGTCGAAGCTGAGATTCTTTGTGAAATGTTATAAATAAATTTATCAGAAATTTAGGTAAGTGTTATTTATTTAATTATTTTAAAGCTTATATTAAAACTGTTAGGCCAACATAAACTAATCTGGACTTGGCCGGTGGCAAAACAAGAAACGCAGTAAGTTTTTATATATTTTATAATAATTTTTCTATTTTAAATATACTTGGTCAGGAAGAGCCAGCACATAAAGCACGAAGTCAAAAAAAGGTGCCCAAGAGCACCGAAACCTCAATCATCCTCAACACCTCAGAGACTACTGAAAACTTAAATTGAATTAAGATTAATACTTAGAATTATAATAATTAATAATAACCATTAAATGTAAAAAAATATTATAATTAAGTAAATGGAAATATCGATAAAATTATGTTTTTATTTACTATGTTTTATGTTTTTATTTATTACTGATGAAAATGTGATGAATTCATCAACCTTTAATCAGTAATTCATCGCATTTTCATCAGTAAATGCTGATTAAAGAGTGATGAATTACTGATTAAATAGTGATGAACTACTGAATAAAGAGTCATGAATTACTGATTAAAGAGTGATGAATTACTGATTTAAAAAGTGATGAATTACTGATTAAAATGTGATGAATTTTTCACTGATTAACTCCTAGGACAGCCAATGATAAATTCATCACTATTTTGTTTGAAATTCCATCAGTTAATCTCAGCAGTGATGATTTTTTGTGATGATTCATCGATTAAAAGGTGATGAACGGAACTGCAGGAAACTTTCAAGAATCCCGACAGCCTTGCAAAGTATTAATAATTCCAGACTCTTTTGTGTCCGCCATTATTTTTGTCCGCCAAGTATTTATAAAAGGTAATTATAATTTTTAATTATTAAATAAAGTATTCCTATGATATATGTATACAAAATATATAATATTTTTAAACAACATTTTTGCTTATTCTATTCCTCGAATGTGGGGCTGACTTTACATGTACAAAATTGCTACCTTATAAACACTGGTTAGGTTAAATGGTTTTAACACTAAAGTCAAAATCGTTTTGTTTAACTATTTCTTCTTTTTTGATTATATACATTCCGAACCCTGCCCAAACATTCGTATTAAGAATTCGAATGCATTTTAATAGCGAGCAATTCTCTACGCCACTATTTACTATTGCCATTGTATTGTATAATTAAAATATAATATAATATAAAATATAATATATATTATTGTATAATTAAAAACTTCAATAGGGTATTCAAATGAGTAGTCAAATTATAGAATTCTTACTGATTGTCATTTTTACGGAGAAATTTTTTTTTCTGTTCCCTCTACTTGCAGCTTTATTAAAAATATGCTTTGTGAAACTTAATTAAAATCGTACGTGATAAAATGTTGTTCTGCAACGTGTGGCAGTTGTATCGATAGATAGCACAGACAGGATTAATTTTGAGATCTCGAAATATATGTAGTTGACTTTCGTGTACACTAAGGGGCATTCAATTAGTTTTATGAAAGTTTTACAGGCAGTGACCCAAAATTGGAATCCCCAAGAAAGAATATCCGTAGAAAAAGCCCTAAAAAAGCGTGATTTGGACGTGAGCGATAGTTCATTACCGGGACGAGCCATCCCATCTTGTGAGTGGAATCACAGGCAGCCACAATATGCAGCTACTATGTAAGTCGCCTGTTCAGTGGAATGCTGAGACTTCTCAGTATAAACAGCGATATTCAACCTCGACGTCCACGCTTTAAACTCATTTAACGTCGCTTCTCTGTGCACTCATCGCCATAAATGCAGTGTTATCTGCGTACGTCGCTGTTAAAGTAAGTCTGCTTGTAAAATAAAATATGAGCCCTGAGCATGTCATGTGACTGTTGAAAATCGAGAGCCATAAACTATGATCTGTAATTTTGAAATCTGTGAAATTTGAGCCTAACTGAAAATAATCGCTTGAGATGTTGCTCACGCTGCACCAAGGGTTCCTGTGCGGGGGTAAAATGATAACTCTCCCGCTCAGGCAGACTCTGCGTAGGCCACAGATAAGACCAGAAAAGGAATTTCATGTTAGTTTCCTAGGCAGGGACTTAGAACATAAAAGTTCAGTTTTAATACAGAACTCAATTGGAGAGGTTGTTTTATTAATTCAGTAATTCATCCCTTTCACTGCTTCTGGGCTATGAAAGGACTGACGTGTATATCGGATACAGAACAGGGCATAGTACACTTCCTTGAGCTACTCCAGCAAGTATTAGACGCGTTATAGACTTTGAGCCACGAACATCCACTTGGAAGGTTCTGCCAACATGAAATGAGCTGAGGAGAAATATAGACCTTAGCTTAAAGAGTAAGCCCAAGTGATCAAAGGCTTGGCTTCACATCCAAAAATAATTCGGAACAATATTTTTCGTCTCAAAGGCTTTAAGCATTTGACTGAAATGCACACGATGCATCTGTTCAAACTGGTGGTCCGGAATTGCACCGTAAAATTAATCAATACTTAAAAGCTGTTTCAAAAGAATATGCCGGCAATAGATTATTAGGTGGAAAGCACACCGGGGGGTGACGCCTTTCTTTGGGATAATGACAGCATTCGGATGCTTCCACTGCTCCGCATGATAGGGGCTCGAGAAATAAGAATATCAATGCTGGCACTAGGCTGAGTAGTCTGGTTTGAGTGATGTGATCAATTATAGGCGTTTAGTTGAAATGAATCCAGTATTAGATTTTTGCTAATGAAAACTAAGAGACGATGAGGCCAAGCAATCAGAAAGAGTGGCAGAACCAATTTACTTTTATATGCTTTGGTAACTTCAAACTTGCGCCGTGCAATGGCTTCTATAAATGATGGGCATTGTAGATTGTAGTTGGAACCACAATCGATACAGTAAAAAATATCCTGAGTTATAGCCAAGCGAGCAGCATCTTGAGATTCATGATAAACACCACATTAGGATCATTTGAAAGGCAAAAAACAGTAAGTTTTAGAGTGTTCGAAATCTTGGCTGAATTTGATAGTTTTCATTGGTTTAATTACTTAAGACAAAAACAAAATCATCTCACTTTAAATTCTTGTTAAGAATTTAACCGAATTTTAAAATTGAAAAGGAAACATTTCTTAAAAGGATACAGGGCTTATTTAATTCACATGGAGACTCCAAAAGAGAGTAAAAACGACTCAAAATTAAAAAAGATTAAAAAATTTCAAAGCTCTATCTAACAAGGTTCCTTGTTTTCAGAGTAATACAAATAAATGGTAAAATCAGAAATAAATTATGGGTTTATTGCCTATAGTTAAACCCGTTACTCGTAGAGTAAAAGGGTATATTGTCGATATAGCCATGTCCGTCTGTCCGTCTGTCTGTCCGTCCGTATGAACGCTGAGATCTCGGAAACTATAAAATCTAGAAGATTGGCATTTTGCATGTAGATTCTAGGAGTTCCTACGCAGCGCAAGTTTGTTTCAAAAAGGTGCCACGCCCCCTTTAACGCCCACAATAGCTTATGTACGATTTTAAAAATTTAAATATTTCGGAAAAGTAAAAATGCAGTTTTATTGTGTAGAAGAAATTGTTCAAATCGGACCATTCGTTAAAAAGTTATGCGTGATCAAAGTTTCTATCTCCATCTCCCTCGCACTCCCTTTACCTGAGTAACGGGTATCTGATAGTCGGGGCACCCGACTATAGCGTTCTCTCTTGTTTTTATTCGTTTGCTATTGAAAATCTGTGCCATAAAGGATATTCTTATTTGTAATGTAGTTTTCGATATATGTTTTCGGTCTTACAAAATAATCTGTTTGCTTATTTTAATAGGGACCGTACAGCTTAACCTTCTAAAATGATAAAATGAATCAACTGAGTAAAACTAAAGCTAATCAAACTAAATGCAATCAAATTTTAAATCTGACGCAAAAGCTTAAAATAAATCGTCAAATGAAAGACAGTTTTTTAAACATATTTTAAAAACAGGGCTCAATTAACTCAATTTAAAAATCTCTTTTCATTTTTTATATTTTATTACTCTTTTTGGCTTAAACAGAAAAAAATGGGTTGTTAAATTCCCAGCCAAACATTTTTAACTACCTGTGAAATTGTAGTTTAAAATATATTAAATTACAAATTGTCCAGTCTTATAATTATTTTAGCTCTTCTTAAAAATTTAAAGCTAAAGTACAATTCAATTAAAATAAAGACTGCTGTTCGCCACTGCCAAAATGCAGATGCTGCAGACCGCAACTCTGTTGCTGGCCGAAATTTTTCAACTCAGCGCCTCGTTAGCTAAAAACTCAGCGCTTAAATGGGCCGGAATCGGATTTCGCTAGCTGGAATCTAGCTTTTACGCGCATCTGGTGTTGGCCTCAGATCGAAGATTGCAATTGTTAACTTTAGCGCTAGGAAGATAAATAAATAATAATAATAAGACTGCAGTCAGGTTGACTCTTCCCAGTTTTAAGTTAAAACCGTCCTCGGTCCCGGTTCTTCTTGTCATTTCGGCGACGAACCAGAAAGAAGAGTGCAAAGCATCCTGAAAGTAGAACGGTCAAAGCCACGCAGCTGAAGAATTTCCATAGGTAACAAGGCCTCCAAGATCGCCGATACCCTGCAGGTTACCCAGGCTACGTTTGGGCAGAAACGGTAAACTAAGGCTATGTCGCAGTAGATACGGTCAGAATTTCATCCCCGCAGTCGGCTATAGTGCAGTGTTGATCTAAATCAAATGTTACGTGATGGTCCTGAACGGAATAAATCATTAATTTTTGCAAAACATTTTGGTTAAGGGTACTTAACTACAAAATATAAAAAATATTTTTTTTTTTACGCTAGATATAGCTTGCACATCAGCCACACTGACATTTGCAAGATGTTCATTTGTTATCTCTCATATGTCAATGTCATCTGAAAAATCCGGGCTCAACATATTTACATTTGCTAAAGTTATGGCTGTATTTAAATTTTGTATTTTAATTGAGAATTTTTACGTTGTACTTTCTTGCGAACTTTGTCGTTAATGACGCTGCCTCGTCTGCGTAAATCTCGGAAAATGTTATATTAGCTGTGTGTCCTAAGTATTCGTACTCGACTAGATTGTTAGGTCCCTGTCGGTCACTTGTATGCAATCTGCGCGTGTATAGTTATTAAGTCAAAACGTCGAGTTTGTGGTTAGTATTGTCAGGAGGAAAATGCCTAAAAGGAATAAAAGAGAAATGTTTTTTACAAATTTGTATTTATCTATCTTAAATTGTCGTTATGGGCCACTCTCACTTTTTTAAACCGTTGCCCCCATGTCCGTCCCAATGGTTTCCTAACCTTTCATTTGTTTTTAAGTAATTGTTGTCTCCTACCCGAAAACTCATGTCTTTGCTCACATGTGTTATGGTTTCTACTGAGCTTTTTGTATTTTTTTAACTTCTTTTTCAAGTTGATTAGTGTTATAGAATTAATAATTTCCACAGGTTTTTTTACCTGTAACGGAATAATATGTTTTGGTATATTCTATAGTTGCCAATTGACCACATTTAATCGGTGACTTCAGCGGTTCTCTATTGCAATTTCCTCTGACGCGTTTACTTTTTGACGTTTTTGTGATCTGTGAAGATTGTTAATTTTTGTACCAGATATAAAGACTTTCTTGAACGCCCATACAATGGCTTCCTTTACATTTGCTGCTAGATGTTTTTGTCATTGCGAATTGCATTTGAAATCATGCTAATAAACGTACCCCAATTAACTAAAATCTGGACAAATGAGTTTTACTTCCTCAGATGGTAAAATATTCTTTAGTCGTTCGAATGCCTCTTTTTGACTTTTAGGTTTTACTTTTGTCAATATATATCAATAGTCTTCTCAAATTTTGTCATTAAAATATATTTCAAATTTTGCCTGGTACAAGCATTTCGCCGAGGCGCCTCGAGTGTGCATGGGTCGTGCGGGAAAGGTGCATGCCCCAATTTCCATCTGAAGTTAAACCAATAGAACAAAAAGTGAGAAATTCGAATATTTTTCACTTCAGATGGTTCAATAACCACTTACCATACCCCCACGGGTATGGTATTTAAATTTTTTGTTGGCCCATTTTTAAAAAATGTTTTCTGAATGCACAACATTTGAAGAATATTGCGTTAAAATTTTAGATTCATCCAAGTAAAACTTCCGAAGTTATGGGCAGTTGAACGTAGGTGAGTTAGCTCGTTTTGTATGCGATTTTTAGGTGTCCAAAACATTAAAACGCTCTCGTGAAAAGTTGCAATTTCAAAGTCGGTGAACACGATCCTGCAAAATCTACTCAACGAATCGTTTTGAAATTTTGCACACAATTTCTGTACCTAAATCCGCAGGTACTGACGTTTAGTTTTTTTTTACTGATTATTTTTAATTTTATAATAACAAATATATCAAATTTTTAGGCTAAAATCACGTTTTTGACTTTAAAGTGTTACCAAAAATCAAAAAATTGAATAAAAAAACTCAACGTAGTTACCTCTAGAAACATATTAACAAATAAAAATTTTTTTTTGGTTTTTTTTTGATGATCCAATAACGAGTTATGCTGTACACCGCAAAAAAAGGGCTATTTTCGTGAATTTTTTAAAAAGATCTTACGACAATTTTACATATTTAATTTATTGTACATTAATGCATAAGGTTTGACCAACATTGTGTAAAAATTTGAACCAAAAATATTAAAAATTGAGCCGTTAAGGCAGGCTTGAACTTGACCACATCAAAAATTGTGTCCTTGCGGTAGGCAAAATATCTCCGTCAATTTTTATCTGAAATCAAAAAACCAAAGTTATTCTGATAGTGTATGTGTGTGACTTGTCCTCTACGATCCATTTTTTTTAAATTAAAAATTGAATTTTTTGTAACTCTATTCATAAAAAGTTTCATTTTTTACTTAAATTTTGGCTTATAAAATAAGTTGTAATTAAAAATAAATAAAATCCCTCCATTAAGGACAAGAAAAACATGACTAAAAGAAGTGTACAAAAGCAGAAGTTGATCGGTGCAATAGTTTTTGAGAAATCGTGACTACCGACTTCAAAGAAGTGGTTTTGGGAAAAACGCGTTTAAAGTGCCGCATCTGCTCGACGCCAGAGCCGGAATTGCCAGTTGTGACTCATTCGTACGATAGGCTTTAAATTTCTCCCATTCCTACAGTTTTGCTTCAATCGACTTGAAATTTTCGGATAACATTCCTGACACTTTGTACTTAATATAAAAAAGTTTGAAAAAAATGAATTTTTTGAAGTGTCAAGACCCGGATAACACATTAAGTGACGTTTCTTTCGCGTCTATTAAGTATTATAAAAGCGGGAAATATTTAATATTGTAGCACCTGTAATTTTGGTAAAACTCTGATTTACTAGTAGAGTAAAAGTGTATGTTGTATTTGTTGGAAAGTATGGGACAGGTAGAAGGAAATGTTTCTGAACCAATAAAATATAATGTTCTTGATCACGATTAATATATGAGTCATTAAACTATGTCCGCTATGTCGGAAACTATAGGAGCTCGAGATTTAAGCATGAAGATTTTATGTTTTCTTGCAAAGATCAAGTTTACTTACGTCCACAAATCACAAAATACGTTAGAGATCTATCAGAGGCGGAAAATGTCAAAACTAGCACCAAAATCATTATTCAGTCAATATTCATATTAATATTTTAAGTGTTAATTACGACGTCATTGCATATTTGAAAACGGGGTTCGCACTTAGCTTATGGTGTTTGCACTGCAGTTCGACAGTTCTATTATTCTATATAAAATTTTCGAAAAAACGCAAAAGCTGAGGGCCAATTTTTAATTTAAATTGGTTAGCGAATAACGGGTATTTTATAGTCGGGGCACTCGACTATAGCGTTTCTTCTTTTTATACCCTTGCAGGAGTATTTTAATTTCAGTCAAAAGTTTGCAACGCAGTGAAGGAGACATTTCCGACCCTATAAAATATATATATTCTTGATCAGCATCACTAGGAGAGTCGATCTATCCATGACCGTCCATCCGTTTCTACTCAAATTTGTCCCTCATTTTTAAAGCTATCTGCACCCAGATGATTTCAACAAGCTTAAGCTATGCACTAGAGGGTTAGCGACCACTTTTATTGGCCAAAATTAAAAAATCGTTCAATTTTAAAGATATCGAGATAAAACTTTACCAATCATTTAATGATATCCTTAAGGGGTTATTCGGGTCTTGATACTTCAAAAAATTCATTTTTTTTCAAACTTTTTTATATAATAGTACAAAGTTTCAGGAATGTTGTCTGAAAATTTCAAGTCGATCGAAGCAACACTGTAGGAATGGGAGAAATTTAAAGCCCAGAGCGTCGAACGTCACAAAGGGCAATTCGGGCTCTGGCGTCCAGCAGATGCGGCACTTTAAACGCGTTTCTCTCAAAACCACTTTTTTGAAGTTGGTAGTCACGTTTTCTCAAAAACTATTTCACCGATCGACTTCTTTCTTGAAGCACGAAAAAGGCCTATTTTCGTGAATTTTTTAAAAAGATCTTACGACAATTTTACAAATTTCATTTATTGTACATTAATGTATAAGGTTTGACCAGCATTGTGTAAAAATTTGAACCAAACATTTTAAAAATTGAGCCGTTGAGGCTTGAACTTGACCTCATAAAAAATTGTGTCCTTGCGGTAGGCAAAATATCTTCGTCAATTTTTATCTGAAATCAAAAAACCAAAGTTATTCTGATAGTGTATGTGTCTCGCTTGTTCTTCACGAGCTATTTTTCTAAATTAAAAATTGCATTTTTTGTAGCGTTTTTCATAAAAAGTTGTATTTTTTACGTAATTGTTGGCCATATTTTGGCTTATAAAATGAGTTGTAATTAAAAATAAAAAAAATTCCTTCGTTAAGGACAACAAAAACATGTCTAAAAGAAGTGTGCAAAAGTAGAAGTCGATCGGTGCAAGAGTTTTCGAGAAAACGTGACTACCAACTTCAAAAAAGTGGTTTTGAGAGAAAAGCGTTTAAAGTGCCGCATCAGCTCGCCACCAGAGCCTGAATTGCCTGTTGTGACTCATTCGACGCGCTGGGCTTTATATTTCTCCCATTCCTAGTTTTGCTTCGATCGACTTGAAATTTTCGGACAACATTCCTGACACTTTGTACTATTGTATAATATAGAAGAAATTAAAATATAACCAACGTATGACCTCGAGTAATTCATAAACACTACTAAAGTTTGAAAAAAATGAATTTTTTGAAGTGTCATGACCCGGATAACCCCTTAAAGTCTTTAGGTTCAACTAGAAGGCAATTTAAATTTTGTCTCGTTTCGATAGGACGTTTACTTTTTTTTTAAATAGAGAAATCGCACGTCTTAGCGATCCGGCTCGGTGCTTGCTCACTATTTCTATTTCTCATATAACCTTAAAACTATTTTGAATTTGCTTATGAAATTTAAGGGACACATTCTTGAATAGTTTGGGTAGACATTTATGCAAAAAAATTATGTTAGTGATGTCGCTTGCATCGTGGTCCCTACGGTCTAAGTAAAAATATAACGAATCAATTTACATCAGTCACTTGGCACTTACCTTAATATCTAAAATATAAAAAAACAAGGAGTATATATTTTTCAAAAATTTTTTTTTTATTGGATAGCCTCAACATTGCGGCTTATGTATGAAACACCACTTCGTTCATATGGCAGCCTCGGCTGGCTTCACAGTAGCCCATTCGGTCGACACAATTTTTTCGTGTTTTCTGATGAGGCCCATTTCCACCTCGGTGGTTATGTTAATAAGCAAAACTTTCGCATTTGGGGTTCAGAAAATCCACACGTCGTCTTGAAGAAGCCAATGCATCCACACAGCCAACGTCACAATCGATCTTTTGCGCGGTATGTTCGAAAATCGCATAATCAGCCCGGCGATGTCAACTGGCCGCCTCGCAGCTGCGATTTGACCCCGTTGAACTTTTTATTGTGGTGTGCCGTCAAGGATAAGTGTTACACCAACCACCCATAGACGATTGACGACCTAAAGCACGAGATTGAAGTCGCCATCAGGGCCATCGAGGGCCATACCATCGAAAATGTGTTTAAAAATTGGGTCGACCGAATGGGCTACTGTGAAGCCAGCTGAGGCAGCCATATGAACAAAGTGGTGTTTCATACATAAAAAATTTTGAAAATATATACTCGTTGTTTTTTTATAGCGATTTTAAAACGCAAATCTTTTCGGGCCACCCTGTACTTTGTTGCGAAAAAACAACGATAAGGGTTATCAAGCATAGTTCAACGATGATAGGGGTGACGCTTGTGGACCACATTACGGTCTAAGTAACAATATAACAATCGATCAAATTAAATGCAACTTTGAGTCTTCGAATGGTTAAACCACCGCAGGATAACAAAATTTTAATTCCGCAGAATAGTGTCGATATATTACAATTTATGGCCACACGCATTCTTATATTCTGTTGGATGAGTTTTTGAATTAGAACAGTCTGAGCATCCCAAAATGTTTCCCATTAGTTTTGGGTATTGTTCTACTTTATGCATTTTTTCTTAGATGAGTTAAATTTTATTGAAACACATTCATTGACTTGCCTTTGGCAACGAGTTACATATACTTGTTACATCGCGGAAACATTTAGGAAGATCAGTTTATATACTGAGAAGAGCAACGGTCCCAAAACGCGTTGAGGACTCCCTGAGCGACAGATACAAAATCTGATCTACGCGATCCCGATCCAGCTACTACATTCCATTTGTATTATAATCAAGTGCATTACATTCCTCGGTATTGGCAGCAATAAAACAAAAAGAAAGCGGGATAGCTCTCGACCGGCACAATTAGATAAGCAAGCTTAAGCTGCCGTTTCTTTTTTATACCCTCATATTATAATTTCAGAAAAAAAATTGCCAGGTAGTGAAGGACACATTTCAGACGCTACAAAGTATATATTCTTGATCAGAATCACCAGGAGAGTCGATCTAGCCATGTCCGTCAGTCCGTCCGTCCGTCCGTTTCTACGCAAACTAGTCCCTCAGTTTTAAAGATATCTGCTTGAAACTTTCCCAAAAGTTGTCTTTCTATTGCAGGTAGCATATAAGTCGGAACCAGCCGGATCGGGCGAATATATCATATAGCTCCCATAGGAACAACCGGAATTTTTTTTTTTAATTATAACTTGTTTTTTTTTTTTGGTAATATCAGGTTTTTTTTTGGTTCTTGAATTGGGCGGCTTTATGCAAAGCGCTACATATTGGTATCGGGCAATGCTATATATCGATTGAAAGACATACAAAACAACGCTATTCATAACAAGTTTGGTTATTGCGTTGATGGTACTCTATCACTTCGAACCGCGGATGAATGGTTTCGACGATTCAGAGCCGGTGAAAACGACACCATGGATAAGCCAGCCGGCGGAAGACCTTTGACGTCGAATACCGATCAAATCATGGAAAACATCGAGCTAGACCGGCATGTGACATCTCGTGACATCGCCGAGGAGATCTGAGTTAGTCACCAAACCGTTTTAAACCATCTGCAAAAGGCTGGATACAAAAAAAAGCTGAATGTTTGGGTGCCGCATGATTTGACGCAAATGGATCTCATTCGACAATATCAAGCGAAAACGGTCGTGGTTGAAGGCCGCTGAATCGTCCAAAACAGTGGCCAAGCCTGGATTGACGGCCAGGAAAGTTTTGTTCTGTGTTTGGTGGGATTGGAAGGGAATCATACACTATGAGCTGCTCCAATATGGCTATATATATATTAATTCCACCATCTACTGCGAAAAACTGGACTGCTTGAAGCTGGGGATCGACCAGAAGCGACCAGAATTGGCCAACAGGAAGGGTATAGTGTTTCACCAGGACAACGCCAGTCCACAAACTTCTTTGATGACTCGTCAGAAGCTCGGATGGGAGATTTTATCGCATCCTCCATATAGCCCGGACATATCGCCAAGTGACTACCACCTGTTCCTGTCAATGGCGAATGCCCTTACTGGTGTAAAGTTGGGGTCAAAAGAGGGTTGTGAAAAGTGGCTGTCAGAGTTTTTCGCAAATTCTGAAATTGCCGTCTAAATGGGAACACATTATCGACAATCCAGCAAAAAAAATTTTTTTGCTTTGACCAAATTAGGTACGGTTTCTTTTGTGCCGATTTATTTAAACAGAAGGGTCTTAATTTCTATGACCTGATCTTATAATTTGTATACCCTTGCAGTATTATAATTTAAGTCAAAAGTTTGCAATGCAATGAAGGAGACATTATCTATATAAAGTATCTATACTCATGATCAGCATCACCAGGAGAGTCGATCTAGCCATGTCCGTTTGTCCGTCCGTCCGTATGTCCGTCTTTTTATTGCAGGTAGTATATAAGTCGCAAAGAGCCGGATTGGGCGACTATATCATAAAGCTCCCATAGGAACAATCGGGAAAACAAATTCAAAACAATTCAAAAAAACTATTACTTTGTTTAATTTGGATCTCTTTTTCTTTGGGTTTTAATAATATTTTAATATTAGGGAATTGCGGTTTTAATTCAATTAAAATCGGACAACAATATCATATGGCTGCCATAGAAACGATGGCAAAATGCGGCACAAAATCGACATTTATTATTTTTAATGCTTACAACTTATTGAAAACTATTTGCTAACAGTCGGTATGAGCTTTAGCAGCTGTAGGCCTTCAGCTCTTTGTGCTTCGTATATTCTTCAATTTAATGTCTTTGAGTCTAGCTTATTTACTAGATGTTTTTTATTTATAAAGTTTTGTTGCTCATTTTTATTTAAAATTTTGTACTGATACTTATTTTAGTTGTCATAATTGATGTACATCTATATATTTATACCCGTTACTCGAAGAGTAAAAGGGTATATTGTATTCGTGCAAAAGTAAGTAACAGGTAAAAGGAAGCGTTTCCGACCCTATAAAGTATATATATTCTTGTTCAGGATCACTAGCCGAGTCGATCTAGCCATGTCCGTCTGTCTGTCCGTATGAACGCTGAGATTTCGGAAACTATAAAAGCTAGAAGATTGGCATTTTGCATGTAGATTTGAGGAGTTCCTACGCAGCATTTTGTTTCAAAATGGTGCCACGCCCCCTCTGACGCCCACATGCTACAAGCTGTGGCCACAGTTTTGATGCTATTATGAAAATTTTTATTGATATGTATTTGTTTCGTCAATACCTAGCGATTGGCCTAATTAAAGTTTGCCTCGCCCACTCTAACGCCCAAAAACCCATTAAACGCTTAAGCCTGGCTAGCGCCTACATTTCCGCCTTTCATGGCCCATGGTACCAATGTATTGGGGTAGATGGCGCAATACAATAGCGCAATACAATAGCGCCATCTAACGGATGACTTCGGAACAGCTGGCCAAGGTGCTCAACAGAGTCATCGTTAATTCTCGATAAGGATTTATATTAAAGGAAATTGCGATGGTTTTCATTTGTCAATACCGAACTATATTTCAAGAACTATGCAAATCAAATCAAATTAGCCAAATTGGAGGTCTGAGTCAAACAATGGCGTATGCTGATGCAGGACAAAAGCTGCCTGCGCTAAAGCAGTGCTGATGCTGATGCTCGTGCTGTAAAGCTGCCAGCTCTAAGACATCGCCGAATTCAAAATGATAATTTGAACTTTTTGTCCTTTTTTCTGTGGTCACTCTAATTCACATTTTGTTAATGCAAAATCTAAAGTTGTTTAGCTGAGTATCGGGTATCTAATAGTCGAGGCACTCGACTATAACGTTCTCTCTTGTTTTTGTTTATTTTTTATTTATTTTTATATTTTATTTAAAATGTGGGATTTTGTAACAAAGTTCATGATGTTGTTGAAGTTGTTGTTCGGGGGGTTTGCAATATACAGTATTGGATTGGGGTTGTGGAAGCATTGGGAGCGTTGTTAGGAGAGGGACGGGCAAGAACATATTATATGTTCGACGCTTATGCGTGCATTGGTGCATAGTGGGCACAAGATGTTTTTTGTGTTGTCAAGGTAGTGGGCATTAGTTAAGTTTGTATGTCCTAGTCTAAGTCTTTTTATTATTATTTGTTGTCTCCTGTTCAGTGGAGAGTTTTTATGGGGGTTGTTGGAGGATGATAGTTTTGCTATTTGTTGGTACCAATTGAAGGTTGAATTGAGTAGGTCCGTTTGTTTATCTTTTAGTTGTTGTTGTTTGGGGTAAAAGTTAAGAGAAATTTAGCTGCACGTATGGCTGCCTCGTCTGCGTTTTCGTTTCGTTTGGTGATTAGGTTTCTGACTGAGGTGGCATAATGTGTATGGTTGTTGTGGTTAGTGATCGAGAAGATGGAGGAAAGGGAGTCTGTGCATATAGCGTGTATGCCTGGGATCTTGACGCATAATTTGATGGCCTCTTGAATTGCTATTATCTCACTCGAAAGGACTGAGGAATAGTAAGGCAGGAGACCTAGTTTTATTGTTTCTGTTTCGCTTGTGATGCTGTAGGATGTTCCGTCTCCCGATTTGGATCCGTCGGTATAGACGAATTTGTGATTTGGATAAGAGGATCTGATCTTGATAAGGTGGTGTTGGTTGCTTTGATAATGTTAAGCATGTTGAATGATTTGCATTTATTGTTAGTGATTGGAAGGTAGGGAATAAAGTTGAGTTTAGATGTATATATTACGCGGTCTATTGTGCTGGGGCTTTTAACTAATTTACCTGTTAAAAAGTCTCGTTTGTGTTCTATGGGGCTTATATTGGCTTCTATTAGAAGGTTGTTAATGGGAACGGAATGCTCCAAGGCCGGCTCTTATTGCTGAATTAAGGGAAGTTTTAATCTTATTAAGTTTGTAAGGACTTTTCTTAGGCTGGGATAGACTTCAGTCCGGCCAGAGTCCTCTACAGTTAAATTAGTAGAAACACAGGAGACGAAACGGGCTGGAGGTTGACGCCGGGGTTTTATTAACGGGATCACGTGGTCTGGGTCTCCACCTCTACGTAGAGTAGATCGCTCGGAGGCGGAATGTCAACTGACCGACACCAATTAGCACCCGGGTAGCTTTTCCGGTCTGGCAAGCGTCCGTATTGCACAGAGAAAGCCTCGGAAGCGCAATACGGGAACTTGTCCGACGCGAACGAGCACGCGTACAGCCTCGTCGTCCGTGTTGCGTAGAGAAAACGAACCTCGGAAACGCAACACGAAAACGGGGCAGCCGCAAATTTAACTCACGGGGATTTCGACTGGGCCTAAGCGCGGGCGATCGGGGTTAGCTTTTCCGGTCCGGCAAGCGTCCGTATTGCACAGAGAAAGCCTCGGAAGCGCAATACGGGAACTTGTCCGACGCGAGCGAGCACGCGGACAGCCTCGTCGTCCGTGTTGCGTAGAGAAAACGAACCTCGGAAACGCAACACGGAAACGGGGCCGCCGCTAATTTAACTCGCGGGGATTTCGACTGGGCCTAAGCGTGGGCGATCGGGGGGGAACGCGGGGAAATCGACGGAAATTTTCCCGTCCGGCAAGCATTCGTTTTGCGCAGAGTAGGCCTCGGAAACGCAATACGGCAACTTGTCCGACGTGAAAAGGCACCCGGGCGGCTTTGGCGTCCGCGTTGCGTAGAGAAATCAAAACTCGAAAACGCAACTCAGAAAACTCATTGACCCGAAAAGCCCCTCTGCAAAATGCACTAAATCGTATTAGCCTCTCCCTAACCTGAGTGTGAGCAGAAAAAGGCCGGCGATAGTTTCCCGCGCTTTTCTCTAGTCTGGTAAGCGTTCGTATTGCGTAGAGAAAATAAACCTCGGAAACGCAATACGAGAACTTGCCAGACCTGGAGTAGCACGTGGGAAGCTTTGGTGTCCGCGTTGCGTAGAGAAAATAAACCTCGGAAACGCAATACGGTAATCTAGCCGACCCGAAAACACTCAGCGAAGTTCACTAAATTTTAGTAGCCAGGCTTGGGGGTTTAAATTTCACAACTTTATGTTCCTTTTATTCACTTAGTATTTCTCCCTAACCTTCGCACTCAGTATGTGGGTTTCTAGTCTCTGCTTCTTGTCTTACTCTATAGCTTGGTATGGCGTTGCCGCGTTTTTCTGCTGGTGGTGTTGTCCTCCTGGTCTGAGTTGCTCGGCTGCCGCAAAAGAATGAGGCCGATCTCCGTCGATCGCGGTCCCACGTCGATACGCTTTTTCTCTTTACAGCACGCTTTTTGCTATTAACAGCACTAAGCTTGTCCTTAATCACACGCTTTGCGCTTAACAGCACGCGCGCTTGTTCACGGGTGATTGCGATAATTTATCGATACTGTTGGGCATTCGCCCCGACCAGCGGACTGATCTTGCTGATCAATACTGGTACCCTCGCGCGCACCTATTTGAAAACTAGGATTACTTAGGTTTTAGACTTAAACATATATTCGGGAAACTTAATTTCTAATCAGGCCTTCAGTGGCTGGGACTTAAATATTGCCTTCAATGGCTGAGATACTATGTATATTGCCTTCAATGGCTGAGATACTATGAGAGGCGCCTTTAAGCGACCTCACAAGTTGGGATTTGAGGGCGTGACCATAAATTGGGAGACAGTGGTCTATTTTAGAAATGATGATCGATTTTATGACTTGGATAAGAACGGCAGTGTTCGTGTTGTATTTGAGGGAACAAAGGTGTTTAACTATTCCTAAAGGTTTGGAAAGTTCGGTTTTTAATTTGGAAATGTGTGAGTTCCACTTGTATCTATGATTGAATGTGAGTCCTAGTACTTTGAGGGTGTCTGTGATTGGTATGGTTTTTTTTTTTTTTTTATTCATAAATTACATACATAGACAAAAATAAATATACATATGATATCCAGACTTGTGGGACTGCCGTGAAGCATTGCTTCGCAAGGCTGGCTGGCCTGTTTAGGGCCTCTCGTTCCTTATGCGTTCTTGCCGCCTCAGTTCCGTCGTGACTTCCGCAGCCAGACTGCATACAGCTGTCCAGTTATCCTGACTCTCCAGCATACTAGGTACAAGTCCCTCCACTGTGATCGGGGGTCCCCAGGATTTGTTCAGCTCTTAGGCGTTCTTCTCCGAACCTGACACAAGTGGTTAGTGCGTGTTCGGCATTTTCCACTGTTCCGCAGCATCCATGTCCGCTCAGCACATGTGTCAGATGGAACGTTAGTTCGCCGTGTGGTCTGTTTACGCAAGCCGCTATATTGGGGATGAGTCGGTGCGTCCACCGGCCGGTTTCTGCCCTATCCCATCTTTGCTGCCAGTTTTCAAGGGACTTTGTTCTTGACCTTAGTTTTGCCAAGCAGTGGTCCGCCTGTGTATCAGCTACTTTTCTCGCTTCGAAGTTCTCCTTGGCCTCCACAACTGCGAGCTCGACTGGTGTTATTCCACTGATGACCAGAATGGCCTGTGTAGCGACCGTGCGGAAGGCGGAGGCTACAATTAGAGCTCCTATTCTGTAGTCCGACTCTATACTCTTTGTGCAGCTCTTTTTTGTTGTCGCCTCGGCCCATATTGGTGCTGCATACATGATGGACGACTTTGCTACGTTAAACAGTAGCTTCCTGTTCGTGGATTTTGGGCCTCTATAATTAAGCAGGACATTCGTAACTCCGTGCGCCCTCGTATGAGTCGCCTGCAGGTGCTCCCTGTAGGGCAGCCTGGTGTCCAGCATGACCCCTAGGTATTTTATAGCCATTTTCGTCTCCACTTGGGCTCCGCCCACAGTGATTCGTGCCGTTTCCACTTTTTCCTGCTGCTGATGAGTACCGCCTCGGTTTTCTGCTCAGCCAGTTCAAGTCCCACGATTTGTAGCCACTCAGTTATCCTGCTGATTGCTGCGTTTGTAGAGCTTTCTACCTCGGCCATGGACTTTTTTACCACAATGACCGCGGCGTCATCCGCGAAGCGAACAACGTTTACGATATGCTGGAAGTTTAGTCGCATGATACCATCATACATGGTGTTCCACAATAATGGGGACAGACCCTTGTGGCACTCCTCCTGTGATTTTGTAGCGTTGAGGTCCTTCGTCCGTGTCGTAGTGGAGCCACCTGTCGCTCAGGTAGTCGCTAGCAATCGCCTGCAGGTACTTTGGGATGTTCAGCATCCCGAGTGAGGCCATTATTCTGCTCCAGGATGCCGAGTTGAAGGCGTTTTTGATGTCCAGAGTTGTGATTGGTATAGTGGTGTCTCCTGTTTGTATCTTAGCATTGCAGTTGTGTTTCCGGCAGATGTGTAGTATCTGACATTTGTCTTTTGATAGGACTGACCCTGAGTGGGTGCACCACTCGTCAATTCGGTTAAAGATGTTTGTTAGGTTTGTTGTGGGGTTTTTACGTTTCTTGTGTTGGATGAGGAGATGGAAGTCATCTGCGTTAGCGCAGAATTTAATTTGATTCGAGGTAGAGATGATGTTGCTATAAAGTTGTAGGCTATTAGGAATAAAATGACAGAGAACCTTGCGGCATGCCATTGCTTAGGGGGTAGGTATTAGAGAGGTTGGTACCGATTTTTACTATTCTTTTCCTATTTGTCATGAAGTTTTTTAATTAGTTAATAATACGAGTGCCTACTTTCCAATCGTGTAGTTGCTGTATGACTGTGTGTTTCCCAATTTTATCAAAAGCCTTGGTAAAACCGAGTGATATAATAGATAGGTGTTTTTGGAGGGCAATGGATCTGGAGGCTAGGTGGTCAACATAAAGTAGACTGTCTAGAACAGATTTGCCCCTTTTGAAGTCGAATTGGCTGTTGTGGATTAGGTCGTTGTTTAAAACGAATCACAACAACTTTTTGCTATTATTTTGTCGAGAATTTTGGCTAGGCATGAATTCAGAGAGATGGGTCTGTAAGATTTTATGTTTGTTTGGGGTTTTTGTGGTTTTAGAATAGGAGAATAGAAGAACCAGTCAGAGTTTAAATGATTGTGGGATATGTGAATAGAGTATTTTATTGTATAGGTTGATAATTCTGTGTTTGAAAGTGTTAGGCGAGTTTTTAACCATAGAGTAGGAAATCAGGTCGAGACCTGGTGTGTTTCCTTTCAGTGTGTTAAGGGCAGAGCAGAATTCTATAAAGGTTATGTCTTTCTCAATTTCAAAAGCTGTTTTGGACGGGATGTAGTTAGGGATTGGGTCAAGGAGTTGTTTGCTAAGTCGAAAAGTTGCGGAGAAGTTATGATCGGCGGCTTCATCTGACCAGGAATTGGCAATTTCTGTTGGGTCGATTGTGGAAGTAGGGTTGTTTAAGCAGTGGATGATTTTCTGAGGGTAAGGCCACATATTCTTTTAATGTTTGCCCATGTTTTATTTGGGTTTGTGTATGGGTGGTGTCGGACGTAAATTGTTGTATACTGATTTTTTATGCATCTCTAATGGATGTTTTGAGTTTGCATTTGATTTCCTGTATTCTATCTGTTGAGTTTCCTCCATTTTTTGATTTTGTCTTTTTTGAGGAGTGACAGGATGCCGTTCCACCAGGGAACGGTTCGGGGTTGGACGTGGTGTTTTGGGGAATGGATAGGTGTGCGCTTTGAGTTAGTATTTTTTTTATAATAGCAGCTTCTTGGTTGACATTTGTGCTAGAGTTGGCTTTCAAGTTTAAAAACGAAATGTTTAAATGTTGGTTTTGCGGGAAAGGTTGGGAGGGATTGGTTGCGGAACATCGAGATTAATATAGGAAAGTGGTCGCTGCCATTAAGGTCGTCTAACACTTGCCAGGACATTTCTGGTGGCAAAAGATAGGTCTATGTGTGTTTATGTGTTATGGGTTGAGTAATGTGTTGGGGATTTGTCGTTTAGTAATATGTAGTTAGATCGGTCTATGTAGTTGGCTATAATCCTTCCTCTTTTGTTGGAACTTGGAGAACCCCAATAGGGGTGCCAGCTGTTAAAGTCGCCCATCGCTAGGGTGTGGGCGTTCTGGGAATCAAGGAAATTGGACAAGTTATTTGTGTTGAAGGGTTTGGAGGGGGAGATATAGGCTGATATTATGATAAATTTAGTTTTGGATGGTATGGACACTCCAACCACGTCAAAATCTGAGCTTATCGAGATTTCATTCTGAGGTATGGAATTGTGTATGAGGAGGGCAGTGCTTCCAAACTGTTGTGGTTTATGGGTGTGGGGAGGGAGTGATGGTTTGTAATATATGTTTCTAGGAGAGCAATAATCTGTGGGTTCTATGTAGTTGTTTCTGTAATCATGTATATTCCATTGTATAATTTTAAGCATCGGATTTAAGTTTTAAAGTTATGTGTACTTGGACTTGTCTTTTGTTTGTGATCGGAGCTTGCGGTCAGACTCGGGAATGTGCCTTTTGCTTTGATTGGGGTTGGTGGATTCAGTTGTGTCCATGTCTTCTTCCGAGGTATAGGCCGTTTGTTGTGGATTGTCTTGTTTATTTGCGTCTTTAAGGAGGCCATCGTAGTTGGTGATTTTTCTATTTGCATGTTTTTGAATGTTAGTTGAGGTTAATGGAGTGATGTTTTTTGGTTGTGCTGGTGTTGTAGGTTTTGGTTGTTGTTGAAGTGTACTGGAGTATGTTGTATAATTTTCATTGTATAATTTTAATGCAGTTTTGAAGTCTACTCTTTCAATGGTTTTTATTGTATTTAAAATAGTATTTAGTATTTATAGTATTTAAATTTAAAAAAAAAAAATTCTGAATGCACAACGTCTCGAGAATATTGTGTTAAAATTTTAGATCGATCCGAGTAAAACTTCTGAAGTTATGGGCAGTTGAACGTGTGTAAGTTAGCTCGTTTTGTATCCGATTTTCAGGTGTTCAAAACTTTAAAACGCTCTCCTAAAAAGTGGCCATTTCAAAGTCGGTGTAACGATCCTGCAAAATCTAACGGACGGATCGTTTTGAGATTTTGCACAGTATTTCTCTACTAAATTCCTCAGGTAACGCTGTGGAGTTTTTTATACCCTTGCAGAGGGTATGAAGGAGACATCTCCGACCATATAAAGTATATATATTCTTGATCAGGATCACCTCCTGAGTTGATATAGCCATGTCCGTCTGTCCGTCTGTCTGTCCGTCTGTCTGTTTCTACGCGAACTAGTCTCTCAGTTTTAAAGATATCGAATTGAAACTTTGCACACACCCTTCTTTCCTTTGCACGCAGTATATATGTCGGAACGGCGGATCGGCCGACTATATCCTATAGCTGCCATATAACTGATTGATCGGAAATGCCATAACTTTGGTATTTGTAAAGTTAGGAAGCTGGGATTTACTATGGGTTTTATGTTTGGCCAATCAATCCGACTTACCAAATTTCATAAGGATCGGCCGACTATATCCTATAGCTGCCATATAACTGATTGATCGGAAATGCCATAACTTTGGAGTTTGTAAAGTTAGGAAGCTGGGATTTCCTATGGGTTTTATATTTGGCCAATCAATCCGACCTACCAAATTTCATAAGGATCGGCCGACTATATTCCATAGCTGCCATATAACTGATTAAGCGGAAATGCCATAACTTTGGTGTTTGTAAAGTTAGAAAGTTGGTATTTCCTATGGGTTTTATTTTTGGCCAGTTAATCCGACCTATCAAATTTCATATGGATCGGACGACTATATCCATATAACTGAACGATTGGAAATGCCATAACTTTGGTGTTTTTAAAGTTAGGAAGTTGGGATTTTTTATGAGTATTAAGAATGCATCACATGAATAATTTTGGAGAATATAATTTACAGAGTATTCTGCAAGGGTATATCAACTTCGGCTCCGCCCGAAGTTAGCTTTCCTTTCTTGTTTTTTTTTAATTTATTATTTTTAGAGTGCCTCAAAAAATCGAAATAAAAAAATAAAAAGTCGACAGCGTTACCTGAGGAATCTTGTCCTTTAACTAATTTTTTCAAATCAGATATTTCTGTGACCAGTTATCGTGTACACCGCAAAACGTGTTTTCTTCGAGGCGCCGCCGGAGATTGCCTGTATCTCACTAAATTTGTAATATTTTTGGATGTACAAATTTACACATGTTGTTTAAATGTTGCTCTATTACATGCTCTATCTATCCAAAATTGAGCTGGGACTATCCGTTTCGCCAATAAAAATTCTTAAACAATTACCGATTTTGCACCGAATTAACTAAACCCCCCCTTAAGTAGTCTTTGTGCTTGGGCTAAACCTTTGGTTTTCACTAGGAGATTACCGTCTCTTGATTTTTTCACAGTTTCCACTTCACCACCGCATTGGAAATCAATTACTTTTTTAATAATGAAGGAGGAGACTTTTTCGAAGGTTTGGTTATCTTGACGGTTAATTATAATGTATTTTGGTTCGAAAATTGTTTTTTATCCCATGGTAGAGGGTCGTTAAAGTCTGGCGGTCGCATTGTTCGTTCACTTGGGCTGCTGAACTTTTTTGTAACGGTTCTATTCGGGTAGTTGTTTTTGCGTAATTGTTGAAGTGTTCTTTGTGGTCTTATTTGTTTTTTTGTATGTTGGGTTTGTGTTGTTGTTGTAAACAGCAAACTTTGTCGATTTGATCTCTGTGGTACGTCTGTCTTCTGTGAAGTCTGAACTGATACTGACAAAATCGACATATTTGATTGTTTTTAGTAATATAGGCATAGAAATCGAAATGTAGTCGATTTGTAATAACTGCAAGGGTATATAAAAATCGGCTTACCGAAGTTTGCTTTCTTTCTTATTTGTTTTATAGTCAGTCGCCTGGAGGCAACTACAATAGGTCACATTTATTCCAACAAAACTTTTGCACTCTAGATTGATGTTTACCATTCCGAGTTGCTAGCAAGTGACAGGGATGCCAGCTTACTCCTCTCTGGTTTTCATTATATGTTGATGTAGTTACTAGATTTTTCCGAGAAGGTATCGAGATAAATTGCGTCACAGCCAAATCATTGATGTACACGGACGATATGTAAGGGGTCCTTTAGTGACTTGCTTAATAAGTTCACTAAAAAGTTATTTTGATTTTTATTTGAACAGCTGAGTTAGAGTATATTTGGAAAGCTTAATCTCTAGATCATATTCCGGTTTCGATTTTCACTTTTGTACAAGCGTGCAAAAAACTTGTGTGCAGCATCCGGCAAAAATTTTTTATTCCTTGCGCGCTACAGATAAAACGCAAGTGAGGGCCACTGCGCAGAGTTTTCTGTGTGTGTTTTACCCTTTTATAACCTCAAAGTCGCTTCCATAGTAGAAATATCTAAAAAATCGTCCGTCACCTAACTTTGCATGCCGCTCATTGGCCCCATGTATGATCGTCTTTAGCATCAATTAAAATTCAAATTTGACCAAAGCTGTTGCGCATTTTAAAATTTAAGAATGGCGCCTTCTGCGGAACTGCAGTGCAAAGACCACAAGCTGAGAGCGAGCAGCACCAGCCCGCTACGAGTTTACTAGCTCTCTTCCGCGCTCTCAAATTTATCAACCCCGTTTTCAAATATACAATGACGCTATAATTAATTGTTCTATAACTTGTAAAGTAATGGTGCGATTCTGAAAAATTGTGGAGTATTTTGGTGCTAGGTTTGACATATTCCGCTTAATAACTGACGTTATAATTAACACTAAAAATGTTCTATAACTTGTAAAGTAATGGTGCAATTCGAAAAATGTTTGGATTATAGATATTAATTTGATACAAATTTTGGAGCAATAACTGGCGTCTACGAGGTCTCCAAATAAATCCAAAATCTCAATCTTTTAGTTTCCAAAATGTCAACGTTCATATGGACGGACGGGCGGACAGACGGTGGGACAGAGGGACGGGCCGACAGGGGGACGGACGGACAGACGGACCAGCAGATGGACGGACAGACGGACGAACATAAGGACAGACGTTCAGGCGGACGGACAGACGGACGGACAGACGGACTGGCAGACTGACAAGGCCTAATCGACTCGGCTACAGATCCTGATCAAGAATATATATATCCTGATCAAGAATGTATATATAATATGGTCGAAAATGCTCACTTCTGCCTACAAAAATATTATTTTTTAAATAATATACAATTTTAAAACTCGAAAGAAATCCTTGAAGAAACACCTGAAAACTTTAAACAGGCAAGCTAAATTAAAATTTAGTTTTACACTACCCTTTTTATTATCTTATTATTATTACTTCTGTTATCTAATATAAGCACTTATCATATTTACATCAATCTTCTTGTAAGCTAATATCCAACAATGATTAAATCTACCTCCATTATAAATAAACAACTTGAATAAGACCATGCTTACCTTATACTACTAATTAAATTAACTTGCTAATGAATAAACAGGACCTCCACCGCAAAAACCGACAAGCTAGTGCCGAATACAGAGTCCCCATACACCCCAGCTAGTCGTTACAGGCTAAAGATGTGGGTTGACTTACTTTTAAGCATGTACGAGAGCAGACTTTCTGTAATTATTTTAAGAATGAAGCTGAATATTAAAACGCACGACTTCAACCATATGGTACGAGGCGACTACAATTTTACACACCTTTGCCTTAATATCACTTTAATATCCACAGAGCAGAGAGATGTGCTCTGCCGGGCACAATGCGAAAATGGCTATAAATTATAATCCACACTTGAACTTAACTAAATTTGTAATTTTGGAAGACGTGGCTCAGTTCATCAGTATTTGTAAATTCCATTTAACTTAGGATTTCATTTTTTAGGATCACTGTCTAAAACGCGCCCATTGAAGCCAATGTTTTCTGATAGTCTTTCCATTACATCTCATGTTAACGACTTCAAAGAAACCTGGCTAAAGCCAGAGATTTAAGGTTTCAAATTTGTTCCAAGTTTTTGTGTACTTAACAACATATAGGTTTGACTGTTCCCCCAAGACGGGGAGGTAGAGTCTTACCTGGCGTGGACTTAGATGTCTTGTAGCTGGATTTAATATTTTAAGAAATTAAATATGTTTGAATTTATTTGCGTCCAGTTATCGTTTCCTAGTAACTCTAAATATATAACTTACTCATATATTACACCAGAATTTCCTGATTATTTTCACCCCCTTTCCCAAATCAAGTCTGTTTCAAATAATCTTTTAAATAGGGATCAGTTGATAGTTCTAGGAGGTGTCAATATTTCTGGAGTTACATTGATTCATATCAAATCCTTATTTACTAATGCTGATTATCGGCTTTACTTTTACTTTTTGTTTGGAATCCCGAATTTTTAGGATTTCTAGCTGGTGTCCGTTGAATAATCTGAAGTAATCTGAAGGACACTGAGAGTTTCGCTTAAAAATTCTTTATCTAAAGTTATCCGTGTTACATCCCGCGTTCCATTAGAGAGTATTATTGGTCCACTTATGTTTATAAGCCATTCACATGTACTTAATTACGCTAATAATGTTAAATGATACCTGAAGACAAAAACTTTAAAAACTGGTGCCCGGAGTTTTATGTTCTGACAACAACAGACTTTTTTTATATACACAATTTTGTTTTCCTGTGTCTTTACGATTTTTCTTTTGACTTTCTTAACAAAAAAATTGCCGGCCTTGCCTTCGGTGTTGGCTTCTGCGTTAAACTTTCTTTTTCTTTATTTTCTTAGTTCCTTACGGAAGTACAATGTCAGATGCAGGTATAGTTCCCAAAAAAGATGTTTTCCAATTTCAAGCCATCTCGACGAAAGGTTGTCTCTAAGGACTTTAAGGACAAGGTCACGCGACCACCAGTCAATACAGACGAAGCTGCTAAAGTAGCTGTTATGAAACCCCCTAAGAATGCCAAGGTGACTGCCTTTGATGCCAATAGGTGCCTCTCTGATACTTCTGATGAATTTGATGATTCCATTTATTCAGACACCTCATCTGTCCCGACTATGACCATTTTTACCAGCAAGTGGATTACTAGAATGCTGCCGATGAAGAACGCTTTACTCAGGCAAATAACCTAAGGAAAAGACGAAATCCTGACATACTCGGAGGTAGTAATATCAATAAATCATTGCTGCCAAACTCTGTTGGTGACCATAAACGTCCTCAAGCTGCAGCAGAACAATAGCTTTGATATTTTGTCTGACAATGATGATGATGATACAATGACTTCCACTCTTAATGATTCAATCAGCACCTCTAAACTTGGTCATGGAGGTCTGAGCCTGTTGAAGCTAACTTGCATTCGGTGTCCCCACGCAATGCCTATTCTCAAGCTAAAACCAAGAAACGTGATCCCCGTCCTCCACCCTTCCTTTTGAGAGGAATCACTGTTTTTAGGCAACTAATTGCCTTACTATCTTCTGTGACCAATGGTTTTCACCTCAAGACAACTGGTAAATCTTCCTATAGGGTTACTGCGGATGACGGCAATGTTTACCGTGTAGTCCAGAAGCTTTTCAAGGATAATGGAATTCCTGTCCGCTCTTTTCAGTTTAAAAATGAACGAGCCTTTCGAGTCGTTACCAAGGGACTTCACTCTTCCACTGAAATAGCCGAAATTACTGCGAAACTTAAAGCTCTGGGGCACAGCTCTCGGAATATATTCAACTCCCCTGGTGATAATGCAAAGGCGAACCGGGATATATTCTTTGTTGAACTGGAACCAGCTAGAAACAACAAAAATATATTTGATATTCAGATAATTGACTACCAGGTGGTTAAAGTGGAACCGCAGCTTCAGAGAAAGGGTCCCTTACCGATGTCAAGAATTTGGACATTCCAAAAATGTTTGCTCACTCTTGCCAAAGTGTGCCAGATGTGCTGGTGACCATGAGACAAAAGACAAGGAGAGGTGTTTGGCTATAAATGAGGAACAAATCAAGTGAATTAACTGTGGTTCTTATCATAGTGCGTCCTCCCGATGTCCTGCCTCTTTAGAGGCTTTTGAAAGACGTAAGCCCAATGGTTCTGTAGAGCGTAGACCCATTCAAAAACGTACTTTTAAGCCTGCCATGCCCCGGCTCAAAATGCTTGGTTTACTACGCGTCTTTCTGCATCCTCAAGTCGGACTTCGCCAGAGTCTAATTCACATCCAAGTGAAAAGACCTCTTTGATTGAACAACCTACTCAGGACAGGCTTCTGGAATTTATTAATGAATTCTGGAAGCAGCAAGAGGCTGTTACGCTTTGATCAAATGATGTCAGTAATGACGAACACACTACAAATGTTACAGAGCGTGATTTCTAAGCACGCCAATCTATCAGGGTCAACGCATTGCGATGACTAATTACGGTATAAATATCGTTATTTGGAACGCCAACAACTTAGTTGGCAACTCCCTCGAGATTGAGCACCTCCTCCAGGAAGGCATCATTGACATTTTAATGATCTCAGAGACACATTTTACCAGCCGTTCATTCTTCCTTATTAATGGATATGCTGTTCACTCTGCCAACCACCCAGATGATCGACATCGTGGTGGTGCTGCTGTTATCGTCAAATCCTGTTTAGATTATCACCTAAGTGCCACAATATCAGAGCCTCACCTGCAAGCAGTTGCCATATGTTTGTCTGTCTACTGTTCACCTAGTCACCGCCTTTCTTGGTCGACTTAGGAATATCTGCGTCTATTAGGTTCTGTAGGCAGCGGCTTTCTCATTAGAGGGGATAGAAATGTGCACAACAGTTTCTGGGGGTGCAGGCGATCATGACCTCGGGGAAACACCCTGATGTCAGTTATTGCTGACTCAAATATGCAGTTTTTGGCTACTGGCGGACCCACTCATTTTCCTTGGATCAATGACCACCTCCCGACGGTCATTGATTTTGCAGTGTACAAAGGCATCCCGTGCCACTACCTTACAATCTCAGAGTGCCTGGGACTTTCCTCTGATCATATTCCGCTCCTGAGATATTTTTGCGTGGCTGCCTAAACGATCGTCACAAAATCCAGGCTTCTTCCTCGGGGTTCGGATCTAAAAAGATTCAGTGCGCAACTTACTGCCCTGACTCAGGAACAACCTTCTCTTCTTTCTGTGGACGACGTAGATCCCTTGCTGAGGTCTTAGTTGAACAGATCCATCAAGCTGCGTCTCTTCCTAGAAGTATACCTATTCCTCCTCCATCTTGGGCTTATTCAAAGCCAGAAATTGCTTCCTTGGCCAGAAAAGGTCATGCACTTCCCCGTGTCTGGATGAGTACGAGGCATACCATCGATATGGCAAGGTGGAAGGCTACTGTGTCAGAGCTAAGGAAAGTCCTCCGTTCGGCCAAGTCAGAATTTTTTATGGACAAGCTCAGTGCAATTGATCCTAACCAGAATCACGGATCTGCGCGGTGGAAATGCACCCGCAACCTTAAAGGATAGCCGCTTCAGAGGTTTTCCATTAAACGTAGTGATGGGACTTGGGCCCACAGTGATTCCGAGAGTGCTGAAGTATTTGCTGATGATCTTGAAAATCGCTTTACTCCATTTGAATTTGCAACAAGCGAAGAAGTCCAGCCAACAATCTATAGGTTAGGGCTTTCATTTGTCCCTCCTGTTACTGTTCGTCCAATAAACGAAGATGAGGTACGTGGTCATATAAAGCGACTGGTTAAAACTAAAGCTCCTGGCATGGACGCGATTGAAGGGAAAGTAGCAAAGGCTTGCCTGGACTTTGGTCATTTTCTATCACCTTGGAAACGAGCATTACTCACAATGGTGGCAAAAAAACGAAAAGACCCATGTTGCCCGGAATCTTATAGGCCGATTAGTTTGCTGTCCACTTTCTCCAAGATTTTTGAGCGGATCATGCTTGGTAGACTTCTAGCTATTAACGCTTTTGAAGACGCACTTCCGAACCACCAGTTTGGTTTCCGTAGTCGCCATGGTGCCATCGAGCAAGTGCACAGAGTAATTAACCATGTTCTGGGGGCTTTCGAAAACCACAAATACTGCTTAGCCGTTTTTCTTGTTTTACAAGATAATACCGCTTTTGCCTGAAAGACTCTGGAATCTCATTTTATCGTTCTTAGATAATAGGGAGTTTGCTGTAGATATTCGTGGACACCGTTCTGGACTTCGCCCAATTCGTGCTGGTGTCCCGCAGGGAACCGTCCTTGGTCCGGTCCTGTATTCAATTCAATCTTCGGATCTTCCAAACCTAGTTGCTCGTGGTACACTCCTGGCCTCATATGCTGATGACACTGCATTTCTTGCAGCTGGTAGTGCCACTACGTCTGCCTCCCGACGTGTCCAGACATTCTTGGTCGAATTTGATTGCTGGGCCTCTCGATGGAACATTGCGCTTAATGTTGACGAAACGCAGCATGCCACATTTGCTCTCCGCCCTGGCCGTTCGCGTAGCCTTTACACTGATGGGAATAGGCTCAAGCACGAAGATAAGGTTACGTACCTCGGAGTTACTTTAGACCGTCGCCTTTGCTGGAAGGGACAAATTAATCGAGTTTGTGGATCAACAAGATCAAAACTTCCAGGTAGCCGCCTATCCTTTAAAGCCAAGGTGCGGCTTTTTAAGGCCATTGTCCTTCCAACTTTAAACTGGGGAATCACTTGCTAGGGCACGGCCTGTGATTCGTCACTAAAAAGGGTGCAATCGTGCATTACAAAGGATCTCGGAAGGATGCTGGGAGGGAAGTGGCACCATCATGTAGAAAACCGAGTTAAGTTCCAAGACACGGGAGTGCCGTCGGTAACGGAGACGATTTGTAAATCCTCAAGTCGATACCGGGAACGTCTGCTCACACATAGTAACTATCTGGCAAGACATCTTGCAACACCAGTGGGTCGACGGCGTCTCCGCAGACGACACCCGGCAGACTTATGGATTCTCGGCCGTGACAGACATAGTCGTCTTCTGTAACAACACACATGACCACACCTGATTTGCCCAAGAATGGAGCACCCGCTACCCGCTTTTTTTGGGATCTTTAGAAATAATTTGTCAAAACACGAAAACAAGGTCCATCTTTGTGTGGCGTATTCAACAATCTCTAAAAAAAAAATTATATAAGTTTACGTATTTATAGATATAAGACTAATATTAACAATCACATTAACACATTCGCCGAAATTATTAGTAACAAGAAAGGAAAGCTAACTTCGGGCGGAGCCGAAGTTTTTATACCCTTGCAGAATATTCTGAAAATTATATTGGTTGGGCAAAAATAAAACCAATAAAAAATTCCAACTTACTAACTTTAAAAACACCAAAGTTATGGCATTTCCGATCGTTCAGTTATATGGCAGATATATGATATATTCGGCCGATCCTTATGAAATTTGATAGGTCGGATTGATTGGCCAAAAATAAAACCCATAAAAAATCCCAACTTACTAACTTTAAAAACACCAAAGTTAAGGCATTTTCGATCGTTCAGTTCCGATCCGGCTCGTTCCGACTTATATACTACCTGCAATAGAAAGACAAGTTTTGGGAAAGTTTCAAGCAGACAGCTTTAAAACTAAGGGACTAATTTGCGTATAAACGGACAGACGGGCGGACATACGGACAGACGGACGGACATGGCTAGATCGACTCTCCTGAAGATGCTGATCAGGAATATATATACTTTATAGGGTCGGAAATGTCTCCTTCACTGCGTTGCAAACTTTTGACTGAAATTATAATACCCTCTGCAAGGGTATAAAAATATTAAACTTTTATTTATATTTAAAAAAAGTATATTTTAAATTATAAATTTAAGAGGTATAATGCTATGTATGAGGCAGATTGGGCAATATTAACACATTCGCCGAAATTTTTAATAAAAATATTCAACTTTTTTTTATTTAAAAAAAGTATACTTTTAATTATAAATTTAAGAGGTATAAAGCTATGTATGAGGCAGATTGGGCATGTAAATACAGGGAATAACAGAATTTAGGTATAACAGATCATTTTTATTTAATTTATATATACTAGCAAGGTGCCCGTAGCTTTGCTTGCGGTGGATAATTTTGAATGTAGATATGTCTGTATATTTTGCGGATAGCTCTCCACATCTGTATATTCCTTATTCGCATTTATCTTAAAGCTGGAGTTCTTATTTAAAAGCAATAGAGTATTAACTATATAATTTAATGTAATTGAGGTTTTCTTTCTTTACACTTTCAGTTTTTAACTGAAACTAAAATGAATCCCCATTTCCACACCATCCGGAGGTAGGGGATACGGCGCGTTTTTATTTAAGGTGGTTTCCCCAAATAGGCCTAGTCCACAATTAAAATATTTTTAATATATTCTTATTTTAAAACCTCTCTGTAAACAACATTCTTTGTTTGACCGTTATGAGACAGGATCATAAGGCTCTTTGCTGAGCTGACTCTTGAACAGGCCACATAAAATTGGCCGTGGGAGAAACACTCGTCCCTAAGGTCTAATCCAGCTACTTTCAAAGTCTGTCCTTGTGATTTATTTATTGTTATCACAAACCTTTCCAGGAAACTGTAGGCGTTTAAATTCAAAAGGTAAGTTTGATGACGTTAAGGGAATTCTTGGTATGAATACTGTCTCTCCCTTGGCGCAGCCAGTAAAAATAACGGCTTCAATAACAAATTTGTGAAGAGTTTTCACTTGCAATCTTGTTCCATTGCATAATTTTGTGGGTTTTAAGTTTCTTAATAACATAATTGGTGTTCCGACCTTAAGCGGAAGAATATGCAATGGGAGTCCAGCTGAATTCTGCGTGCTAAGAAATTCTACAGGATAATGTACAGCATTTTCTGGCTCAGTAACAGACTCTATTGATTTGTATATAACTTCCTCTCCATTAAATGATTTTATTAGCTTATCATTAATTGAAGCAGCTCTGTCATTTCTTGAAGTTAAAATGGCTCGTTCTGAAATATCAGGAAAAATTTTAGAAGTAAGCTTTTCCAATGTGCTTATTACAGTACCCAAGCTTGATGACAATTTTATTTTGCCCTCAAGCGTCGGATAATCTCCAGTTCCTATTTTAAGTAAAGTTTGGGCAAAATCACCGGCAGTTTCATCACGTAGTAAATGTACGCGCATATTTTTTGTAAAAGCCATTTTTTGTGTTTTACACCACAAAAAGGAAGATTTTATGCAAGATTTTATCTCATCAGCCGTTGTTCCTCGGGGTACAACTGGGAGCGTTTGTCTAAAATCTCCAGCTAATAGAACGGTAATACCTCCCATTAATAAGTCATTGCCTTTTATGTCTTTTATCAATCGATCAAGAGCTTCAAATCCACGTTTATGAGCCATAGTACATTCATCCCAAACAATGAGTTTACAATGTTTAAGGACGAATGCCATATTAGACTGTTTGGAAATGTTACAATAAGGTGTTTCTATATTTATTAAATCAAAAGGAAGCTTAAATGCTGAATGGGCTGTCCGTCCTCCGGTTAAGAGCGTGGCCGCAATTCCTGAAGATGCAACAGCTAATGCAATTTTTTTATCTTGTCTAATTTTTGCCAATAGTAAATTTAAAAGAAACGTTTTTCCAGTGCCACCAGGTGCATCCAAAAAATACATTCCTCCGTGTTCAGCGTCAATGCTGTCTAAGATTGTTTTATAACAGTTTTTTTGTTCAAGAGTAAGGGAATTTTCCTCGTTTCTTACTTGAGCTTCATTGCATTCAAAACTTATTTCTCGCAAGTAATAAATGTTTTCCAAAAACTCTTTATCTCTTATTGCCTTGGGTAAACCATAACTTGATAAGACATCTCCGCCCATTGACAATATGAGATCTTCAATACAAATTAAACATTTATTAAAAACTTTTTCTATAAGTTCTGGATCTATATCGTCATCTATTTTAGATTTTAGTCTATACAATATATATTCTGAAAGACTTTCCTTCTACTTATTCCAAAGAAGCATAGCATCAGATAACTGACAATGAGTTAACATAATTGCAAAGAGGTCACGCAATTTATTTGGAGACTGGCATAATGCTGCTTCTTCCAATGTGCAGTCACATTGCTTATCATCTTCTAGTAAGCCTAAAGCTTTGCAAGCCAATTGGAATGTTTTATACAAAACACCATTTACAGTTTTTAAAAAAGAGAATGATGTTGGACCCCGAACTTCGTGAAGTAAAAGTCTTAAATAATAATATTCACTATTTTTTGGATGTATTGTATACACACGCCCCAAAGTATTATCCTTTTTAATACCAGAAAACTCTGGTACATCTAACCCCTTCTTTCTTCTTTGGAATTTTTTATTAGCCCAAATGTAATAGGATGGCACCTCATCATAAAGAAGTGTTTTTGCAAAGTGGTCAATTTTGCAAAGATCGAAGAACGCGTAGTTTTTGCGGGTTTAGTTAGTTGATTAGCTAATTGATTGGGTTTATTTGGGTCAAAGTATATCCGCTGACCATTTTCCAAATGGACACTTAAATGAAAAATAGGGGGATAAATTTCATGTATTGGAAACGATAAAACCCTCCATACTGCCTCTGAGCTACTTATATATCGACCACTTTGGTACACATGGACCTCATCTTTAAGACTCTCGACTGCAACTGTTGCTTGGTCACTGCCCTTGTTAACATATTTTCAAATGTATTTAATAGACTTTACTGAGTTGCAATGTTCCATCCACATTTATATGAGCTCCGAAGGTCCGCAAAAGCACGGAATTGTATGGCACAACCCAACGATTATGTACAGTTATACCATTAATTTTAACAGTAAGCCCCCCATCCATTGAGGATCTTCGCCGATATTGGGGATAACCATCATTTTCTGTAATAGTTTCCTTAAGAAACTTTTTAGGAAATTTTTTTGAGCATTTTCCTTCTTTCATACATGGCGAATTAATATTTAATACACCACATGGCCCATGTATCATGTTAGTCTTAATAATCTCATGCAGCAAAGGATCCTTTTGTAAATCAGGAATTTCTGCACAAATGTAAGAATCGATTTGATTAGGCATAATTTTAATCTTTAACCATATAAGTATGTGTACGTGGGGGAGACCACGTTTTTGCCATTCAATAGAATACATGAAGCACTGCACTTCCCCAAATAACCGGCCTTTAATCAACAACGCCATTAAAGCCTTAACCTTCAAATGAAAAACTTGTAATATGATGTCATGTCGATCTTGAGGCTTTTGGCCTGGAAATAACTCATTTGTTATATCCTCCCATTTTGGGTTACGTGTAAATGTAATAAAAAGATCAGGACGACCGAACATAAGTCATGGCATCTTGTGTCTTTTCATGCATATATCGAGGTGAACCTGTAAAAGTAGATCATTTGACCAAGTTGAGCCACATCCGCATCACCCCTATCAATAGCGTCTTGAAGATGAATATAGCATTCTGCTCTCAACTTTTTTTTGATTTGCTCAAATAAAATTAAGCCGCTCTGTTTCAATTTTTGCATACATATCAACCAAAAATTGATTAAACAGAGCTCAAAAACAAGAGAGAACGCTATAGTCGGGTGCCCCGACTATCAGATACCCGTTACTCAGGTAAAGGGAGTGCGAGGGAGATGGAGATAGAAACTTTGATCACGCATAACTTTTTAACGAATGGTCCGATTTGAAAAATTTCTTCTACATTTCGATAGGTATTGATAAACACAATAAAACTGCATTTGTACTTTTCCGAAATATTTAAATTTTTAAAATCGTATATAAGCGATTGTGGGCGTTAAAGGGGGCGTGGCACCATTTTGAAACAAACTTGCGCTGCGTAGGAACTTCTAAAATCTACAAGCAAAATGCCAATCTTCTAGCTTTTATAGTTTCCGAGATCTCAGCGTTCATACGGACAGACAGACAGACAGACGGACAGACAGACGGACAGACGGACAGACGGACAGACGGACATGGCTAGATCGACTCGGCTAGTGATCCTGATCAAGAATATATATACTTTATAGGGTCGGAAACGCTTCTTTCTAGCTGTTACATACTTTTGCACGAATATAATATACCCTTTTACTCTACGAGTAACGTGTATAATAATGCAAGTGATTGGCTTCACTTTCTCTAAGCTATAGAAATAGCTGTAAAAGTTCATGGCAGAGATAGTCTTTTTTAGATCAATATTTTTAATAGGGTCACGTTGAGGTATATTTACTGAATAACCGTCCTCTCCATAGCAAAAAAGTAATGGATATTGTAGGCAGTTATAAGATCGATGAAGTTCACAGATTCGTTTAAGTTTGTTATTATGACTCTCAATAACAATGTCTCGATTTTGAAATTGTTGGTTAACTAATACCAATGCTACTTCATTTGTTTGAGGTGCATTATAACGACCTTTATGAGCCATTGGTGGCATTTTATCAGCGTTAATGAGCATTTTGAAGTCTTTGCAATCTTTCGGAACTTTATTAAGAGCAGTTTTAAAATCTTTAACGTATGGATTGCATCTATGCAGCATAGACTGCAGTGATTTTATTAAGCCGTGTTTAACACCGGAATTGTGCTGACACCTTAAATCCACCTCTCGATCATGCTCACCAACAAAATATATCTGTAGAAATTGAGCATTTGTTTGAAAAGTTGGTAACAGGCTACCTAACAAATGATAAGCTTGGCCTTGTATTTTGAATGTTGGCATATATGCATCGCATACAACTTTTCCACTACCAAAATATGTCATTTGAAAGCTATTATTATACTTTATTGGATTGGCCTTGAAATGAGCATGGTCAGGATGGTCCCCCATTAATAAACTTTTAAGAGGTTCAGGTAAAGCCTGAAACGGAGGTTGTTGAATTTTATCCTTTGGCCTCACCTTTCCATTTCAATGCACCACAATATTTACATTTGTTATTCATTATACCGATTTTAATTTCAGGATTTGACATATAATCTACTTCGTAATCGTATTTAAATGCAGAGTTTTCTGTTACCCATTTTGAACAATGATTTCTTACTATGCCGACTTTGTTTAACAGCATCTGTATGGTTAACTAAGTTAAATTTTTCTTTTCCCAACTTTAACTGCTTCGCTCTGGTCAAATTGGAAAATCGTTTTCGCCTTTTCCGGTTGTTTTGTTCAGTACGTGGATTATATTCAGAGAGTGATAATGAATAAGGCGAACTTTCTGAAGGTATGTAAACATCGAAATGACCATTAGAAAAATCACCACTAAAACGAAGCCTTCGTTTCCAATTTTTGCTATACAAATACCATTTTAAAAAACTTCAACAAAAACAGGATACAATTCACAGGAAGCTTTCCACTCGGCCAATGAGCCATTGCCGCATTTCAGTTTCGTATGCAGCACAATTGTCATAAGGGGTATCCATGGAATTGCAAGTATATATACAAAAATTATTCCATCGGCTAACGATATATGCAACAACAGCCTGACGAATAATGTCCGAAAAATCTTCGTTTTCATTTAAAAGATACGAAATTGCCCTGAAAAGGCATGCTCCATCTCCTGTAATAGGAATTACTGAATGGGGCACCAAGGCACCATTTATAATCAACAGTTCACTTTTTCTATTTGCCTCCATATTGTGCAAAAGAAATGCGACTGCAAGTCAGTTTTGCTAAAAGCACCTACTAAAATTACAATTAGCAACTTAGCAAATTTGTATTATATTTTACAACAGTTAAAACTGTTCAAATTTGCCCAAATTCTGCCGCCAATAGATTGCACAGGGCACTTAAATAAAACAATATTTCAAAAATATTGCAACTACCAAATCAAATAAAAAACAAGAATGGAAAGCTAACTTCGGGCGGAGCCGAAGTTGATATACCCTTGCAGAATACTCTGTAAATTATATTCTCCAAAATTATTCATATGATGCATTCTTAGTACTCATAAAAAATCCCAACTTTAAAAACACCAAAGTTATGGTATTTCCAATCGTTCAGTTATATGGCAGCTATAGGATATAGTCGTCCGATCCATATGAAATTTGGATTAATTGGCCAAAAATAAAACCCATAGGAAATACCAACTTTCTAACTTTACAAACACCAAAGTTATGGCATTTCCGCTTAATCAGTTATATGGCAGCTATGGAATATAGTCGGCCGATCCTTATGAAATTTGGTAGGTCGGATTGATTGGCCAAATATAAAACCCATAGGAAATCCCAGCTTCCTAACTTTACAAACTCCAAAGTTATGGCATTTCCGATCAATCAGTTATATGGCAGCTATAGGATATAGTCGGCCGATCCCGGCCGTTCCGACATATATACTGCGTGCAAAGGAAAGAAGGGTGTGTGCAAAGTTTCAATTCGATATCTTTAAAACTGAGAGACTAGTTCGCGTAGAAACAGACGACAGACAGACGGACAGACAGACGGACAGACAGACGGACAGACAGACGGACAGACGGACAGACGGACATGGCTATATCAACTCAGGAGGTGATCCTGATCAAGAATATATATACTTTATGTGGTCGGAGATGTCTCCTTCACTGCGTTGCACACTTTTGACCAAAATTATAATACCCTCTGCAAGGGTAAAACGAGGACGGAAGCTAACTTGCAGACTTTGCCGAAATTGCTAAAAGTGAAAAAGTAGCGAAATGAATAAGGTATACATAAGTAAACTAGATTTTCATCGTTTCAAGTCAATTGCTTTTATACTGCAAAAATGTCATATACAAATAGAAAAAAAGGGATGCTTTCGCAGCCTTTAACAATTTTTCCTATCTCCTTTAAGATACAGACTTCCGAGCGGCAAGCGCTTTTACCCTAATCAAGATATGCGTAAATAAATAAGAATTGGAAAAATGTATGTTAGTAGCTTACATACTGCGCGAAATATTCTGATAATCATCAAATTTGGAACGATTTCACCCTATTGTTCCTATGGGAGCTATAGGATATAGACGTCCGATCGGCACGCGCTTTTACCCTGATCAAGGTATGCATAAAAAAAATACGACTTGGAAAGATTCATGACAATAGCTTGTATACTGCGCGAAATATCCTTAAAATCATTAAATATTAACCGATTTTACCCTTTTGTTCCTATGGGAGCTATAGGATATAGACGTCCGATCGTTACGCGCTTTTACCCTGATCAAGGTACGCATAAAAAAATAAGATTTGGAAAGATTTATGTCAATAGCTTTTACACTGCGCGAAATATCTTCCATTCTTGCAAGTTATATCCGATTGTTCCTATGGGAGCTAAAGGATATATAAATCCGATCGGGGCGGTTTTCAAACTTGATCTGCGTACACTTGTTTTAGGACGACTGTGAACTGTTTCAGATCGCTAGCTTTTAAACTGAGCTCGCAAACGGTATTGAAACAGACGGACAGACGGACGGAGGGACGGACGGACGGACGGACGGACAGACGGACATGGCTATATCGACTCCCCTATTGATCCTGATCGGAAACGTCTCCTTCACTGCGTTACAAACTTCTGACCAAAATTATAATACCCTCTGCAAGGGTATAATAAAAAACTACAAAAAAACTACCACTAATATTAAAATTTGCAATTAAGCAAATTTTTACTTAATTTTACAACAGTTAAAACCGTTCAAATTTGCCCAAATGCTGCCGTCAACAGATTGCACTGGGCACTTAAATAAAACAATATTTCAAAAATATTGCAACACCAAATCAAATAAAAAACTACAAAAAAACTACAACTAATATTAAAATTTGCAATTAGGCAAATTTTTACTTACTAATATTAAAATTTGTAGCCGTTAAAATTTGCCAAATGTGTGCCGTCAACATACTGTAACGACCTGATTCTTTATTTTCTGCTCGCTACGTAAACGTGCGGCTAGCTCAGAGAAGTTGTGAGTTCGTTCCACCAAATTTATATTGAGTGACCGCCCGTGACCAAAGGATAACGCCAGAAATGATTAGGTTGGTGCTGGTTTATTGACTCTCTAAAATATAGCCTTATTGCTACTATTCTGCTGCCCGTTGTCGCTGTCTTCTGCTGCGTTGCTCCTGGCTCGCTGCTGCTCTGCTGCTGGCGTGCTGCTGCGTCGCTCCTGGCTTACCGCTGCGTCGCTCCTGGCCTGCTACTGCGTTGCTTCGGCTTGCTGCTCCGGGTGACTTAGATCGGGACGACTCCACCAAAACCCTGGATGTTATGCGAGCTTCCCTACCGGGGCCGGCAAGGTGTATCGCCTAGCAGGTGAACCGAAATTACGCCTTATCGCCTAGCCACCTTTATCGCCTGGCTTCCGGAGTTCAGCCTGGACTTTGTCGGCAAGGTGTATCGCCTAGCAGGTAGAACAAAGTTCTCCCTTATCGCCTAGCCACCTTTATCGCCTGACACCGCGCAAGGACTCCCTAAGCTTGAATTTACCACGACCTAGCACCGTTGGATCTCAGCGTTGTAGCCTCAGCCTTGTAGACTTGGCGTCGTTCGGCGTCTCGACTTTGCGATCTTGATCCTTGGGCACTTCGGTTTCGATGTTTACTTATTCCGCGTTCACGCACTCGCTCTGATTCTCGCACTCGTACTGTCCCGAGCTGCGCTTGCGCCGTCCTTTTTATAGGCGCTGTAGGTGCCGTTATTTCCCTCGGGTCCAAGGTCCACTGAGGTACCGTTAATTCACGGTGTCTCCTCTTTGGGCGGGTCCGAAGTCCGCCAATTTACCGTATGACCCCGTTGCCCTTGCCGGGCGCGGGTCCAAGGTCCATCGAGGTACCGTTAATTCACGGTGTGTCCTCTTTAGGCGGGTCCGAAGTCCGCCAATACACCGTTTGACCTCGTTGCCCTTGCCATATGAGGGTCCAAGGTCCGAATGTTTCCCGTTTGACTTGGATGCCCTTCATTTCTCCGGCTTTCTCGCCTCCTCCGCTGTTGCTAGGCCGATCTCCTGCATCGGGATTTGTGGGGAGTTTAAGACTCCTCACATTTCCCCCTTCCTTCGGAAATGTAATGAAAGTGGTGACTTTCCCCGCCCTCTATGTTTATACTACTCGAATTCCCCGCCTGACTTGCGTGTAAGATGTTTCCCAGACAGTTCCCCGAAAGACTTAACCTTTCCCCAGACTGCTCTCCTAAACAACTTCACTCGTACAGCTCCTTGAAAGACTTGAACTTTCCCGCGACTGTTTCCCTAAAAGTCTTTTCCTTGCAGCTCCTTGAAAGATTATCTCCCCAGACTGTTTCCCTGTTCCCCAGATAGTTCACAGTTCCCATTTCGCAGACAGTTCCCAGTTCTCCATATAGTTCACAGTTCCCTAGATAATTCACAGTTCCCCAGATAGTTCACAGTTCCCATTTCCCAGTTCCCCAGACAGTTCCCTGCGTGAAATTCGAATTTTCCCGCCCAGACATTTCCCCAAACTAAAAGTCACCATTTCGGTTTCCCTCGGTCCGGCAACTCCCTGGAATCTCACCACGATCGCGTTTATCGATTGTGGGTTCCAGTGTTGCCATCGTCGTTGCCTTTTCGTTGTCTTAAGTTGCCATTTGAATTTTTGAACATAGAAATAACCAAATTTGTTAACCCATCGATCGCAACTATCGATCGACCGCCTATCTCGGCGCCCCCGTCCCTATTACCTATGTCCGGCAACCCGTTACCAAAAAGGTAAATAAACAAACCGATTGTGATTTTTTAAAACCATTAATGGCTTTCATTAGCCCCTCAGGACTCTTACCACCCCGTTGGATACCCGGATGCGGTAGCGGACGCCGTCTACCACGAGGAGTTTGGCCCAGCGGCTGCTACGGGCTCTCCTCTGCTGCCTGTTGGCCTCGGCTGCCACCCTGGGCGGCCACTCTTCCTCGGCCATCTCCTGCCAGCGGCTGCTGTCCGCCGAATGTTGGCGGGACACTGCCGGCCTGGCTGGTGGCGACCGCTGCTCCGGGCACGATGTCATCCAGGCGATTTTGGGCGGCCGTGCGGCTGGCTCCCCTGGCGGCGGCCACACCCAGGGTCCCTTCTCCAGACCCTCCGGGTCCCCACCGAGCCGTTTTGTTGGCAACGGCGACGGCGTTGGCACCCACGGCGGCGGTGGAGGCGGTGGTGTCTCCGCTCCGTGCCGTGGTGCCTGGGATGGCCGTGGTGCCTGCGGCGGTGACGGTGGTGGCGGTGGCGGCGTTGATGCCCGGGGCGGCGACGGTGGTGGCGGTGGCGGTGCTGCTGCCCGGGGCGGCGACGGTGGTGGCGGTGGTGGCGGTGGCGGACGTTGATGCCCGTGGCGGCGACGGTGGTGGCGGTGGTGGTGCTGCTGCCCGGGGCGGCGACGGTGGTGGCGGTGGCGGTGCTGATGCCCGCGACGTCGACGGCAGTGGTGGCGGCTGCGACATCGGTGGCGACGGCGGTGGAGGTGCTTGCAGCGGCGTCTGCTCCGGAGGGCCTGGCCGTGCCCATATAGCTGCCTCTTCGGCCTCAGCTTCGTCCAGCCGCTTTTGCCACTCCCTGGCTGCTGCGGCTGCCCGTGCCACCGCCCGCTGCGCGAACACTCGTCGCACCACCTCTGCCCGGGTTGCGAATATACGCATTGCCTCCTCCGGGCGGCCCGATGGCGCTGCGTCGCCCAACCGGATCCGCCCGAATCCGGCTGCGGCCCTCTTGATCCGGCGTAATGCCATCCGGGCCTTCGCCGCCCGACGTGGCTCGTCCTCCTCGTCCGAGGAGACCTCCGGACTCACCGTCTCCGTCCCGGTGTCCTCCTGGGCTTCCTCCTCCTCCTCCTCGGACGAGGACAGGCTGATGGTCGGCACCTCAGCCTCCTGCCCTGCCGACCGGACGCCGGCCTCCGCCTCCTCCTCCAGCTCTACATCCGAGATCCGCTCCTCGTCCTCCCATTCGGGGTTCGGCGACGGGGACCGCGACACCAGGGGGGACGCCAGCAGCTGGAGTGCGGAACCTGAGTCCCGCCTCCATCTCGCCGCTGGCTGTTCAAACAATAAGGCAATACTTAATGTAAGTATTGAAGCAAAAAATAAAATCTTTTACTACAAAGCAAATATTACTTTAAAGATTAAATACAATTACCAAGAAACTTGTGATACGTGCACGCTTCTCGTTGATATATATGTACCAAGTACACATGTTTGTCTTCACAATCGCAGGCTTTGCACACAATAAAAAAGAGACACAATTCCATCGACATAAAAAATATACATCCATGCTTCGTATAAAGAATAACAGAAAGGATAGAGGAAGAAACCCCGCGCAAAAATTTGAAATGTACAAAATCTGTTTTAGGAAACAGAAGACAACATATAGAGAGCGTAGTCGATGGGAAAAAAGTTCACATTGACGCGCGATTTAAATGCACATATGTACATATATAGATATGTAGATATCTAAACTTTATAGAATGCTAGAGCTTTAAAAACAAATAGTTTTTTTGTAAGCATTTAATGGATTTTTGCCTCAAACTTAAATTAATTGCATGTCAGAATATTAGTTCAGCCGGCTTGTAACAGGTATTCTCATACAAACATGATCAATTGGTAAAAAAAATTGTTCTAATTGGACTAAAACCATGGGTGTAAGCGGGAAAATAGGATTAATATTGCATGTATTTATTTTTTGTACGTCTCCGTCTTTCTTCTCCTTTTCCTTTTCGATTCTTTGGTTACCGCTATTCTGTCTATCCTTATTTTGATCTCTTTGAATGAGCTATCTTTTCTTTTCTTCTAGTTTCTCTTCCCGACAGTATATGATGTGCTTTTAAAATTAAATTTATTATTATTTTGTTTTGACGATAATTATTATAATTTAAAAGAGTCGGGGTGGGTTTTTTCCAGTGAGACATACATAATTTTAAGTAAATATATAGTTAAAATTGTCTATGCCACACTGAAAAAACCGACCCACACTCTTTAGAATAATTTTTGTTAAAGCAAAATAAAATTAAATTAAAAACGAAAAATATTCAAAAGAATGTGACGATCCCGCCTGACGGCTAAGCCGCCACAATATATATTTAAGCAATAGTTGTCTAAGTTTCACATTATTACCATTAGTATGTAAGAGATAGAAAATCAAGTATTATAATTTAGTAATGGTTAAGCGATCTTATGGATTTTTGGGAATAAAACCAAAATAGGTCAAGTTTGGTTCCGCACCACCCGCCCGAGGTGGCAACCATAGAGAAAAATACTGGAAAATAGAGAAAATACTAAACCTTCCTTGGTGAGAAAGGTCCAAAAGGATGAGAGGGTCACACAAGGGTCTCCGGCAGACGCTCTCGGGTCTTGGACTTCGAAACGATCGGTGGCGCACGCGGACAAAATAAGTAAAGAAAACACGTGTGAAAGAAAACGCGGTCGGTAGGAAATAGGGTTAGTGAATCAGTGTAATCGGCGCAGTGAAACACAGGGACGATTTAAAAACAACGAATTAAACTGAGTTAACTCGTACGAAAAGAAACGTCAAGCCGGATTGTTATACATTTTATTTTTACCCCGTACCCCTTTGTTCACCGAGTGATTCAGGCCATTAGTGACTGATGACCCAATTGGAAGCGGTAAATTATTATTATTACATTATCATAATCCCCCCCCGCGAAGTGGCAGATCCCTTCGTGCCCTACTAACCCCCGCGGCGAGACGGAAGATCCTCTCACGCATCCTCCTCTAATACCCTACCGCGAGGTGGCAGATCCCTTCGTGTCCTACTAACCCAGCGGCGAGACGGAAGATCCTCTCACGCATCCTCTCCTCATATCCTACCGCGAAACGACTCGCTCAACTACAGTAGCAGTACAGCTCGAGAGCCGTCACACCGAACCGTCTAGGAGGCGACAAAGGGTTCATGCCGGGAGCCAAGATAACCCAAGTTGACCAGAGTCAGGCTCCATTTTTCGCCGCCCACAGTTCTCCCGGAAGACTGACAAGCTATCGAGGTGTCCATCCCGGCGCGTCACGAGATTTTATCGCCTCATCACTCGGAAATCATGGCCCGAGTCAGAAGTTCCACTCATTATCACTCTTCCTCGTCATTTACTAGCCGAGCGGATGCATAAATGGAATCTACGATTCGACGGGACGTCGGACCCGCTGACCTTGATCGCTGAACTTGAAGAGAAGATAGCAACCTACGGAATCAACCAGGAGGAAGTACCCCGCGCCATGACAGAGATTTTGGAAGGTAGGGCAGCGCGATGGTTCCGCACGAGCCGCTTACAGACAGCTACGTGGGCAGAGTTTCGCGCCGAGTTCTTAAGTTTCTTCCTGCCCCCACGTTACTTCGAGCGACTAGAGGACGAAATCCGAGCTCACATCCAGGGAGCGGATGAGACATTTAAGGAATATTTGGTCGAGTTGAGGACCAAGATGCAGCAAGCCGGATACCAAAAGGAAGAAGAACTCTATCGGATCTACGAAAATATGGCACCGGAATATCGTCTGTATATAAGTCGCCACGAGTTCGCGACGCTGGAACAATTAACCCAAATGGCAACGGAATACGAAAGTGTGAGGCAGCTGACGTCGAGTCGCGCAGGTATTCCTAGGAGGGTGACTGCAGACCGGGATAGGGCCAACGCCCGTCTGACGCCGAACCCCTTTCGAGGCCACGGGGTACCCGTTCAAGGAGGGAATGCTCATACAGCCCCTCTCGAACGTCGACGTACAGCGAGCTTGTAGTAGATGTGGAGAAGTCGGTCACTTTAGGCGGGGTTGTACTAACCCACGTCTGAACTTTTGTTGGGACTGCGGTCGAAGGAACACATTGACCGTCGACTGTTGTCGCCGAGATGCCCCGGGAAACGAACAACGTCTTCGGCGAGATGCGGGCGCAGCGGAGACGAATGCAGTAACAGCCCGGCACCAAGAAACCCAACATTAAGGATAAGCAACGGCCTGATCACCGCTTCCGTGCAGATCGGAGGCCGATGGGTGGATGCCACGGTGGATACGGGAGCGTCGGGAGCTTTGCGAGTGAAGGGTACGCTCGTATGGTAGCAAGACCTGAGGAGATGCAGGATATCATCACTACGATCGGTCAAGCCTGGCAGTGAAGAAGCTATGGCGTACTCGCGTGGAGTTAGCTGGCACGCGAGTGTGGATGTGGTGATGCCAACCATGTTGGGTCGCGTGATATTAGGTATGGATTTCTTGGCGGCAATGGGAACACGGATACAGAGCGGAGAAGCTACCTTAAAGGTAAAATTGAGCCTGTCGGTGGAAGACCCCCGACTGCGGCCGAGTAAAGTCGATCGGATATCATCAGAGGATACGAACCCGGAAATACTCGAAGAAAGGAGTATGACGGTTCTAGGGGGTCAGGAATCCGACGATAAGGACACCATGTATACAGAGCAGAGTGAGGTCCCCGCACACAACCGGATCATGCGTCAGATGGCCCCATCAGGAGAATTAAAGAACGACGGAGGAGACGAGATCAGGAGGCACGACGGACCGGGAAGGGCCTTGGAGGACTTTCCGGATGAAATCGACGAAGCAGAGGGTGAAGAACCAATGGCGGAAGTGGATGATCTGAGACCCGACCAGCGGGAATTCATCACCAGCGAGTTGGCGCTTTTCAAGGAGCTTCGAGGTGTATCACACATGGCGGAGCATCGGATTATAATGCGAGACGATAAACCCTTGAAACAAAGGTACTACCCAAGGAATCCGGCAATGCAGAGCGTGATCGACACCCAAGTGGACGAACTTCTCCGCGAAGACGCCATCGAACCTTCGCGGAGTCCGCATAGCGCACCCATAGTGTTGGTCAAAAAGAAGACGGGTGAATGGCGCATGTGTGTGGATTATAGACAATTGAACGCTCACTCAGTACCCGACGCGTACCCCGTCCCCAGGATCAACCACATTCTGGAGAAGCTACGACAAGCCCGATACATTTCGACGCTGGACTTAAAGCACGGCTATTGGCAAATACCCATGGCCAAGGACAGCCGCCAATTCACAGCCTTCACCGTTCCGGGCAGAGGCCTATACCAGAGGAAGGTCATGCCCTTCGGGCTTCACTCGGCCAGCGCAACCTTTCAACGCGCTTTGGATGGCGTGATCGGTGCGGACATGGAGCCGTTCGCCTTCGCCTATTTGGACGATATCATCGTTATAGGCGCCACGGAGGAACAATATTTGTCCAACCTGGCCGAAGTCTTCCGAAGGCTGCGGAGGGCGAACCTGAAGGTGAATCCAAAGAAGTGCGCGTTCTTCAGGAGGAGGTTAGTTTACCTAGGCCACGTGATTAGTGCCGAAGGAGTCCAAACCGACCCGGAGAAAGTGACGGCCGTTACCAACCTTAAGTCCCCTTCCTGTCTCAAGGAGCTCCGGCAGTGGCTAGGCATGGCATCTTGGTATCGCCGGTTCGTCCCTAACTTCGCAACCGTGGTACAACCGATGACGCCCCTGTTAAAGAAAGGCCGGAAGTGGTCGTGGGGTCCCGAACAGCATAGTGCGCTGGAGGAGGTGAAAGGAGGTTAACCACCGCCCCCGTGTTAGGATGTCCCGACTTCGACAAGACGTTTGTGTTGCAAACTGACGCTAGCGACGTGGGACTAGGAGCAGTCTTGTCGCAAGATATGGAAGGCCAGGAGAGGGTCATCGCGTACGCCAACGGAGGGCAATTATACGACGACGGAAAAAGAGTGTCTGGCCATTATATGGGCCATTAGGAAAATGAGGTGCTACTTGGAAGGGTATCGGTTCGAAGTGGTTACCGACCACCTAGCCCTCAAATGGTTGAACTCCATCGAAAGCCCCTCCGGTCGGGTAGCCAGATGGGCGCTGGAGTTGCAACAATTCCAGTTCGACGTGCGGTACCGCCGAGGCAAATTGAACGTTGTGGCGGACGCGTTATCCCGGCAACCCTGTGAAGTCTTGCAACAGATGGGCGAGGTGGAGACACCCTGTAAATGGATCCAAGGTATGCGAGTTAAGGTAAGAGAGTACCCCGAGAAGTTCTCAGACTACATGACGCGAAAATGGACAACTATACCGGAATTTGGGACATAAAGCGGATGACGAGGACTACTTCCCGTGGAAGCTGTGCGTCCCTAGTTCAAATAGGGTCCGAGTCCTCCGAGAATGCCACGACGCGCCCACGGCTGGACACTTGGGCGTCCGAAAAACCGTTTCTCGACTATCTCAGAGGTATTTCTGGCCCGGCATGTTTAGAGACGCGAAGCGTTACGTCCAGCGCTGCGAGTCGTGCCAGAAGTTTAAAACCGCCCAGACGAAGGCGGCAGGCAAAATGCTAACCCGCGTAACAATCGAACCGTTTGACGTTCTATGCGCAGACTTTGTCGGCCCGCTACCTCGGTCGAAGCACGGAAACACCATGCTCCTCGTATTTCATGACATCTTTTCCAAATGGGTGGAGTTGATCCCGTTACGGAAAGCTACCGCCGCCCAGGTTCAGAAGGCATTCCGGGAACGGATACTGGTTCGGGTCGGCATTCCTCGGAAGTTCGTCTGCGATAATGGTACTCAATTTACCAGTCGCACTTTGAAAGAGTACTTCAGCACGATAGGGGTAGAGGTCCAATATACTGCCCCATACTGTCCACAAGAGAACCCTACCGAGAGGACAAATCGGACTGTCAAGACGATGATAGCCCATTTCACCGAGGGAGACCAAAGTTCCTGGGACGAGCTGTTACCGAAAATAGCGCTCGCCGTCAACGCAAGTGTATCGGACTCGACGGGATACAGTCCCGTCTTTCTGACGCAAGGACGCGAACCCAGACTCCCTACTATGTTATACGACGAGGTCACCCCTGGATCGGTGGTGATATCTAAGGACCCCGCAGGAAAAGCGCTCCAACTCAGAGGAATCTTCGACATCGTCAGATCCAACCTCTAACGTGCTTCCCAAGAGCAAGCACGTCATTACAACCTTCGACGCCGTGAGTGGAGACCGAAGCTCGGTGACAAAGTGTGGGTACGCCAACATCCCCTCTCGAAGGCAGCCGAAGGTTTCGCCGCCAAATTGACCCCCAAATATGACGGTCCCTACACCGTAATGAGGTTCATATCCCCTAACCTTGTTCTATTGCGACGCCCCGGAGAAAGACGTTCACGCTCCGCCAACATCAGCCAACTGAAACCCTATTACTCAGAGGACTTCGAGAATGCGGCCGCAGAAGAAGATGACGAGGCTACCCAGGGAGCCGACACGAGAGGTTAAGTAGGATACAAGGTCATGCGGTAATTTCTAAGCTGAATTGTACTAACACACCCTATGTTATTATATAAGTATTCTAAGTAGAGGTTTCACTGCACCGATAAGTAGGGAGCTTAAACAATAAGGGTCTCGTATCTATAAGTTTAGTCTCCGCTTTCAGATGGAAAAAGTCATCGAGTTGTCGGATGGTTCCGACGATACCGAATCTTTTCATCACGACCTTTCCGATGGCGACGAGTGGGTCGCTAAAGGATACAGCGGAGGAGATTCGGACACATCGGGAGACGAAGAGGGAGAGATCGCAGAGGACCAGGTTACTGACGATGGCCAAGGTGAAGAAGACACACACGGCGGCGCTGAGTCTTCCGACGACCAGGAGCCTGGGGGTACAGGTAGGTCGCGGTTTGCGGGCATGTGGAGCCCTAAACCCGGCGAGACACGACGACACGATCGACCATCGGCAGCGTTCAACGTCGAGGACGACTCCAGCAACGCGAGCGACATCGACGATCGCGACGAGCCTCAGGATTACACGAGGGGTCGTCGCTCACAGGGGCCAGGGTATTACGCTCCGCGAGGAGACGACGAACAGCCGTGGACCTGGCGAGATCCTCGAGGCGGTCACACGCGATACACTGAGTCCCACAAACGTCCCTCCATTGAACACTCGTGTCATCGTACGGTCGAAGACCAAGGCAGCCGCTGGGAAGGGCATGTCGCGATGATGCGCATCGAGGTCAAGTCGGTCGTGTTTAAGACACCCTGGATACACGCCGAAGGTCCTTACGTAGACGAACCTCCATCACCACCGCTGCCCCCCGCTCTGGGTTGGGACGCGACGTTCCGTCCCCAGGCAGAGGTCCCGACGTCCCCCCGTCGGCCGCCGTGCTCGCCGAAGAAGACCCGCACGCTGGAAACGCAGACATCCCCGACTTGCTGGCAGCGTTCGCCGAAGCAGACCCGTGCCCAGTCTGTCCGGACGTCGCCAACTTACCGACAACGCTCGCCGAGGGAGACTCGCGTCCAGGCGGCCCAGACATCCCCGGTCGGACTACGGCGCTCACCACGGGAGACCGGAGGGCAGGAGACGAAGCGTTGCCGCGTGAGTTCACACCCCGGGACTCACCACGTGAAGTATTTTACGGAGTGGTGGTGTGACGATCCCGCCTGTCGACTAAGCCGCCACAATATATATTTAAGCAATAGTTGTCTAAGTTTCACATTATTACCATTAGTATGTAAGAGATAGAAAATCAAGTATTATAATTTAGTAATGGTTAAGCGATCTTATGGATTTTTGGGAATAAAACCAAAATAGGTCAAGTTTGGTTCCGCACCACCCGCCCGAGGTGGCAACCATAGAGAAAAATACTGGAAAATAGAGAAAATACCAAACCTTCCTTGGTGAGAAAGGTCCAAAAGGATGAGAGGGTCACACAACGGTCTCCGGCAGACGCTCTCGGGTCTTGGACTTCGAAACGATCGGTGGCGCACGCGGACAAAATAAGTAAAGAAAACACGTGTGAAAGAAAACGCGGTCGGTAGGAAATAAGGTTAGTGAATCAGTGTAATCGGCGCAGTGAAACACAGGGACGATTTAAAAACAACGAATTAAACTGAGTTAACTCGTACGAAAAGAAACGTCAAGCCGGATTGTTATACATTTTATTTTTACCCCGTACCCCCTTTGTTCCTACTAACCCAGCGGCAAGACGGAAGATCCTCTCACGCATCCTCTCCTCATATCCTACCGCGAAGTGGCAGATCCCTTCGTGTCCTACTAACCCCAGCGGCGAGAAAGAAGATCCTCTCACGCATCCTCTCCTCATATCCTACCGCGAAGTGGCAGATCCCTTCGTGTCCTACTAACCCCCGAGGCGAGACGGAAGACCCTCTCACGCATCCTCTCACGATCCGGCTGCGGTCTCGCCCGAAGGTCCAGCCCGTGGGATTCTTGACCCCCCCGAGCGAATACGCGTAGAATCTTCGGGATAATTGATCAAAAATCGACGTTCGCCACGCGAACATTACTCTCTAGCCCTATGTCTCAGTGACTTTACAAATTTCTTGTAAAAGGACCTCTGGATCCGACTGAGAGTTGTATCCTGGCCAGAGAGCATCCTTACAAGAAAGTGGGTCTGTTTTTTCAGTTTAACTGTATATTTCCATAAAATGGTCTAGGCCACACTGAAAAAAAGACACTCTTTTGAATATTTTTCGTTTTTAATTTAATATTATTTTGCTTTATCGAAAATTATTCAAAAGAGTGTGTTTCAGTTTTTTCAGTGTGGCATAGACAATTTTAACTATGTATATATTTACTAAAAATTATGTATGCCACACTGGAAAAACCCCACCCGACTCTAATTTCCAAAACCCCATTAAAATAAAAACCAGAACAATTTTTGAAATTTTTGTTGTTTATTTTTTATACCCTTGCAGAGGGTATTATAATTTTGGTCAGAAGTTTGTAACGCAGTGAAGGAGACGTTTCCGACCCCATAAAGTATATATATTCTTGATCAGGATCAATAGGGGAGTTGATATAGCCATGTCCGTCTGTCCGTCTGTCCGTCTGTCCGTCTGATTCAATACCGTTTGCTAGCTCAGTTTAAAAGCTAGCGATCTGAAACTTTCACACTCGTCCTAAAACATGTGTACGCAGATCAAGTTTGAAAATCCCCCCGATCAGACGTCTATATCCTATAGCTCCCATAGGTACAATTGGATATATCTTGCAAGAATTGATGATATTTCGCGCAGTGTAAAAGCTATTGACATGAATCCAAATCGTATTTTTTTATGCATACCTTGATCAGGGTAAAAGCGCGTGACGATCGGACGTCTATATCCTATAGCTCCCATAGGAACAAAAGGGTAAAATCGGTTAAAATTTAATGATTTTTAGGACATTTCGCGCATGAATCTATTGACATGAATCTTTCCAAATCGTATTTTTTTATGCATACCTTGATCAAGGTGAAAGCGCGTGCCGATCGGACGTCTATATCCTATAGCTCCCATAGGAACAATAGGGTGAAATCGGTCCAAATTTGATGATTATCAGAATATTTCGCGCAGTGTGTAAGCTACTATCATAAATTATTCCAATTCTTATTTATTTACGCATATCTTGATTAGGGTAAAAGCGCTTGCCGCTCGGAAGTCTATATCTTAAAGGACATAGGAAAAATTGTTAAAGGCTGCGAAAGTATCCCTTTTTTTCTATTTGTATATAACATTTTTGAAGTATAAAAGCAATTAACTTGAAACGATGCAAATCTAGATTACTTATGTATACCTTATTTCTTTCGCTACCTTTTCACTTTTAGCAATTTCGGCAAAGTCTGCAAGGGTATTAAAACTTCGGCTTGCAGAAGTTATCTTCCGTCCTCGTTTTTTTTTAAATATATGCTCTATTTATTATTTCTTCGAGTTTAGAAATTCGCTCAATAGCACATATTAGGTCATTTTTCGTTTTAATCAGATTTTTTTAAAAATGAATTATGTCATTGTTTAGTTTATACACGTAGTTATGGTCCTTGTTTCTGTTTCGTTGATTTATTTTCGGTTGTGGCTTTGGCTGTTGTTGTTGTTGCTGCTGTTGTTTTATATAATCTTTATTATGTAGATCTTAATTAATTAATCTTAATTAATTTAATTTCTGTAATTCTTAAAATTTTACTCTAAAATTGTTTGATTGAAAAATTCAAAGAGATTTGAAATTTTTCCATGGCTTATTACATACGGGAAATTCCGATGCAGTCACTCTTTTGTCTTTATAAACTTGAAAACTTTCTACAGTGAAACTTCCACGATTTGTATCAACCCCAAAACAACACCAGAGCGGGCTCGGGATTGTAGACGACAATAGAATACGGCTATTGCCTTTTCATTTGCAGCATAATCAATGGTGTTGTCTTTATAAACTATTATTATGACTTAATAAGAATATTGCCGGGTTTCAGCGGTCAACCTATTCTTCGTGACTAGATCCTCTCCTATCCAAGACCTTACGGAATATTTGATAGGCAGGTTGGTTGCCTTGTTGAATGTTGAACAATTCTTATTTATCTATCTATTATCTATTACCAAGTTGATAGCAACAGGGTTTATTTTATCGATTTACATGAATCAATTATAATAATAATCAATTATTATCGACCAGATGTTAACATGCCTTTGTAGTCCTAAATGCGCTCAATAACAATAAATCCAATAAAATAAAATAAATTACAATCAAAAGAAATTAGCTGTAAGCTTTTACGAAATTTGAAACATTCCGGAAATGCTTACACTTCTTTTTTTTTTTTTTTTTAACATTTGCTTTTTATTTATTGGATCTTCTCTGAATTGAGACTAACAATAAGTATATAGAATCTTAAATTAAAAAACTATCTGACAGGCAAGGTGACTGGCGCGAAAATTTAGGGGCTCTAATAACTATAGCTGAGCTGAAAGGTCATTGCGTTGCAATCGGGTCCGGATGGAAGCCCTGGCTAGGCCCCTGGCGAGCTGGTTTGGATGAGAAGTTAGCTTGGTGTGGTAGGACGCTTTTTGTTTTGATATTTCATCTTTACGTGTAGATGCCAAGATCTCTGTGGATGTTGTCGTTCCGAACATACCAAGGTGCCCCAGTGATAGTTCTCAGGATTTTTGATTGTGCTCGCTGAATAATGTCGATGTTGCTGCTGCTCGCGTTTCCCCACAATTGGGAGCCGTAGGTCCAGACTGGCTTAAGCGTTGAATTGTAGAGCAGGACCTTGAAGTCCAGGCAGAGGGGGGAGCGCGCGTTTATAAGCCAATGGAGACTGTTTGATTTTAGTTTTAGGTGAATTTTCTTAGCTTCGAAATGTCTCCGCCATGTAAGTCTCCTGTCTAGGTGGATGCCAAGGTACGTTACATCGTCAGCTTGTGGAAGTGGCGTGTTATTCAGGGTTAGCGGGGGACACGTTTGTCTGTTAAGAGTAAACGTTATGTGTTTACACTTTTGCGCATTTATTTTTATACGCCAGTCTGATAACCACCTCTCCACTACAACGAGATGATCAGCTAGTAGTGCTGTTACCTGAGTTGGGCATTTGGACCGACTTATGCTCGCGGTATCGTCTGTGAATGTAGAAGTAGTTAGCCGCTCGTTCGTGGGAATATCTGCGGTGTAGAGGAGAAATAGAGTTGGACCAAGGGCGCTACCTTGGGGAACTCCAGCCTCTATAGCGTAGTCATCGGATGTTGTGGTATTGCATCTCACGGCGAAGGCTCTGTTGTAAAGGTACGATTCAAGTATCCTGTGAGTGTTTCCTGGCAGGATCGTTCTGATTTTATGGATACGGCCATCAAGCCAGACTCGGTCGAAAGCCGGGGCAACGTCAAGGAATACCGCACTGCAGTATTCCCGAAGCTCGAATGCAGTCCTTATTTCTGTTGTTAATCTGTTGACTTGCTCTATTGTTCCATGGCTTTCTCGAAAGCCAAATTGATGTGCTGGAATAACGTTGTGCTCTTTCAGATATGGAATGATGCGCGTCAGAAGGCATTTTTCGAACAGTTTTGACAGACACGAGAGTAAACTTATCGGTCTATACGAAGCTGGTATTGTGTGATCTTTCCCTGGCTTTGGGATCATTACGATTACCGATTTTTTCCATTTTTTTGGGAAATAGCCAAGTCGTGTAATCCCGTTGAAGAGTTTACAAATAACCTCAACTGCACAGTTTGGAAGTTCGATTAACATTTTGGGAGTTATTTGATCACCGCCTGGGGCCTTTTTTGGTTTCAATTGCTCGCTGATTACTTTTGCAATTTCATTTGGTTAAAATAGAATTGGCTCCGTCTCAGATTCAATTCGAATTGACGGCGGCGGTAGTGCGAATGAATTAGTTGCAGGGTTTGGCTGAAAAACATTTCGAAGGTGTAAAGCAAATGTACAAGCTCTGTCTTTGTCGCTTCTGGCCCAGCTGCCTGAAGAGTCTCTTATGGGGATTACTGTTTCGGCCGGCGCACTTAGTTTTGGGTGGGCCCTCCACAAGGGATGCTTAGTGCTGGTGGGTGAAAGTTTCTCAATGTACTGGCGTTGTGCTTTTTCTTCTTCTTGCCTTAGAGCCCTGGTAAGTCTGCGACCAGCTTCTTTAAGACTTTGTTTTGAGGATGGCGATCTGCTGGTTTGCCAAGTACGTCTCAAACGTCTTTTCTCCAGAACAAGCTGTTCGATTTCATGGTTAGTTTTGTGTTGGTGTGTGTGCCCATCCCTCCCTTGCGGTGTTGAGACTTTGGCTGCTGCGACGAGTACAGACTCCAGAGCATCGGGCGTAGCAGTCGATGTCCTCCTTGATGTTGAGCTGTGGAGTTAGTTCAATGTGGGAACTTACGTACTTTTTGAACTTCAGCCAGTTGGTTCGATGCGACGTCAGCCTGCGAGGGTGCTCGATTGATTCCGGGCTTTGAAGAAGAGTTATTAGCACTGGTGAGTGGTCCGATGATAGATCCAAAAGCGATTTTGCAGATATTAGATTGCGAGAGAAGTTTTTTGTCACAGCAAAATCAATTAAATCAGGCAGTTTTCTAGCACAATGTAGCTTGCAGATGATTTTTAGCAAACCGTTGGTGAAAGTGGTGTTTGACGCGGTCTCTTATTAAGATTCCAGTGCCGCCATGCGCTTTACCATCTGGATGATCTGTGCCATAGAACGTGTATCCCCGTATTTGAAAGTTATATTTGCTGGTGAGATGCGTTTCTGCCAGCAACATAACGTCGATGTGGTTTTCGTTCAGAAATTGAGTTATTTCAGGTTTATGCCGTGAAACACCGTTGGCGTTCCACAGAGTTATTCGAAGGCTAGGCATGATTTATTTGGACTGCTGAGCTGCAAGCATTTGTAGTAAGATATTTTGGTTTTGCATAAGGGTTTGCATGGTGGTTTTCATGAAGGACATAAATTCCATCATATTTTGTTGCAAAGTAATCATCATAGATTCCATGTTACTTTGTGGCTGTCCCATGGCCTGCTCGATATTATCAATTTTCGGCTCTATGTGAGCTGTGCCTGATCTTAGAGCACTGGCGTAAGAAATTCCGTTGGTGGTAATTGAAGGGCCAAATGATGATCTGGCTGCTTTTGCGAAGAAAACTTCCGGTGTCGTTTGTGATCTCATGTAAGTGTTTTGTGTGTTCAGGGAGCGTGCCGTTGTTGCTCGTTGCATCCGACTTTTCATCGCCTTGTAGACTGGACAGCCTCTGTAGTTAGCTGTGTGGTTTCCTTGGCAGTTTACACACTTTTTAGTGAGAGAGTCTTCCTTGTTGGCAGGGCAGGGTTCGGAGCCGTGGCAGTTTCCACAAGCTACACATACTGACCTGAGGGTGCAGTAAGCCCTGGTATGACCGTATTCCTGGCAGATTGTGGTCCGGTCCGTTTGTGCGGCTCTTCCACTGTGATCCTACGGTGCAGAAGGTACTGCAACTTGTAGATCGGGTGCACTGCGTTTTTTTTTCAAAGTTCTGCTGTCTGGCTCCAGCTCGACCTTGAAGAGTGGTTGCGGCTTCTTGTTTTTGTTCATAATGTTTATAACATTTTTTGCGCAAAAACCGTCACAACGGGTTCTATTCCCTTAAGCACAACTTGCAAACCTTTGCAACTTTTCAGCTGGTACGTGTAGTAATTCTTTTTGGCATCGTTTAAGTACTTCGACACTGCTCGGAAATCGTCTTCGGTTTTGGTTTGGAGTTTAGTTTCGCTTATATTCCCTTTCATAAGCGGAATAACATGAAAGTTATCTTTTCCGACAAGCTTAACTATTTTGTTGACTAGGGCATTCGAGATCTTCTCCCGAATAAAAATAGGTGGGGGCTTTAGTTTCCTTGGGGCTAATTGTTCAGACTCTGTTTCAGGCTCCGCCAGAATGGAAAATCTGTTTTCATCTAATGGCCCGGGATTTACAGGGCCTTTGTGGGAACGATTTATTTTGGGCTTATTGCCGTCCGAGTTTTTTGGGGGTGTTAGCTTGCGCTTGGAGATATTAATGTAGCGATCCATGCCTGTCTGCATGGTCGAACCCTCTTGCAGAATTGTCATTTCTTCTACCCTAGCTTTGTTTTTGCCGTTTGCACCGATTTTTGCACTTGGTTGTGTTGTTGCTTTACCCGCAGCACAAGAAGAGGGTGGAGTCGTTATTGCATTGTTGGCGACAGTTTTCTCGGCCGGGGTACAGATCTCAGTCGGATCCAAAAGTCCTTTACAAGAAATTTGTAAATCACCGAAACACCGGACTACAGAGTTCCCTTCTACAGGTGAACAGATGATTTTAATGGGGAGTCTGCACCGGAGGTTCTTGTCCGTGTCGACGGAAATGTGGACGCGTGGAACCCTTGTCTTGTGTTTCGCGTCAAGGGCGAAAAATCCACCGGGCTGGACCTTCGGGCGAGGCCGAGCCGGAAGAATACTGGGTGGTCGTCGAAGTCCTGGGTCTCGCGTCAAGGGCGAAAAATCCACCGGGCTGGACCTTCGGGCGAGGCCGAGCCGGGAGAATACTTTGCGGGTGTTGAAGTCCTGGGTCTCGTGTCAAGGACGAAAAACCCACCGGGCTGGACCTTCGGGCGAGGCCGAGCCGGGAGAATACTGGGTGGTCGTTGAAGTCCTGGATCTCGCGTCAAGGGCGAAAAATCCACCGGGCTGGACCTTCGGGCGAGGCCGAGCCGGGAGAATACTTTGCGGGTGTTGAAGTCCTGGGTCTCGCGTCAAGGGCGGAAAATCCACCGGCCTGGACCTTCGGGCGAGGCCGAGCCGGGAAGATACTTTGGGAGGGGGGGGGGGCCGGATAGTGAAGGGACAGAGGGATTCGACTTGGCTGACCGGCCGGGACGGGTGTCCACGTGCCAGTCTCCAAACTACTACGTAGACCAGACACTAGGTTAATAGACCCGGCGGGACGGATGTCCACGCGCAAATCCCAAACTACGCAAGGGGATAGGGAAACTACCGGAGAACGGATCCGGCGGGACGGGTGTCCACGCTCAAATCCCAAACTACGCAAGGGGAGTGGGGAAACTACCGGAGAACGGATCCGGCGGGACGGGTATCCACGCGCAAATCCCAAACTACCCAAGGGGAGTGGGGAAACTACCGGAGAACGGATCCGGCGGGACGGGTGTCCACGCTCAAATCCCAAACTACGCGAGGGGGGGTAGGGAACTACTGGATCGAACGGGAAGGGGTCCGCGTTCGGGTCCGATGATACTACTAGGAGCAAAAACTACGGCTACAGTGGCGAACGGGAAATATGTCCGCGTTCGGGCCCACTTGTAGTTGTGAGAAGAAGGTTAGGTTACTTTGCTAACTACGAAATAAAATACACACGATCGGTAAATATGATTAAACAATCGTAACACTTTATTGAGATTGTCCTCACCCGAGTCCGCTACACCGTTCTGAGCGTATGAGAACCTATTTCGTACCAACCTCTTAAATTTCACCCGCGATAGACAGCGTGGCGCTTGGCCAAATCCAAAACGGCGGAACACTCGCGATGGGAGAACTGTGAAAGCTCGCGTTGAGCGTCGCGTTTGACCTGCTTTACGAATACACTTCCGGTCTACACGTGGAGCCTCGAAGTTTCGTCGAGTCGTTTGCCGATCACACGTCTGCCTCGATCCGCGATCCCGAGAGAAGAGCCAAGAGGCCCTGCTCCAGGTTATTGTGTGATCGCGTGCCCTTTTTTTCCTTGTTCCCGCATTCGGGATTTCCAGTATTTTCCTACTCCTGGTATCTTAGCTCCTTACTTTTCTAGTATTAAATGCGCCTCGGCTAAATATCGGTTAGCGTTGCCACCCTGGGATTTAAACTTAGATATCACTTATTTAATCTTACTAGGTCTTAATATTTATTGAACTCCATGTAATTTCTCTTAAAACTATCCTAAAGGTAAGAAAAGCCATTGTGGCGTATACGCCTCCTAGGCGGGTTCGTCACACCCCCCCCTTTCTTCCCGCGGCGCAATATAGAGGCGTCCATCGCTCTTGATCGTGACGGTAAACCTGAAAGCGCCTTCTCCGACGGCTATGCGTACCCGACGTCCACGACCGATCCGGGTTGCCACCTTCCGCTCTATCTGCTCTATGATGCGCTGAGGCAGATAGCGTAGGTTGTTTCCCCCGATCCAACCTTCGGGTAATGGGCGAAGGTCGTCCCCCATCCCTGTCGACTGGTGCACCGCCATCGCAGTCACGAATGATGCGTTCGTTTCCGTTACCATCTGCGTGCGCATGAGAACCGCGTCGGCAACAGGCCCGGGGGAGCCAGCTCCTGATAGGTCTGAGAGGACTTGTTCCAGAACACGATCCTCCCATTCGGTGAGCTGCTCACCTGGATGAGCGCAACTGGGGGACCGTTGGGGATTTCCCCCTTCCCGCGGCATAGTCCAGAAGTCCCTCGCAACCCCATAGTGGAGGCATTCGGTGTCGACCCCGAGAGGTATGGCCTCGGCCATCTGGTCTTGTTGGGGCGACGCCACGAAGATCGACGAAACAGGGGCCTTTCTTCTTCATCATCTTCGCTGTCCGTGACCAACTCGAAGCCGGCCAGGTACTCAGAACACGGGACAACTGGTGTAGGGTCCCCAGTGTCGCGTCGTGGACTAGCAGGCCTCTGGTCGTGGGGGTACCTGCATCTCAGGCATGGGGGCCAAGCGTCGCGAGTCCAGCCAGTTGGGTGGCGAGGTCTGGGTTCCCTGGTTTGACACCTTCTGCGTATGGCTCTTTCCGACCACGGGGGACGTCTGGACCCCTTGAGAGAGCATACGGGCAGTCGCAACTCGTTGTGGCGGAGTTGTCGGGCGCTCGGGTTCCCTAGCAGCTTCTCCTTCCATTTGGACGGTTCCTTCGTACGGCGAGCGGTCGGCCTCGAAGTCGACGCCCGCACCGGCTTCCAGCGCAGGATACGGAGGCGAAGATGGGGGTTAGTCCACGTACGGCCCTTGTGCGGGTAACCCAGGCACCTTGATGAGCACGGAGCGGACGTCGATGCGCATGAGCGACACATGCCCGGCGTATCTGCACACCTGGTCCTCCGTCGTATGGTGGTAGAAGTGGTCCACGTCCGGGAATCGTGGTTCGTTGTGCCTTGAGTACCTCGGATGGCCAGCTCGGGGATCGCGCCTTGTCCACGGGCAATCTCCCTCTGACTCGGATGGGCGCGACTCCGTGTAGAACGGTTCCCCTGGCCGTCGTCCCTGGGGATGACTGCTCGGCGAACTGTCTCGAGAGCGTGGCGGTCTGCTGAACTGGTCGGAGTCTCGGTCACTGGTGTTATCCTCGTCGTCGTCGAGACGGTACGGGGCCGACTGGGGCGACGCAGATTGGCTCCACTGGTCCTCGTGGGGCTCAGCAAAACGCCAGTCGTTGGGGTCCCGGGACTGATCGTCGTCCGCTCTCGTCGAGCTACCAACGCCTTCCCCTTCGGAGGTGAGGAACTCCTCCTCCTCTTCTTCTTCGTGACTATCCCCGTCGTTTGCCCGCGGATAGAAGGCCTCGGTGTCTTGGGAGTCATCGGACAGCATGATTACATCGTCCATCTGAAACAGTAATCTAGACTTATTGGTATAACCCTACCTGTCGAACTCCCTACCTAACGGTGTAGCTAACAAAGGACTCGTTAATCTTAACCTATTACAAGTATGGATCTTAAAGTTATTTCGTAGTTCCAGGCTGCTTACCGTGCCGGGTTACTTGGCCCGGTAATGTCGTCGTCGCCCGCATCGAGGGCGTCCTCTGCGTAGTAGGGTTTAAGTTGAGATATGTTGGCGATCCGCCGCCGACGGTCTCCTGGGCGCTGCAAGCGAACCAAGTTCGGCGATGTGAACTTCGCGACGGTGTAGGGGCCATCATACTTAGGAGCGAGTTTGGCGGCGAACCCCTCGGTCGCTTTTGATAAGGGATGCTGTCGCAACCATACTTGGCTCCCGAGCGTTGGTCTCCATTCGCGCCTCCTAAGGTTATAGTGCCTCGCCTGCTCCAGGGATGCTCGTTGCAGGTTCGACCGCACGATGTCGAAGATCCCTTGGAGGTGTGACGCCTTGTCTTCAGGACCTGTATGCGTGACCGCTGATCCAGGGGTGAGTTCGTCATACAGCATCGCAGGCAAGCGAAGCTCCCGTCCCTGAGTGAGAAATGCGGGAGTATACCCAGTCGAGTCCGATACACTACTATTGATAGCGAGGGAAATCTCCGGCAACATATTATCCCACGTACTCTGGTCTCCTTCCGACAGCTGAGAAATCAGCGTCTTTACCGTGCGATTGGTCCTCTCGGTGGGATTCTCCTGCGGACAATACGGAGCCGTGTACTGGACTTCCACGCCGAGCTTAGTAAAGTAATCTTTTAGGGCCCGACTTGTGAATTGGGTTCCGTTGTCACACACGAACTTCCGGGGAGTGCCCACTCGCCCGAGTATACGTTCCCGAAACGCTTTCTGGACTGCCGCAGCGGTGGCTTTCCGGAGTGGGACCAACTCTACCCATTTGGAGAACACGTCGTGGAAAACGAGAAGCATCGAGTTCCCTTGTTTCGATCGGGGCAGCGGACCTACAAAGTCAGCGCAGAGAATGTCGAAGGGTTCGTTTACGACACGGGTAAGCATTTTCCCTGCTGCTTTGGTCTGAACGGTCTTAAACTTTTGGCACGACTCGCAGTGCCGAACGTGTTGTTTTGCATCACGATACATGCCGGGCCAGAAATATCTTTGCGCCAGGCGGGTTATCGTCTTTCGGACACCCAAGTGTCCCGCGGTTGGGGAATCATGGCACTCGTATAAGACGCGGGCTCTGCAGGGAGAGGGTACACAGAGTTTCCACGGGAAGTAGTCCTCGTCGTCTGCTCGGTAACCCATGTTCCTATAGAGCTGACCATTCTCCAACATGTAGTCAGAGAACTTATCAGGCTCGTCGCGTACCTGGTCTTTCATCTTCCTGATCCATTCGCAGTGGTCCTTGAGCTCGATAGCGCCTTGAAGTACCTCACAGGGCTGTCGGGAAAGCGTATCAGCCACGACGTTCAACTTCCCTCGTCGGTAACGCACATCGAATTGGAACTGTTGTAATTCCAAAGCCCAGCGCGCTATTCGGCCGGAAGGACTTTCGATGGAATTTAACCATTTGAGAGCCAAGTGATCGGTAACGACTTCAAATCGGTAGCCCTCCAGGTAACATCGCATCTTCCTGATGGCCCAGATGATGGCCAGACACTCCTTTTCTGTCGTCGTGTAATTGTGCTCCGCGGGAGTTAGTCGACGACTAGCGTATGCGATGACCTTCTCTTGGCCCTCGACGTCCTGAGATAATACCGCTCCCAAGCCTATGTCACTCGCATCAGTCTGTAAGACAAACTTCCGGTCGAAATCCGGACAACCCAACACGGGGGCGGTGGTCAGGCATCTTCTAATCTCATCCAAGGCGGATTGCTGTTCCGGTCCCCAAGTCCACTTCCGGCCTTTCTTCAGCAATGCGGTCACCGGTTGCACGATGGTCGCGAAGCCCGGGACGAATCTCCGGTACCAGGATGCCATCCCGATCCATTGGCGTAGTTCCTTCAGATTGGTGGGGATCTTCAGCCCGTTGATCGCAGACACCTTCTCAGGATCAGTCTGAATCCCTTCGCCGCTGATCACGTGACCGAGATAAACCAGTTTCTGCTTGAAGAATGTACATTTCCTTGGATTTATCCTCAAATTTGCCGCCCGTAATCTGCGAAACACTTCGGCGAGGTGAGCGAGGTGTTGCTCCTCCGTGGCGCTAACGACAATGATGTCATCTAAGTAGGCAAAGGCAACCGGCTCCATCTCCGCCCCAATCACACTGTCCAGAGCACGTTGGAACGTTGCGCTGGCGGAGTGCAGGCCAAAAGGGCATGACCTTCCATTGATATAGTCCCCGTCCTGGAACCGTAAAGGCCGTGTATTGACGACTATCCTTGGCCATGGGTATTTGCCAATAACCGTTTTTCAAATCCAACGTGGAGATATACCGGGCGTGACGTAACTTCTCCAGGATGTGATTGATCCTCGGGACAGGGTAGGCGTCGGGCACTGAGTGTGCGTTCAACTGTCGATAGTCGACACACATTCGCCAATCGCCCCCCTTTTTCTTCACCAACACGATCGGTGCGCTATGCGGGCTCCTGGAAGGCTCGATGGCTCCTGCACGGAGCAGTTCATCTACTTGGGTATCGATGACGTGTTGCATCGCGGGGTTCCTGGGATAATACCTTTGCTTTAAGGGCTTATCGTCGCGCATGACGATGCGATGCTCTGCGATCTGAGATACTCCCTGGAGGCTCTCGAACAAAGCTAACTCTTGTTCGAGGAAGCCTTGTTGCCTCGGACTCAATGGCGCAATCCGTCGCCCTTTGTCGTGGTCATCCGCCTTCGTCCTAGCAGTTTTCCCAGTGTCTTTTGTCGTGGCCGCGCTCCACGTAGGCGTAGGGCTAAGAACCTCTGTTCCTCCTTGTCTGGCAGTCCCCAATTGGACGCTAAACTTGTCAGAGTGTACCGCTCTTTCTCGATCGTCCCTCGGAGGTATGAGCACTGGTTGTAACAAAGGATCCCCTCTTGCTTGGGGTTCAGATCGCAATTCGAGGGTGGCCTGCCCACATCGCACGAGCGTCCCGGCTGCTTTGAGGAAATCCATCCCAAGTATCACCCGGTCCAACATGGTGGGCATCACCAACATGGGTAAGAGAACTGTGGTACCCGCCAACGTGACCGGGGTGCGCCACAATTTTGTCACATCCAGACATGACCGATCGGCCAACGCTATTCTGGTGACAACTTCACGAACCTCGTCTGCGCGGGCAACCAGCTTTGTAAAACTTTCACTGGCGAAACTCCTCGATGCCCCTGTATCAACGGTGGCGTCTACCCACCTTCCTCCGACTTCTATCGCTGCTGTGATGAGTCCACCGTGTATCCTTAACGGGGGTTTTGTTGGGGTCGGGCCGTTGTTTCGTTCGTCTCTGCCGTACCCGGATTCCGGCGGAGACGTCCTCCATTTCCCGAGGCATTTCGACGGCAGCACTCTATAGTTAGCACTCCCACCCGGCCACAATCCCAACAAAAGTCACGACGTGGGTTGGGACAGCCGCGACGGAAATGTCCGTTCTCACCACAACGGCCGCAGGCACGTTGCACGTCCACTCGCGAGGTTTCTTGCCCGATCATTCGGTGAGTCACGTGTCCTGCCTGTGTAGTGCTCTCCAAGTTCCGAAAGGGGTTCGGTGAACGCCGAAGTTGCGGTCCCTCGCGGTTCCTGTCCGTCCCTCCTGTGGTCCCGTCTCGAGTCGACTCGAGTTGTTTGACACATTCGTACTCAGTAGCCATGTGGGTCAGCTGCTTCAACGTCCCGAATTCACTGCGCTTGATGTATAGCCGATACTCTGGAGCCATGTTTTCGTACGCGCGGTACAACTCTTCTCGGTACCCGGCCTGCTGCATCTTCGTCCTAAGCTCGATCAGGTATGTTTTGAAAGGCTCTCCTCTTCTCTGCACGTGAGTCCGAATCTCGTCCTCTAATCGTTCGAAATATCGCGGAGGTAGGAAGAACTCCAGAAATTCCCTCCGGAAAGTTCCCCAAGAGGCAGACTGCAGATGGCTAGTACGGAACCACCGTGCCGCCGGACCCTCGAACATTTCGGACATAGCCCGGGGGATCTCTTCCGGATTTATCCTATACGTCGTCATCTTCTCCTCGAGTACAGCGATGAGTGTTAGCGGATCCGAGCTACCATCAAACCGTAGGTTCCACTTGTGTATCTTCTCAGGAAGCAAGTGCTGAGTGGGAGTCGTATTACTCCGCACCTCCTGCCCCTGCAGGCCAGCGGCCAAGCGAACATCTTTGAGCGGCATCCGGGCACCGTGTGCCGTTCCGGGATGTACTCCTCGATGACGAGCGGGAACCTCGAGCGGCGGAGCGTCGGAGATGACGGGGATTCGGAGGGACTCTGCGAATTGCTCCATCTCGTCGTTCTTTCCTGTGGGAACGGGGCTCGGGGCCCGACTGCTGTAGTGCTCCTGCAGCTGAGCTAGCCGGCTCCACACGCGTTGTGGGAAGGACCCTGCGCTGACCAGGTTGGCAAACGCCTTCCTGGCCTCTTCGACGGTACCATCCGCTTTGAAGCCGAACTCAACGGCAAGGGAGTTGAGTTCGTCTCTTCGGCGTGCATATATCCAGCGGACTCCTACACCAGGGTTCTTGATATAATTATCTTCTTCGTACTCACCCTCGGGTTCCTTAGGAGTACTCATCGTCTTATTTTCCTGGGCGATTTCCTTCTTATATCCTTCTATTCCTCTGGTCGTTTCGTCTCGGCTCCCCGGGCGACTCTACCCTTTTCACAGTGGGTCTTTAGGCCACTCGTATAAATCTCTAGCTAGTCTCGGCGTCCCTGCTCGGGCGCCACTTGTAAGGATGTTTTCTCGGCCGGGGTACAGATCTCAGTCGGATCCAAGAGTCCTTTACAAGAAATTTGTAAATCACCGAAACACCGGACTACAGAGTTCCCTTCTACAGGTGAACAGATGATTTTAATGGGGAGTCTGCACCGGAGGTTCTTGTCCGTGTCGACGGAAATGTGGACGCGTGGAACCCTTGTCTTGTGTTTCGCGTCAAGGGCGAAAAATCCACCGGGCTGGACCTTCGGGCGAGGCCGAGCCGGAAGAATACTGGGTGGTCGTCGAAGTCCTGGGTCTCGCGTCAAGGGCGAAAAATCCACCGGGCTGGACCTTCGGGCGAGGCCGAGCCGGGAGAATACTTTGCGGGTGTTGAAGTCCTGGGTCTCGTGTCAAGGACGAAAAACCCACCGGGCTGGACCTTCGGGCGAGGCCGAGCCGGGAGAATACTGGGTGGTCGTTGAAGTCCTGGATCTCGCGTCAAGGGCGAAAAATCCACCGGGCTGGACCTTCGGGCGAGGCCGAGCCGGGAGAATACTTTGCGGGTGTTGAAGTCCTGGGTCTCGCGTCAAGGGCGGAAAATCCACCGGCCTGGACCTTCGGGCGAGGCCGAGCCGGGAAGATACTTTGGGAGGGGGGGGGGGCCGGATAGTGAAGGGACAGAGGGATTCGACTTGGCTGACCGGCCGGGACGGGTGTCCACGTGCCAGTCTCCAAACTACTACGTAGACCAGACACTAGGTTAATAGACCCGGCGGGACGGATGTCCACGCGCAAATCCCAAACTACGCAAGGGGATAGGGAAACTACCGGAGAACGGATCCGGCGGGACGGGTGTCCACGCTCAAATCCCAAACTACGCAAGGGGAGTGGGGAAACTACCGGAGAACGGATCCGGCGGGACGGGTATCCACGCGCAAATCCCAAACTACCCAAGGGGAGTGGGGAAACTACCGGAGAACGGATCCGGCGGGACGGGTGTCCACGCTCAAATCCCAAACTACGCGAGGGGGGGTAGGGAACTACTGGATCGAACGGGAAGGGGTCCGCGTTCGGGTCCGATGATACTACTAGGAGCAAAAACTACGGCTACAGTGGCGAACGGGAAATATGTCCGCGTTCGGGCCCACTTGTAGTTGTGAGAAGAAGGTTAGGTTACTTTGCTAACTACGAAATAAAATACACACGATCGGTAAATATGATTAAACAATCGTAACACTTTATTGAGATTGTCCTCACCCGAGTCCGCTACACCGTTCTGAGCGTATGAGAACCTATTTCGTACCAACCTCTTAAATTTCACCCGCGATAGACAGCGTGGCGCTTGGCCAAATCCAAAACGGCGGAACACTCGCGATGGGAGAACTGTGAAAGCTCGCGTTGAGCGTCGCGTTTGACCTGCTTTACGAATACACTTCCGGTCTACACGTGGAGCCTCGAAGTTTCGTCGAGTCGTTTGCCGATCACACGTCTGCCTCGATCCGCGATCCCGAGAGAAGAGCCAAGAGGCCCTGCTCCAGGTTATTGTGTGATCGCGTGCCCTTTTTTCCTTGTTCCCGCATTCGGGATTTCCAGTATTTTCCTACTCCTGGTATCTTAGCTCCTTACTTTTCTAGTATTAAATGCGCCTCGGCTAAATATCGGTTAGCGTTGCCACCCTGGGATTTAAACTTAGATATCACTTATTTAATCTTACTAGGTCTTAATATTTATTGAACTCCATGTAATAGGCGGGTTCGTCAGAACAGAGACCGTTGTAGTAGTCGTAGTAGTTTCTGTTGTTGTTGCGCTAGGCGGCAGAAGCTCTGTTGGAGTCTTGCATTGCTCACTCCATGGCGTTTGAGCGGTGAAAAGCAGGGCGGGAGAGCAAGAGTTAGCTCTCTGGTTTTCGGCGGTCAGTAAACTTGCACCTTCAAGCACTTTCGGTTCTAGAGTATTACTCGTCACCGTAAAATAGGCGTTGTTACGGGCCAAAGAGAGACGACGTTTGTCTTGTTCTCTCTGAATTTTTTCACGGGCTTCGTCTTGTTGTTTTTGTCGTTGAGAGCGCTGATCCACGTTCTTACTCATTTGTTTATAGTTAGTGCGTAAAGATTAATTATTTAATTAATTAAAACTTTAGTTTACGATATGCGATTTGAATCGCGAAACGGAAAAATCTCGCGCTTATTTTTTTTCGAACGTTTTCGACTGATTGGCTAATTGTTTTTCCGGAGCGTTAATAAAACACGTCTGCACGCAGCCGAATTGATTTTGTTACTTTTTTCAATGTTAAATTTTTGTGTGAATTAAAACGAAACGAAACTTATTAATGTCTAGGTAAAAATCTACGAAGAAATGGACATGATGCTAGCTCTAGGGGTAATTAAATCAGATAGCCCATGTTCGTCTGCAGCAGTACTTGTACGAAATCCGGGAAAAGTTCGATGGGGCACCGACTGCAGGAAAGACAATAAACTCCAAATTTACCAAAAGCTCAATACATTGTGAGTATCGATCTCAAAGAGACTATCAAGCTCTAATAAGGCAATGTCTTAAATGAAAAATAATGTTTTACCATCAGATCATCTCGCTAATAAGTATTAAAATCAGCAGCAAAACCTAAAACACGTAGTTTTATCTTGAAAGCTATTTATTTTTGACCTACAACGCTATTTAAAGTTCGGCGACAATATCAGCAAGAAGCTAATCGAAATATCCAGCTTTTTAAAATCGTCAGATTCTGTTTTATGGTCCACCAAAAGCACGAGAGCCTCATATATCGACCTATAGCTTCGCAAGAAATTTAACGAAAATATCAGCATAAAACGGTACAAAAATGGTCTGCGATTTGGCGCGCCACAGGTTATACCTAATCACAATCGGCATAAGTAACACCCCACGAACAAGCTCAGTAAACTTTGCGATAAGAATGAAATATTTTTCTTCATATGACGTCCATCATATTACATATACAATGATGTCTCAATTTCCTTGGGAGTAGAATTTTTCTCCACGATACTTAGAGGTCTTCTCTGCATCTAAAACAATTCACAGCCTCTTGGGATGCCTCGAATCTGCCAGATACAAAAAGCCAAGAAGAGTCTTTTGCAGAGCTGGACAGTCAGGACTTTGTCTTATTATAGCAAAAGCTTATAATTTAAAAAATGATTCAGTTTCAATAATAAGAATTTTCATTGATTATAGCAAAGTAACGGTTTTTAAAACACGAATAAACGATTTTTAAAAAGCTTAAAGACAAAAGAGACTTACTTCATTTTCGCAACTACTCAGTGGCGAAATTCCCATACCAGTGAGACTTGCTGACCTCCTTTCCTAAAAAAAAGGTTGCCTTATTAAGTTTAAAACGAAGTGCAGGTAAACAATACAAATAACTTTAGGAGAAAAAGTTGTCGTTTTTGGAGACAAAAAAAAAACGTCCAAATTAATTGCGGAGAGATACAAATTCCTTACTTCTTTTAATACCCTTGCAGAGGGTATTATAATAAAGTAGTATAAAGTATATATATTCTTGATCAGGATCGCCTCCTGAGTTGATATAAGCATGTCCGTCTGTCTGTTTCTACGCAAACTAGTCTCTCAGTTTTAAAGATATCGAATTGAAACATTGCACATATCCTTCTTTTCTTTGCACGCAGTTTATAAGTCGGAACGGCCGGGATCGGCCGACTCTATCCTATAGCTGCCATACAACTGATTGATCGGAAATGAAATAACTTTGGTGTTTGTAAGGTTAGGAAGTTGGGCTTTTCTATAGGTTCTATTTTTGGCCAATCAATTCGACATTCCAAATTTCATAAGGATCGGCCTACTATATCCCATAGCCGCCATATAACTGATTGATCGGAAATGCCATAACTTTGGTGTTTTTAAAGTTATGATGTTGGGATTTTGTATGAGTATTAAGAATGCATCATATGAATAATTTTGGAGAATATAATTTACAGAATATTCTGCAAGGGTATATCAACTTCGGCTCCGCCCGAAGTTAGCTTTCCTTTCTTGTTTTAATTTAGGTTGCAACAAATTATCTACACAACTGTTTATAAGCTGTTGTATCAACTGCTTATATCTTTATTTTTAAAGATATGTTATCTAAACTCCCAGACTACAGTTTAACATATGCTTATAACATTTTATTTAAATCGGATAACTAAATCATATAGCTGCCATAGGAAAGGTAAACTATTTTGTGTTTTATTATATTTCAGTTAAAACTCTTCCCCCATCCAATCCCCAAGCTATACACCCACTAAAATATTATCATATCAAAAAATCATAATTTAAACCATCCAAAAACAATTTATTAAATTGATATTTGCACAGCCACCTACGAATCAATATAATTATATCAAAAATGTATAATGTTTCTTCTATTCTATTCTATTCTATTCTATTCTATTCTTCTTATGCAAGTAACGTTGATCCTTCTTTACATGTTTTCTTTGTCCAGTTACAAATGGGTCCGACCGTAAAATGAGTGTGTTCAATATAACTGAGTTTGTTGCAATGCGTGACATTTATCGGCTGTGATACAGTCTACATTTTTTTAACTCTTTATTATTCGACTCGGCAGCTTCCTCGGAAAGCTCTCCGATTGATACAAGTGCATGCTCTATTACAGAAGATCCATGAACTAACACCCTATGGACTGTAGCTCGCAAATAGTACCATGGATACTACTTTATCAATTCCTTGTACCCCGAGGCAATAGCTTATATTTTTATATTTTCAGGGTATTTCTTTTATTTTTGCATTTACTATGGTAAGGATATGTTGCTATTAACGAAATTCCTTATAAGCAAATATTGACTTTTGGACATGGCGGTCTCCATTATTAGGGAAATTAATTAATTAATTCAGTGTTGCTGAATTTCATTGCGCAAAGCAGAAACAGTGGACTCATCCATTTCAGAGTAGCTAAGCTATACGACGGCGCCTTTCGACGATCACGATGAGCACTTTCCGCTATTTGTTGAGAATTTTTGGAGGACTTAAGTACAATTGAAACCTTTACAATTAGCCAATCATTTTGAAATTGTACAATTGTCGATTTTTTCCGATCACACCGAGTCCAAAAAGCAGCAATTCTTTTACATATTTAGCTAATCGATGTACAAAGTTCGTTGAGTTCGAAATTGTAGCCGATATTCTCAATATTATATTGAACATTTTCGATAACTTCCCGTAGTTTCGCAGCGTTGCTACCAACTTTGGTGCAAAATAAATTTAAAATATACTGTATCTCCTTTGGGAATGCAAACAGGGGCTCCTCTGCAGATCGCTGGCAAAATGTGACCTTGAAAAAATAAGAAGTCGTGTTGGCATATACATCCGCACCTAACTTTATAATAAAAAAAATAATCCTAATGGGGAATCATGTGGAAACACAAATAAAACTTAAGGGTAACAAATTTAAGACACACAAAAAAGTTAGAAACAAATGGGTTTTACATATCAAGTTAGTTTTCATTAATTTCATATCAAGTTAGTTTAGTTAAATAATTAATCTTTACGCACTAACGACAAACAAATGAGTAAGAACGTGGATCAGCGCACTCAACGACAAAAACAACAAGACGAAGCCCGTGAAAAATTTCAGAGAGAGCAAGGCAAACTTCATCTTTCTTTGGCCCGTAACAATGCTTATTTTTCGGTGACGAGTAACACTCTAGAACCGAAAGTGCTTGAAGGTGCAAGTTTACTAACCGCCGAAAACCAGAGAGCTAGCTCTTGCTCTCCCGCCCTGCTATTTACCGCTCAAACGCCATGGAGTGAGCAATGCAATACTCCAACAGAGCTTCTGCCGCCTAGCGCAACAACAACAGCAACTACTACGACTACTACAACGGTCTCTGTCGCCAACAATGCAATAACGACTCCACCCTCTTCTTGTGCTGCAGGTAAAGCAACAACACAACCAAGTGCAAAAATCGGTGCAAACGGCAAAAACAAAGGTAGAAGAAGTGACAATTCTGCAAGCCGGTTCGGCCATGCAGACAGGCATGGATCGTTACATTAATATCTCCAAGCGCAAGCTAACACCCCCAAAAAACTCGGACGGCAATAAGCCAAAATAAATCGTTCCAACAAAGTCCTTGAAAATCCCTGGCCATTAGATGAAAACAGATTTTCCATTCTGGCGGAGCCTGAAACAGAATCCGAACAATTATCCCCAAGGAAACTAAAGCCCCCACCTATTTTTATTCGGGAGAAGATCTCGACTGCCCTAGTCAACAAAATAGTTGAGCTTGTCGGAAAAGATAACTTTCATGTTATTCCGCTAATGAAAGAGAATATAAGCGAAACTAAACTCCAAACCAAAACCGAAGACGATTTCCGAGCAGTGTCGAAGTACTTAAACGATGCCAAAAAGAATTACTACACGTACCAGATGAAAAGTTGTAAAGGTTTGCAAGTTGTGCTCAAGGGAATAGAACCCGATGTAACCCCCTCCGAGATTACAGATGCCTTAACAGAAAACGGTTTTTGCGCAAAAAATGTTATAAACATTATGAACAAAAACAAAAAGCCGCAACCACTCTTCAAGGTCGAGCTGGAGCCAGACAGCAGAACTTTGAAAAAAAACGCAGTGCACCAGATCTACAAGTTGCAGTACCTTCTGCACCGTAGGATCACAGTGGAAGAGCCGCACAAACGGACCGGGCCAGTGCAATGCACAAATTGCCAGGAATACGGTCATACCAGGGCTTACTGCACCCTCAGGTCAGTATGTGTAGCTTGTGGAAACTGCCACGGCTCCGAACCCTGCCCTGCCAACAAGGAAGACTCTCTCACTAAAAAGTGTGTAAACTGCCAAGGAAACCACACCGCAAACTACAGAGGCTGTCCAGTCTACAAGATGATGAAAAGTCGGATGAAACGAGCGACAACGGCACGCTCCCTGAACACACAAAACACTTACATGAGATCACAAACGACACCGGAAGTTTTCTTCGCAAAAGCAGCCAGATCATCATTTGGCCCTTCACTTACCACCAACGGAATGTCTTACGCCAGTGCTTTAAGATCAGGCACAGTTCACATAGAGCCGAAAATTGATAACATCCAGCATTCCATGGGACAGCCACAAAGTAACATGGAATCTATGATGCTTACTTTGCAACAAAATATGATGGAATTTATGTCCTTCATGAAAACCACCATGCAAACCCTTATGCAAAACCAAAATATCTTACTACAAATGCTTGCAGCTCAGGAGTCCAAATAAACCATGCCTAGCCTTCGAATAACTCTGTGGAACGCCAACGGTGTTTCACGGCATAAACCTGAAATAACTCAATTTCTGAACGAAAACCACATCGACGTTATGTTGCTGGCAGAAACGCATCTCAACAGCAAATATAACTTTAAAATACGGGGATACACGTTCTATGGCACCGATCATCCAGATGGTAAAGCGCATGGCGGAACTGGCATCTTAATAAGAGACCGCGTCAAACACCACTTTCACCAACGGTTTGCAAAAAATCATCTGCAAGCTACTTCGATAAAATTACAGTTGGGCAACTGCAACCTTGCCATTGCCGCTGTCTACTGCCCACCCCGCTTTGCAGTCTCTAAAGACCAATTCATGGACTTCTACAATTCACTTGGTGAGCGATTCATAGCAGCAGGAGATTACATCGCCAAGCACACGCACTGGGGATCCCGCCTTGTGACCCCCAAAGGAAGGCAATTATATAATGCACTCATTAAAACATGCAACAAACTGGACTACGTTTCACCAGACAGCCCTACATACTGCCCTACAGATCCTGGAAAACTACCTGATTTAATTGATTTTGCTGTGACAAAAAACATTTCTCGCACTCTGATATCAGCAAAATCGCTTTTGGATCTATCATCGGAACACTCACCTGTGCTAATAACACTTCTTCAAAGCCCGGAATTAATCGAGCACCCTCGCAGCTTGTTCTGGAGAAAAGACGTTTGAGATGTACTTAGCAAACCAGAAGATCGCCATCCTCAAAACAAAGTCTTAAAGAAGCTGGTCGCAGACTTACCAGGGCTCTAAGGCAAGAAGAAGAAAAAGCACAACGCCAGTACATTGAGAAACTTTCACCCACCAGCACTAAGCATCCCTTGTGGAGGGCCCACCCAAAACTAAGTGCGCCGGCCGAAACAGTAATCCCCATAAGAGACTCTTCAGGCAGCTGGGCCAGAAGCGACTAAGACAGAGCTTGTACATTTGCTTTACACCTTCGAAATGTTTTTCAGCCAAACCATGCAACTAATTCATTCGCACTACCGTCGCCGTCAATTCGAATTGAATCTGAGACGGAGCCAATTCTGTTTCAACCAAATGAAATTGCAAAAGTAATCAGCGAGCAATTGAAACCAAAAAAGGACCCAGGCGGTGATCAAATAACTCCCAAAATGTTAATCGAACTTCCAAACTGTGCAGTTGATGTTATTTGTAAACTTTTAACGGGATTACACGACCTGGCTATTTTCCAAAAAAATTGAAAAAATCGGTAATAATAATGATCCCAAAGCTAGGAAAAGATCACACAATACCAGCTTCGTACAAACCGATAAGTTTACTCTCGTGTCTGTCAAAACTGCAAAATGTCTTTTGACGCACATAATCCCATGTCTGAAAGAGCACAACGTTATTCCAGCACACCAATTTGTATTTCGAGAAAGCCATGGAACAAAAGAGCAAGTCAACAGGCTGACAACAGAAATACGGACTGCATTCGAGCTTCGGGAATACTGCAGTGCGGTATTCCTTTACGTTGCACAGGCTTTCGACCGAGTCTGGCTTGTTGGCCTTATGCATAAAATCAGAACGATCCTGCCGGGAAACACTCACAGGATACTTGAATCGTACCTTTACAACAGAGCCTTCGCCGTGAGATGTAACACTACAACATCCGACGACTACGCTATAGAGGCTGGAGTTCCCCAAGGTAGCGCTCTTGGCCCAACTCTATTTCTCCTCTACACCGCAGATATCCCCACGAACGAGCGGCTAACTACTTCTACATTCGCAGACGATACCGCAATCATAAGTCAGTCCAAATGCCCAATTCAGGCAACAGCACTACTAGCTGACCATCTCGTTGTAGTGGAGAGGTGGTTATCAGACTGGCGTATAAAAATAAATGCGCAAAAGTGTAAAATATAACGTTTACTCTTAACAGACAAACGTGTCCCCCGCTCACCCTGAATAACTTCCACAAGCTGACTATGTAACGTACCTTGGCATCCACCTAGACAGGAGACTTACGTGGCGGAGACATATCGAAGCTAAGAAAATTCACCTAAAACTAAAATCAAACAGTCTCCATTGGCTTATAAACGCGCGAGTTACCATACCGGTACCATCGACTACGTGTTGACTGTGAATCTCGTTGCAACGCAACCTGGCGACCTGCAACGTCATCGGACCATATAGTTTGACGGAGTGAGTTGCGAGTATGACGTTCGAAGGTTCGATGTTGGACGCGAACATCAAACATGCAGCTTGGGGAAAGAGACCCGGGTCGCTGGTTGGATACTCTGCCGGTCAATAAATGAAAAAAAAAAGAAATAGAATAAAAGAAAATATCTATTGCAAGTGACTGTCCGCTCGTGGCTGGAATAAATGCATCGCGCAGGAATTCCAGGTAGCTTCAGCACGACGCAAGAAAAATAAAAGAAAGTGAAGAAAAAAACATTTTATTAGTTGTTGCCATTAGTACCGCTGCATCGCGCAAGGGTAATCGATGGACAACATCACAGAAAAGTAAACAGACAGAGAAATCCCAAAGACCACTGCATCGTGCAAGGGTATTTGGTGAATCTCAAGGTTAAATAAAAAAAGGGAATAAATCAAAACACAAACAAGAAGAAATTGTTGCCATATCGGAAACCACTGCATCGCGCAAGGGTGACGGTTAAGCAATAATATTAGAAAAAAAATATATATAAAAATAATATATGTATATGTTAGAAAAAAATATAAGGGAACCCGATACCACTGCATCGCGCAAGGGTATAGAAGGGTATGTAAAAAAAAGTTAAAAAAAAAACACTTACACACTTCCAACACAATACATTCTCAAAAAAAAATTATAAAACAATTTGAACAAATGATAATAACAAAATTTTACAGATAAAAGACACCGTCACACACCTCACTTCTAAGGAAAAGGAATTATAAAGACACATCAGGAAAAAGCTAAGAAAACAATATATACAATATATACATACAATATATACATAAGTATAAATATACAATATACACATAAAATAAGCGTAGGCAACAAAAAAAAATAATATATATAATTTAAAGAGTAAACAAAAGAGAATTGTAAATGTCAAAAATCAGCAAAGTTAAAGAGTCACTTAGGCCTCTGACTAGAAGTAAAGTTATCAAAAAGGCTACCAGTTTGCCAACGATAGTGGAACAATTAAATTTTGAGCCCTCAACTTCAAGAGCAGTACAGAACAGGGAAGCTGATACAATGGCGCATCAGGAAAATTTAATAATGCAACAGTCAACGTTTGAAATGTTAGGCACAGTAAAAATTTCCGATGTGATCCGGTCAATGCATGTTTATATGGGAGAAAAAGAAAGGTTAAACGAGTTTATGTTAAACGCAGAAGAGATCTTTTTAATGATTAGAGGAATGGATCAAACACCTATGGGACTAATGATCCTTAGGCAAATAAGGAATAAAATCCAAGGAAAAGCCGATTACATTTTAGTAAAATCAAATTGTGGATTAAATTGGGATGAAATTAAAAGAATTTTGATAGCCCATTTTGCAGACAAGAGGTCAGAACCCGATTTACTGAGGGAATTAAACCAGTTGGAAAATAAAAGACTAACAGTAGAATTATTTTACTCGGAGGTATCTGATGTGCATAAGGCATTGTGTAATGTTATAGACAGGACAGATACAAAGATTGTATGAGGAAACGTGTCTGGAGGCGTTTGTAACAGGTCTAAAAGGCAATTTAGGTAGTGCCGTCAGGGGAAGAGTTCCGAAGACGCTTTTGGAAGCATACGAGATAGCGATTAAAGAGAGAGACATTTATTACCGGTCTAAAGAGGTACCCAGGAACAATAATTTTAGTACTGCAGGGGGATATAACAGGCAGAACTTTGGTTATAATAGAAACAGAGGGTACAATAATAACTTTAACAGAGATAATGGAGGATATAGGCAACAAGGAGGAAATAATAGGAACCTCAGGTGGAATAGGGAAGAAAACAGGAATAGAGGATATGACGATCAGTCGACCTCTAATTCTTCAGGGTATAATAGAAGGGCAATTATGCCAAAACAAGAAATTGCAGAATATTCATCAACTGGACCTAGAAGTGCCAAACGATGGCAGTCAGGGCAATTAAATACAGTAGAGAGAGAAGAGGAGCAAGAGTTGAATAACATTGATGACGAAGGAAGTTTTCGTCAAAATGCCTCCAAAAACAAACATTACCATACGTGGTAGTTAAAGGAAAGAACGAAAAAGAACTCAAATTATTAATAGACTCGGGAGCTACGAATTTATATTTAAATCCTGAAATAGTTAGTAAAGATCAACAGCAAAAATTGGAAGAAAACTTTGTTATCAAAACACCAATAGGAAGCCATAAAATAAACAGTTATGTAAAAGATATTGAGGTGCAGGAAATCGCAAAAGGGGAATCGTTTGATTTCTTTTTATTTCATTTTCATTCCTGGTTTGATGGATTATTGGGAATGGACATATTAATTAAGTTTATTAAGTAGATTTAGAAAATCTCGTATTAAGAACTAAGACAGGGACAGTTAAAGTCCATTTGAAGCCCAATAGGGCCACTGACATACATTTCCTGGAGGAGGCGACTAAAACAATTGTCACCTTACCAGTTTCAATAAACAATGGTTCATTTTTGATGCAAACAACACTAGTGGAAGAAGGGTTAGAAATAACTGGCGTAATTTATTATGCAAGGAAGGGACAGGCCGACCTGGAAGTTGTTAATTTCACAGGGAAAGAAAAGAAATTATACCTGGAAAAGCCTTTGGCTGTCACTGCATATGATTCCAAAGATTATGTAGAAATCGATTTGCTAAGACCATTTAAACAGGAGTATGTAAGCAGGGAAATTAACACAATGGAATTAGCCGGGGGTGATGCAAGGCACGCATTGGATATGTCGCATCTAAATACAGAAGAGGCGGCAAGCCTTAAAAAACTGTATTCGGAATTTCCAAGCATTTTTCACACAAAGGGAAATCAGTTGACATTTACCAATGCGGTAACTCACTCAATTCCAACAACGGATGATATTCCTATCTATAAAAAGCCATACAGATATGGATTTAAACAAAGGGAAGAAATGAAGAATCAGATACAGGAGTTGTTAAAACAGGAAGTTATTAGGCACAGTCACTCACCTTGGAGTGCACCAGTTTGGCTAGTACCAAAGAAGATGGACCTATCAGGAAAACAAAAGTGGAGATTGGTGGTCGATTTTAGGAAGTTGAATGAGAAGACAGTGAAGGATAGGTATCCGATGCCAGTAATTGGCGAAGTACTTGATAAACTGGGAAAGGCCATGTATTTCTCGGTATTAGATTTGGCTAGCGGGTACCATCAGATTGAGATGGAAAAACAGGACATTCCAAAAACAGCATAAGGATGCCATTTGGTCTGACAAATGCTCCGGCGACGTTTCAAAGAGTGATGAATAACCTGATGGGAGAGTTGGTAGGCAAGATTTGTCTGGTCTACATGGATGATATAATTGTGTATTCCCCGTCCTTACAAAGTCACATGCAAGACTTGAGGACAGTTTTTAAAAGAATAAATGGAGCAAATTTTAAACTTCAAACAGATAAGTCAGAATTTTTAAAGAAGGAGATAGAGTATTTAGGGCATGTAGTGACACAAGAAGGAGTCAGACCAAACCCAAAGAAGATTGAGGCCATAAAGCTTTTTCCTTTGCCCAAAACACCAAAGGAAATAAAGTCATTTCTTGGACTCATTGGGTATTACAGGAAATTCATAAAAGATTTTGCAAGAATAACCAAACCATTAACTAAGAGACTAAAAGGGAAACAACAAATAATCATAGATGAGGAATATACAAAAACCTTTGAATATTGCAAGACGTTGTTATGCAATGATCCATTGTTGAGATATCCAGATTTTACTAAGCCTTTTATTTTGACCCCAGATGCTAGCAATTTTGCTATTGGTGCGGTGTTATCACAAGGAGCAATGGGAAGTGATCGCCCAATCGCATTTGCGAGCAGAACGTTAAATGAGGCTGAAGTAAATTATTCCACAGTAGAGAAGGAAATGCTTGGCATAGTTTGGGGTATAAAACACTTCAGACCGTACTTGTTCGGTCACAAATTCACAATAGTCACAGATCACCGCCCACTAACTTGGCTAATGGGATTTAAAGAACCCAATTCTAAGTTGGTGAGGTGGAAGCTGCAACTATTGGAATATGACTACGAGGTGACCTACAAAAAGGGCTCACAAAACGTCGTGGCAGACGCATTGAGCAGAATCGAACTACAAGTTCACAACAGTGAACTGGAGTCAACTCAGGCCACTTGTGCGGGTCATACAGGTGAACTGGAATTAAGTAGCATTCATGTGGCAGAAAAGCCACTGAATGACTTTAATTCCAGTTAATATTTGAGGTTGGGCCGACACCAGGCAGAACAGTGGTGACACCTTTTAGGAACAAGATAAGAAGGACAATAACAGAAAAGGAGTTCACAAAAGAGGAAATTGCAAAAATTCTTAGGGAAGTCCTTAAACCGTACAGGATGTGTGCGATATACACGTCAGATGAAGTTTTTAAAAAAGTAGAAGAAGCGTTTCAGAATTATTTTTGCAAGAGCAAACTGTATAAAGCAGTACGATGTCTTACCTTCATGCGGGAAATAACAGATATTAGTGAACAAAGAAAAGAAATAGAAAGGTATCATACCTCAGGTAATCATAGGGGAATAAATGAAACGTTTTGGAAGATGAGACGTGACATTTATTTTCCATTTATGAAAAACCGAGTAACACAGGTCATTAATGCGTGTGAAACTTGCCAGACATTGAAATATGATCGGCAACCGCAAAAGGTGGTATTTCAAAATACAGAAACCCCGTGCAAGCCACTTGACATCGTTCATACGGATTTATACACAATCAACAAAAACTACGTAATAACAATAATAGACAAGTTTTCAAGGTTTTGCCGTGGGGTACTCCATACCGGCAAGAGATAGTTTAAATATCGTTAAATCAATGAAAAAGTTCATAAGTCAGTACGGTGTTCCAAAAAAGATCATATGTGACCAAGGCGCAGAGTATGCCTCGGCATTATTTAAGGATTTCTGTAGGCAGTACGGAATTGAATTGCATGTGACGTCGTTTCAACAATCGTCCAGCAATTCACCGGTTGAAAGGCTTCATTCAACGCTGACAGAAATTTATAGAATAATTATGAAAACAAGGAAGGACATAAAACTAGAAAATGAGCATGAGGAAGTTTTAGATGAAGTTTTTCTAACGTATAATAACTCAATACACTCCAGTACGAGGTTGAAGCCGTTCGAATTGTTCTCAGGGAGAACACACGTTTTTGAACGAGAAATCAATTTTGATACGGAGCATGAGTACTTAAGGAAGTTAAATGCTTATCAGGAGGTATAAGGAGGTTAAGGACAAGTTGGAAAAAGAAAAACAGGAAAGGACGCGAAAACTCAATGAGGGAAGAGAAGAACCCAAAGAGTTGGAAAAAGGGGATGTAGTTCATAGGAAGGAGAATAGAAGAAATAAGCTAACACCTAGGTTTACGGAGCACACAGTAGATGAGGATAATGGTGTAACCCCATTACATCGTTACAAAAAGGAAAAAAAAGATACATAAATCAAAAATTAAAAAAAGAATTAAACAAAATAAAAACTAATCAATCACGGTTACAGGTGCATATTGGTCCATGGACAGACAATGGACGTGCAAACACTAAAACGAGAAGAAGCGATCGTAAAAATGGAACTGGGAAAAGCAAGAGTAATGGTCGGAGCGAAGACGTTCGACCATATAATAATCTTTAAAGACTACGAAGGTAATATTGCACAGATTGAAAACGCGTTGTTAGACATAGAGAATGTTAGATTCTCAGGTGAGGCAGTCCAGGTGGTCAAGGAAAAATTGTACCAGGTGAAGGAGAAGCTAGAAATACTTAGACCAAGGAGTAGGGTCAAAAGAGGAATTTTTAATGGGTTAGGAAGCTTGATAAAAATAGTTTCGGGAAATATGGACGCGTACGATGAGGAGAAAATAGGAAATGGATTAAAAGAATTAAGAAACGAAACAAGGTTTCTTACACAAGAAGCGGACGAGCAAAGAACCTTTTATCAGGAAACCTTGAGTAGGTTTACAAAAATTACTAAGCATATAAATAAGGAGCAAGAAGATATAAATTTGTTTATAAATAATTATAAGAAGAACGTATTTAAGGAACTAACACAAGAGCACAATGAAATACATATGCTCCAGTATTTGAATAGGATAAGTTACAGTATTGATTTGTTAGCAGTGCACTTGAACAATATTGCGGAGAGCATATTATTAGCAAAACTTGTGCCTAAATTCATTTTAGCAGAGGCTCAAAATTGTTTCAAATGAACAAGTATATGAGCTAATAAATATACAAGCACAAATAAATGAAACAGACAGTGGACCTAAAATAAATAAATTTCCACTTATTTCACACACATACTAGCACTTTTCGCACCAAAAACGAATACCTCCTTCTTATTTCTTTCAGCCGATTCCAACTTGAAATGCAACAAAAGTTTCAAAGAATTTTAGCTGTGTTGGGTTTTTTCATGCATTTTGTTTTGAACGAAGCGCAGAGAAAAATTATCCTGCATATCTACAACGAAAGAAAATCCTATGGCGAATCGCCAACATAACGATTTAAGGGAGCTTCCAGTTATGCGAATGCACCAAGATCTGGACGGCCGAGGATTTTGACTGACCGGGAACGCAGCCAATTGATTCGAAAAGTGATGGTGGATCTGAAAATAACCTCTTCCCAGATTGGCGCAGAGGTTAAGAATGAGTTTGGGAAGGAAGTTTACCCCATGACTGTGAGAAGGGCTTTGCACGTAGCCAACTACCACAGTCGTACAGCTAGAAGAAAGCCATTGATCTCAGATGTCCATAAAAAAAACGCTTAGCCTATGCCAAGGACTTTTTGGGCAAGCCAATTGAATATTGGGATCAGGTGTTGTTTTCCCATGAAAGCAAATTTAATATTTTTCGATCCGATGGACGTCAGCAGGTGTGGAGAAAGACAAACACTGGATTGGATAAAAAAAATAGGGCCCAACAGTGAAACACGGCGGCTGAGAATTCATGGTGTGGGGTTGCATGTCATCTGCGGGTGTTGGGGAGTTGGTATTTATCGAGGGAATCATGGACAAGGCTTATTACCTCAATATTTTGAAGGACAACCTTAAAAAAGTGCCTCAAACCTAAGCATGCCGAACTCATTTACATTTATGCATGATAATGATCCAAAGCATATGGCCACAGATGTTTGCATGTGGCTCACGAACAATACCGCACACGTTCTGCCACATACCCCACAATTACCTGATCTCAACCCTATCGAGCTCCTATGGAAGGAATTGGATAGAAATATAAGAAAGCAAGACATTTCATCGAAGAATGATCTCAAAAAACATTTGATGGAGGAATAGGTAAACTACTACTACTACTACTACTATTTCCCAAGAGGTGACACAAAACTGGTAAATTCCATGCCTAGACGTTTCGAATATGTCATTAATCAAAAAGGACTACGGTTTTAATTAAATTAAAATCGGACATCTATATCATATAGCCCCCATAAAAAAATCTAAAAAATTAATTTAAAAAAAAACAAATTTTTATTTTGCATTTTTTTCTATTTATCAAAATATTCCTATTATTTACTATATCAGAACGACGATTTTAGTTTTGTCAAAATCGGAGATCAATATCGCTGCCAAATTCAGCGCAAAATCGACATAGCATCATTGTTTTTAATAATATAGGCATTGAAATCGAAATGTAGTCGTTTTGAAATAACTGCAAGGGTATATAAACTTCGGCTTGCCAAAGTATGCTTCCTTTCTTGTTAGAAATAAATTTTTAAAATGTTGTAGTAAAAATTCGTTCAGACACTCTTCTCCCAAACATAATCTTCACCTCCACACACCACACGGAATCTGCAAATAAACTTAAAAAAAAAACCAAAATCTAAATACGTAAGCAATAAGCGAAGATAAGCATGAGTTCTTCGGCGACTTCAATAATTACTACAAGTTATAACTCTACCGTAGTATAGGCGTCCCTACGCATCCAATTAAATATTAACCGAACTATAATGGTACGCAAGGTTACTTAACGATTTCATTAATAACGTAGAAGAGGTATTAATGCTGATCAGGCACCTTCTTAATGGGCATGAGAGGCAAAACCATGAAATCAGCCAGTTTACAAGAAGCTTACGACTGGGCTATTCATAAAAGAATATATTCTTACAGGGCTTCTAGATGACGCTACCTGAGGCAACTCCAACTGTCAGTATAGGAATAGGTACTTGCAACAAAATAATAGGTTGCAGTATCACGATAGAATTAATGGGGGAGACGAAGCAAGATGGTACTCGAATTACAATAACAAAACTTACCGTCAACTCAAATGATGGAATTCAGAAGTCCCTGAGATTATGCCTGTTGCTGGTGAAAATAAAATTTTGAATTTAACCGTCTTAATTTGAATGTGTTACACCCGAATTACCCTGTATTCCAATTTCAGCTCATCTTATAATACAATTTAATAAACGTTCCGTCGAAAACGCACATTTTTTGTACGACGCCGTAAATGGTATTGACACGCGGAAAGAAAAAACTGATGGAAAAAATGGATCAATCCCACATTTCGACGACAAGACCAGGTGGCAATCGAGACACCGATGAGGACCACATTCGATCCATGTGGGAGAATGAGGATGATACTATAATAGAATGAGATGATACTATAATAGAAAAGGACAAGGAAACTCCAATAATGAACATGCAGGACTTTATGGAGAAGATGTTGGTCGAACAGCAATTGCAGACGGATCGAATTATGCAGAAATTTAATGCGATGACCGAAGAGTTTACTGACTTTAAGAAAAAGGTAAATTCTTTAGTTTCTGAAACTGATAAACAGGGCAGTGAACCACCAGCCAATGGCGCACAGGGCGGCATTCTTGGTGTCCTTAAATAGAGGGCTACATCATAGAGCATACATTCATCGAATTCTGGTGCCGCACAGGGCGGCATCTATGGCCTGGCGTTCTCATCTGGAGGATTGGAGGATAAAGGGTGAGTCTGTTTTTGGATATGCAGGGTCTCGGGGCTGTGGCGCATTCGAGATGGGTAATAGTCAGAGTTTTTCGAAGGGAAAAATAATAGACCTGCCTAATTTCCATGGGCTACCAGAAGACTGGCCAATATTTAGTACTATGTTTGTTGAGACAACTCTCGCGTACAAGTACTCAGATTTGGAAAATCTACTCCGACTGCAGAAGAGTTTAAAAGGTATTGCTAGGGAAGAGGTGGCAGCAATGCTAATAAATCCAGTAAACGTTGATCAATTTAAGTATGGACAATCAGGACTGCTAGTTAGGAGTCAGTTAGAAAAGGTCTCTGAAATACAGCAGATCTCAGAATATAACCTGGACAAAATTATACCATTTGGAGCAAAGGTGTCAATCGTGATCATTTTTCTTAAATCTGCTAACGCTTTGCAGCATCTGCAAAACCCTGTCCTATTAAGTGACCTTATAAGCAAGCTACCCATGCGAATACGAATAGAGTGGACAACATATGCATCAGGTATCCAACCTTATGCTGATCTAGGACATTTTGGTTCATGGATAGATAACATTGCAATGGATATATCACAAGCTTCTCTTACAACTCATCGAATCAAAAGATGGTGATGCAGATAACCAAGGAGTCGTCTCAGGATACAAGGAAAATGAAATGCTTTGAATGCCAAGGCCAACATATTTTTGAGGACTGTGAAAAATTTACCAAGAGTGACGTAAATAATAGGTGGTTGATGGTCAAGAAACTAAAAGTGTGCTTTGGATGTCTTCGACAGGGGCACAACCTAAACGTGTGTAAAAAGAAACGTATTTGTAAAAACGAAAACTGTAAGTCGTTTCATGCTACATCAGAATAAGAAGCTTGTCGCTGTTAATAGTTTGACAGAAACAGTTCAAGATCCGCAAGAAAGTAGTGAGGAAAATATCCTCACAGTCAGAAACAGCACATCGATGCTTTTATTTAAGGTGCTGCCAATTGAAGTCACTGGGCCAAATAGATCGATTGTTTAAGTATTTGCCTTTATAGACGAAGAATCCTCTGCATCATTAATAGATGCAGATTTGGCAGAAAAAACTTGGTGTGACTGGAGACGCACAAAAAATGACACTCAATTGGATAGGAAATCACAAAAAAGTAATTCCATCGATAAAATGTCAACTTAAGGTACGAAATGTAGAAGGTGAAGCAAATTGGTGTCCCTTAACAGGTAGCACAGTTCCGTCTTTGGAACTACCTGTACAATCACTTGATATTGAATCCCGTAATGACAAATATACAAAATTAAAGAGCTTGTCAATTAAAGGGTACGGAGATGCGAAGCCAAGTATTCTGATTGGAGAGGAAAATTACCATTTAACCAAAACGCTTCGAAGTGTTTATTTGGAGCCGTTCAGACAGCATTAGGGTGGCTAGCATATGGATCCACACAGCCTCAACAAGAAAATCCTTACAATGATATAAACATGATTTAATGGCGGAATATTTCAATACAGAGAGCCTTCTGGTTAAGTTACGAAATAATGTATTGGAATCAAATGAAGTTGTCAGGGCTCGAAAAATATTAAAAGAAAGTACACAACGTGTAAACAACAGTTATGAGACAGCTCATTTGTGGAGTCATGATAATATAATCCTTCCTAATAGCTTTGATAAGGCTCTAAAACGACTTCACACGACTGAGCGCAAGATTTTCGATTCTGACAAGCAGGAGGAATATAGAAAGGCTATAATGAATTTTGTATATAAAGGATATGCCCGAAAATTGACAAAAAAAAAGTAGAAAAGGTCGGCCCACGAACATGGTATCTCCCTCACTTTGGTGTGCATAACATTAATAAACCAAACAAGATGAGGCTTGTTTTCGATGCGGCCGCCAAAGTGGATTGCATTTTTTTAAATAGCCAATTGTTAAAGGGACCGGACGAAAATCCTTCACTTCTTAAAATCATATTCCAGTTTCGACAAGGCATAATAACTGTATGCGCCGACATCCGAGAAATGTTCTTACAAGTAAAGGTCAAAGAATCAGATCAAGACTCATTCAGATTCCTATGGAGGGATTCCGATGGCAATATTGAGGTCTATAGGATGCAAGTACTAATATTTGGAGCTACATGTTAACCCTGCTGTGCGCAGTATGTAAAAAATCAAAATGACTTAAATGCTACGAACAGGAAGGAAGCTGTTATAAAGGCCATTACAGAAAATCATTATGTAGATGATTTTGTAGCAAGCTTTGACAATGAAAAGCATGCATACGAGATAAGCAATGAAGTCAAGAACGTCCACAAATTAGCCAACATTGATTTGAGTGGTTTCATATCAAACTCATCGAATATCCAAAAACTTGCTAAACGGTGGAAACAGCTTGCCAGACATTGCAATTCCTTCATCAGTAAAGCTCGATTCCAGTTTCCGTTTTGGGATAGTGGAAAGGATGCATACTTATTTGATATTAACATGAACGAAGTTGATAAGGAAATAAAGGAAGGAATAAAAGTTCCAAACAAGAGACAACTTCTCAGTATCATTATGTCAGTGTACGACCCGTTTGGTATGCTGGTATGATAATTGTCAAAGTTTTAATGCAGGCGTTCAGGAATTACCTGGAATGACTTAATCAACGATAACATATATAAGCGCTTCAAAGAATGGATCGGACAGTTGGATAGAGCGAAGCATTTTCAAATTAGTCGTTGCTATTCTCCAAAGTTCTTAGCTTTAGATATCAAAAAAGAGCTTCACATATTCGTCGACGCAAGTGCGCAGGCATTTGCCGCACTGGCTTATTGGCGAATTATATCTGGCGACATTATTGAAACTTCCTTCGTTGCAGGAAAAACTAAATGTGCTCCGCTGAAGTTGTTGTCGGTGCCCAGGCTAGAGCTCCAAGCCGCAGTACTAGGAACGCGATTGAGAAAACCTGATATTGGAAAGTCATGATATTGCCATTGAAAGATCTGTGCTCTGGTCGCTTTCAAGGACAGTGCTCGCCTGGATTTGTTCTGACCACAGGCAGTACAAACAGTTTGTGGCATACCGGATAGCAGAAATTCTGGACACAACAAAGGAAAATGAATGGCGTTGGGTTCCAACTCTCTTAAACCCAGCTGATAAAGCGACGCGAACTACCAAGTGTCAAGATTACGATCCGCAAACTGTGTGAACTTTAGGCCCATTATTCCAGAAAGAACAGGAAACCGCCTGGCCAACAATCAATAAAACGATCCCATTATCAGATGACTCAAACGAAAAGCGCAAGATTGTCCTGACAACGGCAATAGAACCACTAATAGACATTGGTCGTTTTTCAAACTTCATGCGCTTAAAGCGAACGATGAATTGGATGCTCAGATTCATTGGAAACATCCGAAAAAAACGCAAAAGAAAGTTAAAGGTGAAATTTCCTTCAAAGAATTGGTCAATGCTGAGAAAACATTATGTAAGCTAGTACAGCAACACACATATATTATATATTCATTGTCACCCGGTCTAAATGAAGATGGTTTGTTGGTTGTGCAAGGCAGGCTAAACAATGCATCTATACTGGCCGTAAGTACTAGTCAGCCAATAATACTTCCAAAGGGACATCCATTTACCCACTTAATTATATTGTACTTTCATAAAACATATCACCATCAAAATGACGAACTAATAGTAAGCGAAATACGTCGCAAGTTCTGGGTGATAAGTATAAGTACAGCAGTCAAAAGAGCCAAATCGTTCTGTCAATACTGCAAAAACAAAAACGTAAAGCCAGTGCCCACGACCGTATACTTACACAGGGATTGACTACTTTGGCCCCCTATTTGTAACAATAGGGTGTCGTCAATAAAAGCGTTGGGTTGCCTTGTTTACATGTTTAACAGTCAAAACTATACACCTTGAACTTGCCGAGAACTTATCATCTGATGCATGCATTGTAGTCATCAGAAACACCAGCACTATTCGTTCTGATATGGGCACAAACTTTGTTGGCGTCGACAATATTCTAAGGAAAACCAACGACATCTTCGATTGGGAATATATAAAAGCAACGCTGGCGTCCAAGGACATCAACTGGGAGTTTAACTGTCCAGCTAATCCTAGTTCCGGAGGATGTTGGAAAAGATTGGTTCAATCAACAAAGCGTGTCCTAGCAGTAACTCTAAAGGAGCAAGCACCAAGAGTAGAAACACTACGTTGTCTATTGATAGAGGCCGAAAATATTATTAACAGTAGACCTCTTACACATGTACCTGTTACTATAGACGATCCTGAATCACTCACCCTAAATCACTTTCTACTAGGAACCGTAAACTCTACACAAACTCCTGGAGAAATTGATAATTACTGCCATCGAAAACATTGTTGCTCAGCAGCTAAAGGATGTATTTTGGAGACGTTGGATAAGAGAGTACCTTCCAACATTAACAAAGCGCACCAAATGGTTTGCACCTACAAAGCCAATTCAAATCGGGGATCTAGTCTTGATCTGTGAAAATCAACCCAGAGGAGGCTGGAATAAGGGCCTTGTTACCCAAACGTTTAAGGCTAAAGGTGGTCAAATCCGAATTGCGGAAGTTCAGACATCAACTGGTTCCCTTAAACGCCCTATATCTAAGCTAGCGGTTCTTGACGTTTTAGGTAAAACGACTTAAGAGTTTTACGGTGAGGAGAATGTTGCTGCTAAAAATAAAATTTTGAATTTAACCGTCTTAATTTGAATGCGTTACACCCGAATTACCCTATATTCCAATTTCAGCTCATCTTATAATCACCTTGACTAACACTTATAATTATCATTCCGTCATTGTCTCTATAATCGTTGATGTGAGCAGAAATACAATTTAATAAACGTACCGTGGAAACAAACAAAATAAATTTATAATAAATACATATAGTCGCCGATCTCAAAAGAAGTGTTTCATTAAAGTATTTTAGTCTTACAAGTAACAATGCCCAAACCTTCTAGTTCATCTGACATGTCTAATTACCCAAACACTAGGCCTACAGCCAAGCTTCATAATATTGATAAAGTAGGAAAATAATCTAGCACATAAAATTCACGAGGAATCAAATTTTTGGGACAGAGCATCGAAGTCCAACGGGATACCCAAATCAATTAAGACACGGTTTCTTTCTCCCATAAACTACCCTAAGACCATTCATAGACAACATAGTTCTGATCGATACTGGGGCAACTATGGATTTTATAGACTCCACTGAAATCCCAGTAGAAAACAGAAAAATACTAAATACCCCAGTTCCAATAAAAGTCTTATTAAAAGTTCAATATATTCGAGAATATACAAAGGTCAAACTCTTTTGCAGCTTTAACTACCAAACAGACTTCCAAATAACGCAGTTGTTTATATTCCTAAACTCCAACTACAACAACTTTCGGCAATTTTAAAATACATCAATACATCATCACATAATGTGGCCACGGGAATACACGTAATTGACGAGGAGTCAAAAACACTTGTCACGGTCACTGATGGCACCTTTTCGTGTGAAACTATTAATGTAAATAAGGACCTAAAAATAAACGGGGGCTTATACGAACCAATGGATGGGTATAGTTTTAATGGAAATCATAAACTATTCCAACACAAAGTAAAACTTGTTCCTCTAGACTCCCGAAAAAAGGTCAGAGAGTTTGCAAGCTCTGACAATTAATCACATTACCAAAGAGGGAAATTACAACTCAAATAGCTTAAAAACTTCTAAGGACTGCTCACCTAAATGAAGAAGAAAAGCAGAATTTTAAAAACTTAAGCAGAAACTCTCAAATTTATTCTACCAGCAAAACGACTATCTTACTTCACAAATTTTGTAAAAACCCTTTAGATACAGAATCGAAGAAGGTACATAGAAGAATTAATGAGATGCAAGACTTAAGGAAGGAGCCTGCTTTAGAAGCTTCAAAAAATCGATTTTTCTGAGGACTTTTTTTTGGAAGTAAAGAAAAACTCAATTGAAACGAAACTTTCAGGTTTTATTGTTATATATTTTAACAGTCTTCCCAAATTTGTTCATTAAAATATATTTCATATTATGCCTGGTACAAGCATTTCGCCGAGGTGCCTCAAGTGTGCATGTGTCGTGCGGCAAAATTTACATCGAATTTGTTTGAATGCCATTCGGACTGACAATGCCCCAACCACTTTTCAATTTAGCTGATTTAAAAGGCAAATGTTGTCTAATATACCTAGTTTTCATTTAACGTTTGTTTTGTTAGGGCCTCTACTCTATATATTAGGTTGTCAAATAACTCCCTTCCGCTTTTGTGCTTTATATTTAATGCTTTATAAAAATTGATACAGTGAACGGATTTACCTAAAATATGCGCCGTTTTGTTTGATAATGTGTTCCCATTTAGACGGCAACTTCATGATACCTCGTAGAAACTTCCCTCCTTATTTGCAAAAAAACTCTGACCGCCACTTTTCAGAACCCTCTTTTCAGCCCAACTTTACACCAGTAAGAGCATTCGCGATGGACAGAAACAGGTGGTAGTCACTTGGCGCTATGTCCGGGCTATATGGTGAATGCGATAAAATCTTCTATCCGAGCTCCCGTAGCTTCTGATGAGTCCTCAAAGAAGTGTGTGGTCTGGCGTTGTCCTGGTAAAACACTACACCCTACCTGCTGGCCAATTCTGGTCGCTACTGGTCAATCGCCAGCTTCAAGCGGTCCAGTTTTTCGCAGCTCATAGTGTATGATTCCCTTCCAATACCACCAAACTCAGAGCAAAACTTTCCTAGCCGTCAATCCCGGCTTGGCCACTGTTTTGGACGATTCACCGGCCTTTAACCACGACCGTTTTCGCTGGATATTGTCGATTGTGATCCATTTTTTGCGTCAAATCATGGGGCACCCAAACATCCAGCTGTTTTTGTATCCAGCCTTCTGCAGATGGTTTAAAACGGTTTGGTGACTAACTCATATCTCCTCGGCGATGTCACGAGATGTCACATGCCGGTCTAGCTCGATGTTTTCCATGATTTGATCGGTATTCGTCGTCACAGGTCTTCCGCCGGCTGGCTTATCCATGGTGTCGTTTTCACCGGCTCTGAATCGTCGAAACCTTCCTCCGCAGTTCGAAGTGATAGAGTACCATCCCCTTAAACACCATTAATTTCACAGAATGTTTCTCTAGCAAATATACCTTTCACGAAGGAAAACTTTAAAACAGCGCGAATTTTGGCGTTAGCGAACTCCATGTTTACACATGTATAACTACGCAATAACCAAACTGGTTATGAATAGCGTCGTTTTGTAGGTTATGTTATGACCTTTCAATCGATATATAGCATTGCCCGACACCGATATGTAGCGCTTTGCACAAAGCCGCGAAATTCAAAAACCAAAAAAGCGGAAGGGAGATATTTGACAACCTGATATTTTTACAATTGTTACTGTTAATATAATATATATTAGTGCGTCAATTTTTCCGAACCCTAAGCATATTGGAAATTGTGTGAATTCCCTGAATTAAATAATGGAACCTTAAATCAACCCTTGAGATTTCTTGAGTTTTAAATTCTTGTTAAAATGTACATTGCAAGAATCGCCACTTATTGCCACTTTTTCCGAAATTGAATTTTTAAGTACATAACCATAAGATTTGCAACTTTGATAGTAATTTCGTTAAAGATGAGAATCTTTTGGATTTTCCACGCAAAATATAACTTGAATCCAAAGAGCACAAGGTTTAATAGCAGGTTCCTTTTATACTTCAATACAATCAATCAATACAATATGTTTAATACAAATTTTGTGCACTTACATTGCACCTCTGTGGATTGAAGAATATTTCGTTTTGCATTTTAAATTCTATTCACAGGAGATTATTATATATATATATATTATTTCTTAATCAAAATACAAAGTTGAATAAATCGATCGTATGGCAGCTATGGGATAAATTCGTTTAATCCCATTCTTTTTTATCGCTACGTAAACGTGCGGCTAGCTCAGAGAGGTTGTGAGTACGTTCCACCAAATTTATATTGAGTGACTGCCCGTGACCAAAGGATAACGCCAGAAAGGATAAGTTGGTGCTGGTTTATTAATTCTCAAAATATAGCCTTATTGCAACTGTTTTCCTGCCTGTTGTCGCTATACTCTGCTGCGTCGCTCCTGGCTTGCTGCTGCAATGCTCCTGGCTTGCTGCTGCGTCGCTCATGCCTTGCTGCTGCAACGGCTTGCTGCTCTGGGTGACTGAGATCTTGACGGCTCCACCGAGACCCTGGATGTTATGCGAACTTCCCTACAATGTGTATCGCCTAGCAGGTGAAACGAGAACCTCCAGCTTAAGCATGTGGAAATAGAGTGGAAAAAATATGCCTTTGCAGATGCGCATTCGCTAAAGCGGCAGCCGACGCTCGTAGTAGCCCACACTTGGGGCACTTTTAATGGAAAATTACGGCATGCTGAACGTGTGTAAATGAACTACTAAAAAATAGGTGTACCTATACGCACTGGACTCCAATAAATGTCTGCGCCTGCGCAGACTCCCACACGTCGAAAGGAGCAGAATAGTCTGCCTTACTGCCGTGTGCCCTTACCCATGCGGCTCTAATGCACTTGCTGTTGACCCCGAGTGCGTAACCTCTGCATTGCGGACCAACCTCCGGCCGCCATAACGACCTGCAACTATCACCTTTTAACCAGCGAGTTTTCAATTTTCGCTTTAATTATTTATTAGGGGCAAGACCTTTTTTTAATCAGCCCAAATCGAACGCCTCTTTCAACGTATTAATTTTGCAAAGACTTGAATGAAACTGAATTCTAATTACCATCCTTATTATACCCTTGCAGAGGGTATTATAATTATGGTCAAAAGTGTGCAACGCAGTGAAGGAGACATCTCCGACCCTATAAAGTATATATATTCTTGATCAGGATCACCTCCTGAGTTGATATCGCCATGTCCGTCTGTCCGTCTGTCTGTTTCTACGCAAACTAGTCTCTCAGTTTTAAGGCTATCGAATTGAGAAATTGCACACACCCTTATTTCCTTTGCACGCAGTATATCGGTCGGGATCGGCCGACTATATCCTATAGCTGCCATATAACTGATTGATCGGAAATGCCATAACTTTGGTGTTTGTAAAGTTAGGAAGTTGGGATTTTCTATGGGTTTTATTTTTGGCCAATCAATCCGACCTACCAAATTTCATATGGATCGGCCGACTATATCCTGTAGCTGCCATATAACTGAACGATTCGAAATGCCATAACTTTGGTGTTTTTAAAGTTAGGAAGTTGGGATTTTTTATGAGTATTAAGAATGCATCATATGAATAATTTTGGAGAATATAATTTACAGAGTATTTTGCAAGGGTATATCAACTTCGGCTCCGCCCGAGGTTAGCTTTCCTTTCTTGTTTTATTTAAATCCATATACCTATTATAATTTATTCTATGGCATGTGTACATTATATTAGGTTGTCAAATAACTCCCTTCCGCTTTTGTGCTCTTTATTTAATGCTTTATAAAAATTGATAAAGTGAACATATTTAGCTAAAATATTAGCCGTTTTGTTTGATAATGTGTATCCATTTAGACGGCATAATAGCCCCTCCTAGAAACTTCCCTCCTTATTTGCGAAAAACTCTGACAGCTACTTTTCACAACCCTCTTTTGAGCCCAACTTTACACCAGTAAGTGCATTCGCCATGGAAGAAGATGGTATAACTTCCAGAAGTCTATACCCAAGTATAGATTCTGTTTTAGAGAAGGTACTATATAAATTTTTAAAACCTTCTTGACGTTGCTATATTCTATTTCAGTATTCAGAAGTCCAATGATTTGTTGCGATTTTCTGTCAGCGGTCGCAGCAATTCCTTGTATTATTTTATACTCTTCTCTACCTATTATCTCACTGGCTAAGTCTCCTCCCGCACAGCTAATCGAGGCTCCAGAATCTAATAGACTATAAACAGTACGATCTAGTAATCGAATGGGCAAAAATGGTCGCGGATCTCGGGGTCCTACCGGAATGGAATTTATGTATTTCAAGCTGGTTTTACATTTCTTTACATTTATGGAAAACAATTTTAGTCTATGGGAACTCCGACAACCACGTCTAGATACAACAGGTATAATATTTTCTTTTGCTAATAAGCAAAGAAATAAAAGGATTATTAGGTTCGTCCGGGGTCCTCCTTTAATCGGTAGTGGTAGACTGATTTCGGCTTGCATTCGAAGACTTCTGTTTGTCAGCAGCTTCGACATGCTGGGTTTGGATTTTTTTGCACAGTTGTAACAGCTAGGCTTATATGTGTTTGCCTCACCGCAACCGTAACAAAAAACACATCTGTCCGATAAGCATTCTTGGTATCTATGCCCCTCTCCTCGGCAATTCCAGCAAACTAGAGAAAAAGCTTCGATTTCTATATCACTTTCGGACGCTACATCTGGTTGGACATCTGGCTCGTGGCTGAGCTCAGAAACTATTTGTTTAAATGGGGATACTCTCGTGTAAACTTCACTGCGTTTGACGTCAGCTAAAAATGCTTCGCGACGCGAATTCATGTCGAACTTCGGGACGAAGGTTGCTTTTTAGCTCTCGGACAAGTTTACTAGTCGGCCATGGCTGTTCCAATTGGTCGAAAAAACCTGATATGGTCTCGTAAAAACTATGCTTGTTATTCCTTATAAGCTCTTCAATATCCCCATCATCCCTACTAATTCAAAATAATTCTGTACAAAAATGCTCCCAGCGAATTTCGCCATCTGCTTAATGGTATCGCCAGTAAAACTCGTTAGCTTTGCCTTCGAATAAAACACTAGCATTCCTACACAGCACCGTAAAGTTTCATTTAACGTTTGTTTTGTTAGGGCCTCTACTCTATATATTAGGTTGTCAAATACTCCCTTCCGCTATTGTGCTTTTTATTTAATGCTTTATAAAAATTGATGCAGTGAACGGATTTACCTAAAATATGCGCCGTTTTGTTTGATAATGTGTTCCCATTTAGACGGCAACTTCATGATACCTCGTAGAAACTTCCCTCCTTATTTGCAAAAAACTCTGACCGCCACTTTTCACAACCCTCTTTTGAGCCCATCTTTACACCAGTAAGGGCATTCGCCATGGACAGGAACAGGTGGTAGTCACTTGGCGCTATGTCCGGGCTATATGGTGAATGCGATAAGATCTCCTATCCGAGAGAAAAAAAAAGCGGAAGAGAGATATTTGAAAACCTGATATTTTTACAATTGTTACTGTTAATATATATATTATCATTATTTCCGAACCCTAAGCATATTGGAAATTGTGTGAAATCCCTGAATTAAATAATGGTACCTTAAATTAACCTTTGCGGCAGGAGATTATAGGTAGAGTGGGCAAACATGGGAGCCCCATTACATCTCAAGCTTCGCAAATATTAAACTTCTCGCAGTCTCTCTTCATTCCTACTTTTCCCTCTTCAAACTCTTCGCTAGATTCTCTAGTCTTTTATTTGAATTTATGAATCTTTTCTTCCGGTTTTGTTACCTTTTTATTATTGTCGCAAGCACGCTCAATTCTAGATTTAATAATAGTAATGCGTACCTCCACCCCCAAGCCGACGAGCTAGTGCCGGACCATATAGCGTGCCCTGCCGAAGTTTGCTTCCTTTCTTGTTTTAATTAGAAAAATTTCCCTCAGACTCATGTTAGCCAGCATTAGCAAAAATAAATCAATAATTAAGCTCAAATAAAGAAATTTAGAATTCGAAGGAACATTTTCTACAACTTACCGATAATAAATTATTTTAATTTGAAAAAGGCTTCGGTGTTTGCTGGTGCGTCTTTAATCAAAAATCGACCTATTGTTTCATCCAATTAAAACAATTCGACAATGCTCTTAGTTTAAATTTGCTGATGTTGGTTAGCGGAAGCCAAAACATTTTTTTTTCACCATCTTCTCATTTTTAATAAAAAACCACATTTAAAATTAAAGGCTGTTTTAATTTTTTTATTAAACTAAAAATAAATATAGACCGAAACTTTAGTTCCATACATTTCTAATCAGAGTTAGCGCGATTAACCTCTTGCCTTGACATGATTTTATGGAAAAAGCCAAGTGATCAAAAGAACGATTTCAGATTATAAACTAGCTTACAAATAAAACAAATAATTTTGTCTTTTTTAAAACTTAATTGATTAATTTAGCTTACCTATTTACATAATACTAGCTGTACTTCAATTGAAATCAAATCAAAGTTCCATTTTAGAAATACCAACCCTAATCCGTGAGAAATGAAGTTATTTCTCATAAGTTGCTTGTTCATTGTCCGAATTAATATAATATATTATATTACTTTTATTTTACAAAATTGTTTTTTGTGACTGCAAAATCCATCAAGTCTGACAGTTTTCTGGGATCTGTTGGCTATTATGTAGGTGTCACAGGTGACACACAGTCCAGCTTGTTGCTTGCTTTTATTATTGCATTGTACAACTGCCTTCCCTTTGGAGTCACAAGTCGAGATCCCCAGTGCATATGCTTGGCATTAAAGTCTCCTGCTACTATAAATTGTTCGCTCAGAGAGTTGAAATAGTCCATGAATTGGGATTCGGATATTGTAAACCGAGGAGGACAGTATACGGCGGCAAGCTTTAAAGAACGGTGATGCATCTGTAAATCTATAGGTGTAGCTTGCATGTAGTTAGTGGCGAAGCTATTGTGGAAGCAGTGCCTAATGCGATTTCTAATCAGAATCCCAGTGCCTCCGTGTGCTTTCCCGTCTCGGTGATTCGTGTTGTAGAAGAAGTGGTCTCGAATTTGGAAATTGTATTTATTTGTAAGATGAGTTTCTGCGAGTAGCATTACATCGATATGGTTATTATTAAGGTATTGAGTTAAAAAACATTCCACGCAACCTGATAAGCGCCAACTCCTTATCAGATCTATCTTATGATCACTCGCCTGTACTCCTTCAACTAAATCTACATCCAGTTGCGGTAGATAAACCATTCAGACTAACAACGAATAAAACCAATTGGCTTAAGTACAAAGAGAGGAGAGCACACTCATCACTCAGCGCACCATTAGAATCTGCAATGCCAATAAGGACATCCACAGGCGCAGCGACGGAGAAAGAGCCGATAGATTTGCAGAACATCTTCAAAGTGTATTTCAGCCCAATACAACATCAAACGGGATCTCACTGCCAGCAACATCAGATATCGACACATCTACGTACAGCTGTGTTCACAGAAATAGCAGTGCGACAGAAGAACAACTATAAAACGATTTTTTGGAATATTCCTTTTTGTTAGTTGATCTATTGCACATTGATTTTGTAAAATGGAACATAGAGATAAGATATAAGCAAAACTTTCGTTAGATTCGCTTTATTTTTGTGTTATTTTGATATTTTTTCTCACGTACCAATAGTTTAGGCTGTTCACCGAAATAGCAGTTTTTGATTTTGTTTCGCGAAAAGTGCCGAAATTGTTTGTCATTTTGTGAAAAGGGAGTTTAATTGAGTTCATTATTATAGTTAAAACGACAATATACTTTTACTACGCAAAAAATTTCACTTTTGTGGGTTAAGGACCTCAATGCTCCAAGCGAGAAAGGGAAGAGATCATTCGGCTTAGAAAGGAGGGCAGAACATATAAAATTATTCTAAGCCTTTTGAAATGTTCTGCCAAGATGTTGTCCGATGCCATAAAATATGAACCGAAACCAAAAAACAAGGTGGGATTCGAAAAACCACAATTGGAGAGGAACGACGCATAGTACGCTTCAGCAAAGCTAATCCTTTTGCTTCCTCTAGGGATATAAAAGCGAATATTGGCTTGGGGATCAGTGATGTGACCATTCGCCGGCGACTTCTTTAGAAAAATTTGTATGAGCGAAGTTCACGGAAGGTGCCATTACTTGGTAAAACGCATATAAAAGCCAGGTTGGAGTTCGCCAAAAGCCATTTGAACTGACTAGTATACAAATGGCGTATTATCCTTTGGACAGATGAGCCCAAACTGGTTTTATTTGGAGGAAAAGGATCAAGACAATATTACCGTCGACCTCCAAATACAGAGTACCACCCAAACCATACAATGAAGACAGTAGAGCACGGTGGCCTTAAAATCATGGTATGGGCATGCTTTTCATAGAACGGTGTAGGTCCCATACATATGATCGATGGGATCATGGAGCAATATACATATGCACAAATACTTAAAACTGTCATGCAGTCGTATGCTGAGAAAGAGATGCCTTTAATTTGGACATTTCAGCAGGACAATGATCCTAAACATACCAGCAAGGTGGCCAGGGAGTGGTTTATTAAAGAAAAAGTTGATGAAATGCTATGGCCAGCACAGTCAGAGGATTTAAATCCTATTGAAAACTTGTTGGGAGACATCAAGCGCTACGTATAAAAGAAGTCCCCGACTTCTAAGCCGCAGCTTTGGCAATTTGTGCAGGAGACATGGAGCCAGATTCCCCTCAAGCGTTGCCAAGGATTGTTGGACTCCATGCCACTTAGGTGTGAGGCTGTGATAGCTAGTAAAGGCTATTTAACAAAATATTAGATCATAGATGAATTGTATTTCAGTAGGAATAGGTTATTTATAAGATATTTTGAAATTTATTACATTTTTTTGTTAATTGTTTACTTTGACTGCTATTTCAATGAACAGCATAATATATACTTTTTTTGTTGTTATTAGCTATATCTTCTAAAGTGTTTAAGTTACCCAAATGAAATAATTGTTTTATTACTTATAATTAAATACACTAAGCCTTTATGAAAAAACTTGTTGACAAAGTAGTGTTTGTAATAGTATTTTTTAATCTTAAACGTGCAGGTCGTAAGCACTGCTATTTCGGTGAACACAGCTGTATGTATGAACCAATTGTATTTAGACCACATGAGTTACTCAAAATCATAAATGAACAACTCAACCCAAAAAAATCTCCAGGATGCGACCTAATATCCCCAAAAATGATTATTGAACCTCCTTTTTTTTTGTGCAGTTTGAGCACTTCCCAGAGAGATGGAAAAAGTCGATCATCATAATGATACCAAAACCTGGCCACCATAAACCAATTAGTTTACTAACGTGTCTATCAAAACTCTTCGAAAAATGCTTCTTGGCACATATTACCCCATATCTCAGAACACACAACAAAATCCCGACTCATCAATTCGGTTTTCGAGAAAAACATGGAACCATCGAGCAAGTCAACCGCATAACTTCAGAAATCCGAAATACATTCGAACCAAGGGAGTACTGCACTGCGATATTTCTGGACGTATCACAAGCTTTCGACAGACTATGGTTGGAAGGTTTAATGCACAAAATAACAGAAATGCTCCAACCAACACTCACAAACTTCTGAAGTCATACCTTTACAACACGAAATTCTCAGTAAGATGTAATGCTGCCATGTCCGATGATTACATCATCAGAGCCGGAGTTCCTCAAGGCAGCGTGCTCGGACCAACACTCTACCTTATCTACACTGCGGACATCCCAACGAGGAGGCAACTGACCACATCCACTTTTGCTGATAACACAGCGATCCTAAGCCGCTCGAGATGCCCCAAGCATGCAACGGCGCAACTTGCTAAACACCTGGTGGCAGTGGAGAAATGGCTATCCGACTGGCGAATCAAAGTTAACGAACAAAAATGCAAACACGTAACGTTCACACTTAACAGGCAAGACTGCCTTCCACTTACTCTAAACAACACAGTGGTTCCGATAGCAAATGAAGTAACATATCTTGGCGTACACCTCGATAGACGTCTTACTTGGCGCAGCCCCATTGAAGCCAAAAGAACACATTTAAAGCTCAAAGCCAACAGCCTCCACTGGCTTATTAATAGCCGCTCGCCCCTTAGCCTGGACTATAAGGTACTTCTATACAACACAGTTTTGAAACCAAACTGGATGTACGGCTCTCAGTTGTGGGGGAATGCCAGTAACAGCAGTGTGGATATAATGCAAAGAACTCAATCAAAAATTCTCAGAACCTTCACCGGGCCACCGTGGTACGTTCGGAATGTAAACATTCACAGGGACCTTCACATATCACTCGACAGAGAAGAGATAGCACAAATCACAACAAAGTACTACAACACGCCATGAGTACATCCAAATCATCTCGCGAGAGCCCTTACGCGAGTTTCCAGCAGTTCTCGTCTTCGCCGCAACGACCATCCAATCCAGCGCTAATTATTAGGACCATGTAGTCTCTATTCAGTTAAAATTAAACTGTTAGATAATGTATTATTTTAAGATTTGCAACCTTATTCTTAGACTCATAAAGAGAAGATCCAATAAATAAAACCAAGCTTTAATAAAAAAAAAAAATTTTTCAAAATTCCCTTCCTATTTACAATCTTTTTGAGCCGTCTTCTTTTACAGCTCAAAATAACAAAACTACTTTTAAAAAAAAATTGGCTGTACGTTGATATATTATAATTATTTTATTATTATTTTTTAGATCTTGAATTCCATTCTTTGGTTTTATATATGTATATATCATAGCTCGCAAATGACTGTTGACCGTTTTTCTTCTTGCGCTCTCGTTGCGAGCACAACCGAAAAAGTTCATACTCTCTCGCTCTCGCTCTGAGCTCTTGCTGTCTTCATTTGTGTTTTCTGTTGAGCACTTTTCGTTTAGGTCCTTCTATATCGCTCTTTCAATGAGCAGTGAGTAAACAGCGATTGATCGAAAAACTCAACGCTGTGGGGCGCTTGTCGTTAAAGTTTTTAACTTTTAAATTTCCCACTTCAATTTAAAATTCCCGCTAGGATTTGAAGTTGCCGCCAGGAATTAAAATGGCAGAGCCAAATTCAAATAATTTCTGTCTTTACAACACTGAAAAGACGTGTTCGATAAAGATGTTTGAGAAACTCTGGTCCCACATTTTTTTTCGATATGCAAGCCTTGGTGACTGGCGAATTTCGATTATTCGGTCTTTCCGTTTTGGACCTTGGCCGAGTGAAGATCGTTCTCTCCCGAACATATTTTCTTCAGTGTTTCAACCAAACCCATAGATTTACCGAAACCAAATCTTAGAAAATATCGGACATCCTCAGCCTTTTATAAGGTTTTCTCTTACCAGTAGGTTCCTGTTTATTAAAGGAAGTAAGTTTTACTATTATTTCGTGGAAAAACCCCTCTTCTCATTAAGTAATGCATTTTATAGGAAAATTCTTGCAAGTCGAGTTCACTCCTTCACGGGGATTACGGCCCGGGGAAATTTCTGCACAGATTTTCGTCAGCATCGTGGAAAATTGAAGTCGAGTTCCTCCTTCTATTGGTTCCCGTTTTTCTGGGAAAACTATAAAAAGCGCCACCAACGTGATCGTCATCACTTTCATCAGTTTTCAACATTCACCATAAAAAAAAAAAAACAAAAAGATGAATCTAAAATACAATATTGAGAGTGAACATAAACTGTGAAAATTTCAACCAGTGTTGCCACCCAGCGTCCACGCTAAAAATTCTTGTGAATTCCGATCCGAACCAATTTGTTCAAGTTCATGTGCGTCCGTGTAACAGTTTGTTCAATCTGTTCTGAGTACACCCTGTGTCTCACCTACATACATACAGTGCAGCCCTCTGCTGAAAGTGCACAAGTGGGCAGGCCCAAGCCTGCAACACCCGCTTCGTGACTCAGTCTAATTAACACAACACAATTTAAACTTAAAATCATTCAATCCCTATAAACTCAAGTCAAATTAAATTTATAATTAAATTAAATACCTAAATTTAAACTAAATTCCTAAATTTAATTTAAATTAAATTTTTATATCGCTAAATTAATTAAAACATAAATATTTAATAAGCAGTTAACGTAAATTACTCAAATCCTAGTGTAATCAAATAATTCAATATGCAGTAAGCAAATTTCGTCATGAGAGCAAGTGTTTAAGCCCCTGGAAGTGTTTTTCCCAAATTTATCTTAACCTACAGTAAATTGAAATGCAGTTTTTCAATTTATAAAACAAATTACAGCCAATAATACAACATATTGAAAGCGCTTTCAACGTTGGATATTTTGGGCAAGTGATCGGCTCCGGTCGTAATGCCACGTATTTTGATTGACTGTGTACTATAATATTCTACTGATTTTGATATTATAAAACAAATTCCCACTTGATAAATACTTGCTCATATTCCAAATTAATGCTTAAATTCTAAATACCTTTGCTTCGATTTAAATTTACTTTATCAATATGAGCTTAGCATAAACTTTATATGATACCCAACTTTGTAACCTTAATGATCACCTTTGTTAGTATTACTTTTCTTGTATTAAACATAATATAAACATGAATTGCTAAATTGATTAGGAGTTAGGCGTATGTCGAAGGGATCACCAACCTGTGTCAGGTTATGCGGCTGTGGTGATCATGGTAGGGTGGGCAATGTCAGCGGCAAATAACATCCTCGCTGCTGACACCGACACACACACATCAGCTGCTGCCATGCCATCTAGGCAGCACCCTTCTTTTCAGGTATTCCCTTCCTCTTTACACCAATCTTAGTTCTGTTCCCCTACAATTAACCTCAAAGTCAGTTCGCACGCGAATTTATATACGATTTTGTATTGTAATATGCGAGCAAGTAGCACTGTGGATCAAATTGGAAACTCACTCCCTTTACCGACGAAAACAAGAGCCGCAACCAGCGCGTGCCCCACTTGAAGCTACACCCACCATCTTTCGTTGCTGTTAGAATCATTTGTGATATGCTACAACGCAAACGGTCTTCACATTTACTTTCGTTGTTGTGAAAAAGAAATTATAAAATTGGTTTAATAGAGCAATTTAAATTTAATATTAATTTTTGTTAACAATCTCCATTTTGATTCCATATTCCACAACAGTCGCTTAACGATTTGCTTGCTTATGCGTGTGAATGTATACCAACACATACGTAAAAGAACTTTTTCTTCGCTGAACACGACAAAACGGTCTTGGAACAACCAGAACAAAACAAAATAAAAAAAAACGGTTTCGCTCAGAGCGAGCGAGCTCATTCAAGAACCCATAAATCGGTTGGGATTTTGTATGGGTTTTATATTCGGCCAATAAGTCCGACCTACCAAATTTTTATAAGGATCGGCCGACTATATCCTATAGCTGCCATATAACTGAACGATTGGAAGCGCCAGAACTTTGGTGTTTGTAAATTTAGGAAGTTTGGATTTTTTATGGGTTTTATTTCTTTGCCAAGCAATATAATTTACAGAATTTTCTGCAAGGGTTTATCAACTTCGGGTCCGCCCGAAGTTAGCTTTCCTTTCATGTTTTTTGATTGTTACAATTTTTTTTCCTGCCTTTCAAAAAAAATTTCTAATTGGGCCGTCTTCTTGTACAGCTCAAATTTACAATTTGTAATATGTATTCATATATAAAAAATTTTTTTGTTGTTCTGCATTCTGTCCTTTTTCTAGTCTTCAGGTTCCGGAGCCTTTTGGACTCGGGCGGTGCCGGTGCTGGTCCTCGCACAGACTATTTATTTATTTTTTATTTGATGATTTACAAATTTTTTTTTTTTAAATGTATTTATTTTCTATTTTTTGTTTGTTTATTTTATATTATATATTTTCTTTTACGGTGCATCACTTTTTGCCTTTTAATTTAGGCTATTTAACACAAACCCATGTCACTGTCGCCATGTTATGTTGACATTAAAGGTTCAAAGTTCTTTATTAATTAATAAAACGCACTGGTTACAATATATTTTATATATTTATTCAGTTACTTGTTTATGTTTATCTCTGAGAGCGGTGGTCAGAATGAGGGAAAGGAATGTTATGTGCATACATGGATATATTTGTTGCAGTCGCCAAGCTGTGGGAATAAGCAGGCGCGACTTATCACTCGCTGATGGCGAGTGTGGTCAAATTACGTTTGCACTTGAAGAGTGCTGATCCATCCATGAACCATCTGAGTTCAATTAAGTCCGACGTAAAGGGGACTGGAGGATGGTTCTTTAATGGTATTTTCCATTTTCCTTGCATTATTCTTTTACCAAGGAATAACAATCTGAAATGATGATACTTTCCTAGGAGAAGACAATTAAAATTGTTCAACTTTAAATCATCAAAGTGGACTTTGTTACAGATATAAGCCGAAATATCCATTGATGGGAGGACTAGGGCGAGCTGTGAAACAAATATCTATTTTAGTTAGGGCACCAAATACATTTAACCGTTTTTGGTACCACACATGCTACTTTATTTGGTACTGCAGAATTAGTATCTGCACTACCAGTAAGGTAGTGAAGCGAGTCCGTATTTTTTCGGAAGTTCGGGATGATTTCCGTTTTTTGTGAGTCGCCCAATATTATTGCCGGGCTTTCATGTACTCTGCTGTCCAGCCGAGATAACTTTCCTGCAAATTTTTGTGTGAACAGAAAGCCATTATCACTCTAAAACAGACCGCTGTGCAAATAAAGCGGAATAAAAATCATAATGCTCAAGAACTTTGAGAGAGAGAGCGGTAGGAGCGAAAGAGCGGGAGCGTAACAGCCATTAAATTCCCACAGGGTCGACGGCGTCATCGCAGACGACACCTGGCATAGTACTAGACATAGCCGGGGTTGCAGCAGGCCTGCTTTCGACACACAAGAAAGGGAACCAGGCTAACGCCGTATACGACGAGGAAACCACCGGTAACGGAGGGCAACAACAAGCTCCGTCAGACGGAACATGGAAAAAGCAACACAGGATCAGGCACGCGACTACAATCGGGGACACAGCCTGGGTCAAGGAGCACCATTTGTCCAAGCCAGCAGAAGAATTTGCGGCGAAGTTGGCATCAAGATATGAAGGGCCTTTCCAAATAATACATTTTCACTCGTCTGTAATATGTATGGTGCGAAACGTAAACACCGGCAAGGAGAGAACCGCGCATATTAACCAATTAGAACCGCAAAATATTGATGGACCGGCTCTGAATGTGTAAGTGACAGTGACCCATCCAAAGAAAGGAGAGGACGATACGCAGTATCGATCTCACACACACACAGTTAAGGAGCGTGAGAGCGGAGAGAAAGTCCAAAGGCCAGACAGAGTACCGACACCGGCCAGCGTATTGGAGGACGATAGGGAGGAAGATATTTGACTGATGTAAAATTGTTGACCGAAACACCTACATCTACTTACTATTTTCAGACAGACGGAGAGACGGACAGACGGACATGGCTAGATCGACTCGGCTAGTGATTCTGAACAAGAATATATATACTTTATAGGGTCGGAAACGCTTCCTTCTACCTGTTACATACTTTTGCACGAATACAATATACCCTTTTACTCTACGAGTAACGGGTATAAATATGCCCGAAGATATACATTATTAAAAGCGCAAAACAGCATATTTTGCTCCTGGACAGTAAATGCATATATGTTTGTATATAAAATGAAGATAAATAAGTATACATATGTGTAAAGAATGATTGTAAATAATTATATACTGAAATTTTGATATAGAATAATATTGTCTAATAACAGTGATAAACTAAATTTTAGATTTTAGGTCTTCAATGATTTCTTTCTTCTTAATTACTATACATAAACAAAAATATAAAATTATTTAATTTTTTTTCATGCCTGTGGCTCAAGCTAACTATTTACGCTTATGTTATTTGTGAAAACAAAAATATAATAATAATAAATATATAATATATAATTATAATATATAATTATAATATATAATATATAATATATAATATATAATATATAATATATAATATATAATATATAATATATAATATATAATATCTCATATATATATCTCTACTCTATAATATATAATATAATATACTATATACTATATATATCTTCCTCTCTCCTATATCTCATCATCTATATCCTCTATCTATCTATTCTATATCTCTCTCTCTCTCTCCTCCTATCTCATCCTCTCTCTCCTATCTCTATCTCCTCTCCTCTCCCTCTCCTCTCTCCTCCTCCTCTCTCCATCTCCTCTTCCTCTCTCTCTCTCCTTCCTCCTCTCTCCTCTCTCCTCTTCCTCTCTCCTCTCTCCTCTCTCCCCTCTCCTCTCCTCCTTCTCCTCTCTCCTTCTCCTCTCTCCTCTCTCCTCCTCTCTCTCCTCTCCTCTCTCCTCTCTCTATCCTCCTCTCTCCTCTCTTCCTCTCTCCTCTCTCCTCTCTCCTCTCTCCTCCTCTCCTCTCTCTTCTCTCTCCTCTCTCCTCTCTCCTCCTCTCCTCTCTCCTCTCTCCTCTCTCCTCTCTCCTCTCTCCTCTCTCCTCTCTCCTTCTCTCCTCTTTCCCTCTCCTCTATATAAATATATAGAGCTCACTACATTTGTGATAAAAGGCTTCAATAGTAGTTTTCAAACAGACGTCATTTACACACATCAGCTGCTGCCATGCCATCTAGGCAGCACCCTTCTTTTCAGGTATTCCCTTCCTCTTTACACCAATCTTAGTTCTGTTCCCCTACAATTAACCTCAAAGTCAGTTCGCACGCGAATTTATATAGGATTTTGTATTGTAATATGCGAGCAAGTAGCACTGTGGATCAAATTGGAAACTCACTCCCTTTACCGACGAAAACAAGAGCCGCAACCAGCGCGTGCCCCACTTGAAGCTACACCCACCATCTTTCGTTGCTGTTAGAATCATTTGTGATATGCTACAACGCAAACGGTCTTCACATTTACTTTCGTTGTTGTGAAAAAGAAATTATAAAATTGGTTTAATAGAGCAATTTAAATTTAATATTAATTTTTGTTAACAATCTCCATTTTGATTCCATATTTCACAACAGTCGCTTAACGATTTGCTTGCTTATGCGTGTGAATGTATACCAACACATACGTAAAAGAACTTTTTTCTTCGCTGAACACGACAAAACGGTCTTGGAACAACCAGAACAAAACAAAATAAAAAAAAACGGTTTCGCTCAGAGCGAGCGAGCTCATTCAAGAACCCATAAATCGGTTGGCATTTTGTATGGGTTTTATATTCGGCCAATAAGTCCGACCTACCAAATTTTTATAAGGATCGGCCGACTATATCCTATAGCTGCCATATAACTGAACGATTGGAAGCGCCAGAACTTTGGTGTTTGTAAATTTAGGAAGTTTGGATTTTTTATGGGTTTTATTTCTTTGCCAAGCAATAAAATTTACAGAATTTTCTGCAAGGGTTTATCAACTTCGGCTCCGCCCGAAGTTAGCTTTCCTTTCATGTTTTTTGATTGTTACAATTTTTTTTCCTGCCTTTCAAAAAAAATTTCTAATTGGGCCGTCTTCTTGTACAGCTCAAATTTACAATTTGTAATATGTATTCATATATAAAAAATTTTTTTGTTGTTCTGCATTCTGTCCTTTTTCTTGTCTTCAGGTTCCGGAGCCTTTTGGACTCGGGCGGTGCCGGTGCTGGTCCTCGCACAGACTATTTATTTATTTTTTATTTGATGATTTACAAATTTTTTTTTTTAAATGTATTTATTTTCTATTTTTTGTTTGTTTATTTTATATTATATATTTTCTTTTACGGTGCATCACTTTTTGCCTTTTAATTTAGGCTATTTAACACAAACCCATGTCACTGTCGCCATGTTATGTTGACATTAAAGGTTCAAAGTTCTTTATTAATTAATAAAACGCACTGGTTACAATATATTTTATATATTTATTCAGTTACTTGTTTATGTTTATCTCTGAGAGCGGTGGTCAGAATGAGGGAAAGGAATGTTATGTGCATACATGGATATATTTGTTGCAGTCGCCAAGCTGTGGGAATAAGCAGGCGCGACTTATCACTCGCTGATGGCGAGTGTGGTCAAATTACGTTTGGACTTGAAGAGTGCTGATCCATCCATGAACCATCTGAGTTCAATTAAGTCCGACGTAAAGGGGACTGGAGGATGGTTCTTTAATGGTATTTTCCATTTTCCTTGCATTATTCTTTTACCAAGGAATAACAATCTGAAATGATGATACTTTCCTAGGAGAAGACAATTAAAATTGTTCAACTTTAAATCATCAAAGTGGACTTTGTTACAGATATAAGCCGAAATATCCATTGATGGGAGGACTAGGGCGAGCTGTGAAACAAATATCTATTTTAGTTAGGGCACCAAATACATTTAACCGTTTTTGGTACCACACATGCTACTTTATTTGGTACTGCAGAATTAGTATCTGCACTACCAGTAAGGTAGTGAAGCGAGTCCGTATTTTTTCGGAAGTTCGGGATGATTTCCGTTTTTTGTGAGTCGCCCAATATTATTGCCGGGCTTTCATGTACTCTGCTGTCCAGCCGAGATAACTTTCCTGCAAATTTTTGTGTGAACAGAAAGCCATTATCACTCTAAAACAGACCGCTGTGCAAATAAAGCGGAATAAAAATCATAATGCTCAAGAACTTTGAGAGAGAGAGCGGTAGGAGCGAAAGAGCGGGAGCGTAACAGCCATTAAATTCCCACAGGGTCGACGGCGTCATCGCAGACGACACCTGGCATAGTACTAGACATAGCCGGGGTTGCAGCAGGCCTGCTTTCGACACACAAGAAAGGGAACCAGGCTAACGCCGTGTACGACGAGGAAACCACCGGTAACGGAGGGCAACAACAAGCTCCGTCAGACGGAACATGGAAAAAGCAACACAGGATCAGGCACGCGACTACAATCGGGGACACAGCCTGGGTCAAGGAGCACCATTTGTCCAAGCCAGCAGAAGAATTTGCGGCGAAGTTGGCATCAAGATATGAAGGGCCTTTCCAAATAATACATTTTCACTCGTCTGTAATATGTATGGTGCGAAACGTAAACACCGGCAAGGAGAGAACCGCGCATATTAACCAATTAGAACCGCAAAATATTGATGGACCGGCTCTGAATGTGTAAGTGACAGTGACCCATCCAAAGAAAAGGAGAGGACGATACGCAGTATCGATCTCACACACACACAGTTAAGGAGCGTGAGAGCGGAGAGAAAGTCCAAAGGCCAGACAGAGTACCGACACCGGCCAGCGTATTGGAGGACGATAGGGAGGAAGATATTTGACTGATGTAAAATTGTTGACCGAAACACCTACATCTACTTACTATTTTCAGACAGACGGAGAGACGGACAGACGGACATGGCTAGATCGACTCGGCTAGTGATTCTGAACAAGAATATATATACTTTATAGGGTCGGAAACGCTTCCTTCTACCTGTTACATACTTTTGCACGAATACAATATACCCTTTTACTCTACGAGTAACGGGTATAAATATGCCCGAAGATATACATTATTAAAAGCGCAAAACAGCATATTTTGCTCCTGGACAGTAAATGCATATATGTTTGTGTATAAAATGAAGATAAATAAGTATACATATGTGTAAAGAATGATTGTAAATAATTATATACTGAAATTTTGATATAGAATAATATTCGCAGACCCAAAGTGGGGTGCGACTCGTCTCATAACCTGGAAGACCTAAGTGGCTTCCAAACTTTCTCTCCTAACCTGGAAGACCTAAGTGGCCTCCACACCTTCTCTCACCCTGGCAGACCTCAGTAGTCTCGGGACGTACCGACCTAGACGTAAGGGGAAACGAGCCGAGTCATACTTTCCGGCGCAACCCAAAGGCCTTCTTTCTCGCCCATAGGACGCCAACCGCTGCGCAACTACCGAAGGACGACCAGTAGCGGCTCACGACCACGCTAGACGACAACTCCGACGTACGGACCCGTCTCGTCGCACTATCTTTGTCTTAAACTCTGTAAATTTAAGTTGAATAAACGAACTACCCTTCAATTTCACCTAACCCAGCACGTGGCATACTCTGGGAACCAGGTCTAACTCTTACAGCAACCACTTCTGACATAAATAAAAATGTTGGAACGAACACCTGGACACCGTTGAACTATCTCAGCACAGCAGGATCGTTACATGGCGCCCGAGACAGGTTAATGTGGTTGTAAAGAGGAAGACGCCGGTAGAGAGTTACGTCGACCTGGGTGTTCCTAGCGAACGAAAGCGGAGCTGATCGAGTACGCAGAGGAATTCGGATTGGACGCAACGGTACACAGTTTCTTAGGTATGGCAACGTGGTACAGGAAATTCATCCCTGAATTCAACGAAAAAGCAAGTGCACTACAAAAACTGGTAAAGAAACGAAAAAAATTCGAATGGCAGACCCAACAACAAGAAGCGTTCGAACGGATAAAGGAAAGCTTAACGATAGCTCCGGTACTTGCTTGCCCAGACTTTACAAAACAGTTCAAACTGCAAACGGATACCCAGGAGGAGACCGAAGGGGAACATGTAATCTCGTACACAAGCAAAAAGTTGAGTAAGGAACAAAATTATAGTGCCACGGAAAAAGAGTGCCTAGCAATCTACTGGAGCATCAATAAATACAAAATATACCTGGAGGGCTACCGATTTGTAGTGGTAACGGACCATTTGGCGCTGAAATGTTTGAGTTCGATAGAAAGCCCCTCAGGGTAGCCAGATGGGCACTCGGATTACAACCATTCCATTTCGAGGTCAGATACCGAAAAGGAAAGTTGAACGCAGTAGCAGACGCCTTGTCCAGAGCACCAGCAGTGGAGTAGAAACCGCAAGCAGTCAAACCGATTGGGAGGTAAAAACGGACCCAGGCAACGAGGAATTTAAGATCGAAGGGGAAAGACTGTACAAAAAAGGCGGTAGCGAAAGAGACCTGCAACCATGGAAACTATGCATCTCGAAGAGCGAAATTCAAACGGTGCTCCAAGAAAACCACTGCAACACAACGGCGGGACACCTGGGAATATTCAAGACTTTGAAAAGGATTAAGGAGAGATATTTTTGGACCAGAATGCGGATGGACTTCATAAAATTCGTAAAGGCTTGAGAGAGCTGCCAAAGATACAAGTTGTCTCATCAAAAATCCGCGAGTAAAATGCTAACTAAGATCACCGAAGCACCATTATGCGTAGACTTCGTCGGACCACTACCACGCACAAAGCATGGAAACACCACAATAGTAGTGATAGTCGATAAATTCTCGAAATGGACCCAAGTAGCAAGGCAGGCAACGGCAGAGGCCTTCCTGAAACTATTTCGGGAAAGGATAATGCAAGAGTTAGAGCACCAAAGACTCTGAAATCCGACAATGGGGTCCAGCTTACTGGAAAGAAAACAAAGACCGCCATGGAGCAGTGGGGAATACAGCAACAATTTACCGCACCATATACGCCACAACAGAACCGAACCGAAAGGACGAACCGAACCATCAAAACCATGATATCACAAATGGCAGGGGAGGAACAAACCAAGTAAGACGAAAATCTGTCAGAGCTAATGCTAGCATATAACAGCAGCACATCCGAGTTAACGGGATTTAGTCCAGCACAATTATTGTATGGAAGGAATATCCGACTTCCGGGAGCTCTATTCGACAAGGTTACTAAAGGATCGGGACTAGCAACAGAAACAGTACATAGCAGCGAGGTGGAAACGACTACGAGGGATCAGAAGTGAAGCAATCCAGAATATGGAAGAGGCTGCGGAAATACAAAAATTCCATTACGATCTACGACAGAGGGAATGGAAACCAAGTGTGGGGCAGCTAGTCTGGTGCAAAAACACATTACCTATCAAACGCCGCGGAAAAATTTAATGCAAAACTAGCGCCAAAATACGACGGGCCGTGGGTAGTAGACAACTGCTGTTCACCGGTGATAGTTAGACTAAAAGATCCAAAAACCAAGAAATAGAAACGTGCATATATTGGCGACTTAAAAATATATCAGTATATTCAAACTAACCAGGCACTAACAGACCTTGATAATTCAGAGGCAGCGGGTAACTCATGTGACGACTTACTCTTTTCAGGACACAACAACATGGACCAACAGTCGAGCAAGAAATTCAAGGAGGAGTGCAAGCGGTGAAAAGGGTAGCGCAACTAATAGCGGCCAGACCAGCGGGGACTGGAGTGCGGGTGCGGACAGCGCCAACCCGCCTCAAACCACTAATGTGCAGACTGACGGCAAGCACGACCACAAAGGATGGCCACCAGGAACCCCGACCACTGGCGCAACCATCTGAAACACGACCTGTAGCTGGAAGAGCGAGAGTGGCACACGTCCCGAAAAAACCCCCCGGCGGACACCAACTCGTGCCAATGGTGTGTACGCCTTGGCCGGATAGGCACGTACGGGAATTACACCCTTCGGATCCAGGCACAGAAGACCAGCAAAGGGCGGATTCACTCCACGGCCCACCGGTTCCAGCAGCAGCACAACAGCAGAAACAACCGGATGTGTTCACCAACGAGATGGGGTGGACAGTACCACCGGATGCAATGTCGTCGGCCAGGACAGTGGACGAGGTGAAGAAGCGCTGGAGGCAGAAGCGGAAAGGGCGTCGGCAGACCATCTTGATTGAGGAGGCCGACAAAACATGGAAGGTGATATTCGGCAGAGGGTCGAAAATAACGATTCGGCACTTCGTGTCTTCGCAAGCGGTGGGAGGTGTGACGCTCCAGAGCGCACAATATAAGTGCATAAACATTAGAAAATATAAAGTATAATAATAAGCCTAGGTTAAGAGAAAAACATGAAGTTTAGATAATAAAAGCATGAAGCGAAAGTCAAAGAGTCAGGCGGGCGCGCCAAAAGGAAGAGCTGGGCACACTGACCAGCGACCACCTGGCCGCACGCGCTAAGTCGCATGGCACGGGATTTTTCCGTTGTACGGTCACACTAATCGGGGCCAACAGGTATAAAAAGGGCATCTGTTCCCCCTCCAACTCTCTCTGCAACCGACATCGATCGGAGAAGGTGAGCCTTACGCTTGGGTGTGAGCAACCTCTCTGGGAATTTTTATGTGGAGTCATCACCGACCGTCATCAGTGACAGACGATCTTGGGGATTCCACCACCCCCTCCCGACTTCGAGGGACGAAGAGGCCATTAGTGCAGCCGACTCCAATTTCGAGCCCATCACTCGGTTCACCGAGTCGATCACCCGTTAGGGAACCACTCGGCTCGCCGAGCTAACCTTCGCAGACCCAAAGTGGGGTGCGACTCATCTCATAACCTGGAAGACCTAAGTGGCTTCCAAACTTTCTCTCCTAACCTGGAAGACCTAAGTGGCCTCCACACCTTCTCTCACCCTGGCAGACCTCAGTAGTCTCGGGACGTACCGACCTAGACGTAAGGGGAAACACATCCTGGCCTAGTCCAGAGAGGGCACGTGGCCGAGTCATACTTTCCGGCGCAACCCAAAGGCCTTCTTTCTCGCCCATAGGACGCCAACCGCTGCGCAACTACCGAAGGACGACCAGTAGCGGCTCACGACCACGCTAGACGACAACTCCGACGTACGGACCCGTCTCGTCGCACTATCTTTGTCTTAAACTCTGTAAATTTAAGTTGAATAAACGAACTACCCTTCAATTTCACCTAACCCAGCACGTGTCATACTCTGGGAACCAGGTCTAACTCTTACAGCAACCACTTCTGACATAAATAAAAATGTTGGAACGAACACCTGGACACCGTTGAACTATCTCAGCACAGCAGGATCGTTACAACTTTTAAAACTATTTTTAGAGTTATTGTTTATTTTATAATTTCTTCAATTTTTCATTATTTTTAACTTTTGGTAATGTTAACTCTTCACATTCCTCCGTTATTTCTCTCAGTGCAGTCACTAATTTATTTTTTCTAGACAAATTGCTGCACCCCATATATTTCCTTTGTTTTTTGTTGTTGCGGAGATTAATTGCAGGTTAACATTGATGTAAATCCGGCGAAAGAAATTTAGCAAAATTTGGGCGGGATAATTAATTTCTCATCTTGCAAAATTGATGTATTAATTCGGCCTAGCGGCTTTTAGTTTCTCCTCCTCAAATTTAAGTAATAGTTGGGCCTGAGATTTAATTCACAGGGTGCTCCAAGTACAGGGCACTTGCCAATCGCTGAACGTAGGGTGCTCCACGGGGCACCTGAGGCTTGCCGACCAATCTGGGTGCTCCCCAGGCCTGCTGTTGGGGTCTTCCAAGCTGGACAAACGTAGCAAAAGAACATCCTCCGAGTGAGAAAGAGCCTACGATCACAAAAATAAATGTGCTACCAACCTTGCAATTTCCCCAGGCGCTGCTTGTTGCCGCCACGGGCGTGAGGGAAATCGTACAATTTCAGCCTAAAAATCACTAAATTAACACAATCCCCAACTTCTTCTATTCTTTTAATTAAACTTTAAAACTCTAGTAGCCGTGAAACGATCTGCCACTTGCAGTTTATTGGAACAAACTTTATCGCGTTGGTAAGATGCACATCTATGACATCTGACTGCTAAGTTAATATTGGAATTTGCGTTTCTCAGTTTAGGTACAGAATCAGATTAAGTTTTAATACTTAGCTTTGGTATACAAAACCTCCGCTGCACGAAATGCTCATACTAATGTTTAATACAATGTTAATAAATCTATGTTTGTGAACACGTACATACATGTGTGTATTTGTAATGTGGTGTGTCTTGACTGTGTTTTGCGACAGCTACAGCCTGCTGGTTGCTGACCTTGCACTTTTTGTAGTGGAGTGGGGACAGATCGCCGTGGTGCTGCTACATCCTGCTCTTTTCTAATACTGCACTGACCGCTACTTGGCTGACATCCAGGGTAGAACGAGGTGGCTTAGTTGGGGGTTCACCGTGTAGGTAAATCCTCCCCCCTTGCTTGAAGTGACGGCCAGAGTAATGGATCGGTCGGAACGGGAATGATATACGTTGTTTTCCACCTCAAAATCAAAGAGTCCTATTCCAGTTGTCCAGATCCCCAGCCAAATATATGTGTATAAGTTGTGCAAAAAAGTACGATAAAAGTGTGATCTTTGTTATTTCTTTATAGCCAAGATATGTAAGGTGTGTAGACTAAGTTCTTGGGTTGTTTTGTTTACCTTGTGGGTATAAATATATGGAAGTCATCGTTAAATTCGCCCATGCTTTCGCCGTAAGTCAGGTCGTCAATTACGATGGTACATTTTTATACCCTTGCAGAGGGTATTATAATTTTGGTCAAAAGTGTGCAACGCAGTGAAGGAGACATCTCCGACCCTATATAGTATATATATTCTTGTCCGTCTATCCGTCTGTCTGTCCGTCTGTCTGTTTCTACGCAAACTAGTCTCTCAGTTTTAAGGCTATCGAATTGAAACTTTGCACACACCCTTCTTTCCTTTGCACGCAGTATATAAGTCGGAACGGCCGGGATCGGCCGACTATATCCTATAGCCGCCATATAACTAATTAATCGGAAATGCCATAACTTTGGTGTTTGTTAAGTTAAGATGTTGGGATTTTCTATGGGTTTTATTTTTGGCCAATCAATCCGACCTACCAAATTGCACAAGAATAGGCCGACTATATCCTATAGCTGCATATAACTGAAAGATTGAAAATGCCATAACTTTGGTGTTTTTAAAGTTAGGAAGTTGGGATTTTTTATGAGTAAGAATGCATCATATGAATAATTTTGGAGAATATAATTTACATAATATTCTGCAAGGGTATATCAACTTCGGCTCCGCCCGAAGTTAGCTTTCTTTTCTTGTTTAGCCTAGTACCCAGATCGACAAACGAGTACGCTGGCGTAAAAACTTTAATATTTCCAGTGTGACCAACCTTTCGAGAGTTCATCAGAATAGGCGTGCTACGGTCGTACTGTCAATCAGCTGGGTTTGTTGATAAGCAGTTAAATTTAAAATATCCTATTTGCAGGAAAGAGCCTTTAAAAGATATTATCAACTACCTTGGCAATACATGTCTGACGCTGTACAAATAAATTTAAAAACAATACAATTTAAATTTAAGTTTTTTTTTTTTTAATTTACTGATAATTATTTGCTAATTTAAAGTTCATAGCTGCACTTTTATTATGTTTTTTAGTTTATTTTTGACCTAAGAAACACTTTGATTTAACCCAGATAGTATTAATGTTATTTTGTCCTCACATGTTAACTTCTGCAATCGACTTTTGCGGTTTTTTTGATTTTTTCCCTCGATTTTTTCAAATGTTCAGTGAAAAGCGCACGCCAAAAGATTAAATTTTGTAATCCTAGTACTCAGATCGTCGAAAACTGTACGCAAGTCATGAGAGAGAGAGCGATAGGCAAACAACTGGCGTTCACTTTTCGTCAGTCTTTTTTTCACCTCGGTACTCAGATCGACGAAAAAATACCAGAAAATTTCATAGCGTTGCCAGTCTGCTGAAATGAACTTTGGGTGAACCCTAGGGATCCGGTTTGCTACGACTTATATACTACCTGCAATAGAAAGACAACTTTTGGGAAAGTTTCAAGCAGATATCTTTAAAACTGAGGGACTAGTTTGCGTAGAAACGGACGGAAGGACAGACGGACGGACAGACGGACATGGCTAGATCGACTCTCCTAGTGATGCTGATCAAGAATATATAGACTTTATAGGTCCGAAATGTCTCTTTTACTGCAAACTATTGACTGAAATTATAATACCTTCTGCAAGGGTATAAAAATTAATTTAACTAGTCGATGATTATTTCGTTTTAACCTTATATAAACAGCTTAATATTTTCTTGTTGTGATAGCGAAAAGAGTAGGTTAAGTTATGCAATCGAATTTCCCCTAACTTAGGTTAAATTATTATTCACTTCTTGTTGTTATAGCCAAATTTGGGCCTATGGTATTTATCTCGTGTTGTTGTTGTTCATAAGTAAAACAACAAAGTAAGTCCAGCGGAGTTAACTTCTAAATCCAATTGAGATTTCTAGAGTTTTAAATTTTTGTTAAAATGTACATTGTAAGAAACGACACTTATTGCCACTTTTCCGAAATGTAATTTTTAAGTCTTTAACCTCAAGGTTTTCTACTTTGACAGTAGTTTCGTTGAAGCTGAGAATCTTTTTAATTTTTTTGTTTTTTTTTTTTTCGCGCGGAGTCTCACGGCCCCACTTACCCGCCCAACCGACCAAGGGGCGCAGCCGTGCATTGTAGTATGTTCACATATCGAATGCACACTGTACTCAGTGTTACGCATCGATTTAAGTACAGACACCTTATTTGGCATTTTGCATTTGGCCACAATAACAAAACACAAATATATAAATCTAGCAGTTCCCGAGTGCACGGTTATATGATCGCCCTCGAATGCGTGGGAACTGCAGTGTAAGCATATTTGATATGTGCGACCGCTCCAACGGCCAAGTGAACATAGTATCTCTCTCTCTCTCATATATAAAGACAATTATACATAAGCGTCGACCGCTGCTCTGCCGGCGTCTCTGCCGACATAGCCGGCCGATCTTAGCTTTATGAAAACATGTAATAGAATTAAGAAATCAGAATTGAAAATAAAAAGCTTGGGATCGTACCTCTGAGTCGCTCCCAATTCAATAAAAATTATAACAAAGCCTCATAAAGGAAACTTAACACATGGCGACCGTGACTAAGGTTGTAAGTGAAAAAAAAAACAACAAAAAACATATATGTAATTTAATGTGAAAAATGTGCGTGTGAGTGCGAGTGACATAAATAAAACGCACAAAAAGAATTTGAAAAATGCGAAAACAGTGCAAATATAATAAAGACAGCACAAAAAAAATTATAACAAGAAACAACAAAATTTACGAGAAACATAAACTTTTGAAGCAACCAACAAATATAACAACCAACGACACCTGTGCGATGACCGGCACCGGTACCGCCTGAGCCCAGAGGCCCCGGACAACGAAAATCAGACAAGTGTGGAAGGAATGGCAAATCCTTCTACACCAACGCTGGAAATATATGAGTGCGGAAGGCAATCCGCCTTCTTCACCTTCGTGGGCGGCACCTGCTCCTATTGAGCAAAGGGATGCACAGAGACTAGAAGTGTATCCCAACGATAGATGAAATAGCCTGTGCAGCCAGCACCGGTCCCGTTCGGCGCGCCAAGCCGGACCACGGAAAAGTGAACCGACAGCGCTTCCAAGAGCGCCCAACATTACTTTTTTTTTATATAAATTTAAGCATCTGCGATGCAAAAAATAATATTAATAATATTGTACAGACCAGGCAGTTTCTAGCTGCGGGTCTTCATTTTTTTTACCTAGGTAGGGATACCTGTAAAATAAATAAAAAATCCATACAAAAAGAAAAATTATAAATGCCTAAATCAAGAAAAATAAGTAAAAAAAAAAAGAGAAGGACAGAAAAATTTCCTAAATCTCAAGATAAAGGAATTAAATAGGCAACTTTATGATACAAAATCAACCCCAGTACCATGGGAAGAGAACTTAAAAATTAAAGAAGAATTAGAAAACACATATAGGGAATTACAAGCTTATAAAAATAAGCAGGACATGAAAGAAGCGAGGAAGCCTAAGTGCCCTCCTGATTGTAAAGGTCCTTTCGAAAACCCTAATTGTGAATATACATGCTTAAAAAAATGATATACTAATTAAATGTACTGTACAATTTTATATATATGAAAGTCTCATTTAAAAGCAATTCAATATCCAAAACAGACCCCACAAACGAGACAGAAAAAATACCCAATATGGAATTAGTAGACGTTAAGTCAGTGGATTCCACTGCTAACGTAATAAATAAAATTGAATCACAAAATATTGATTTCAAATTAACGAATTACTATCAATAATTGTTTTCTTTATGAGCGCATTTATTTTATATAAGGCCTATATGTTCCACAACAAATGTGTATCAAAGAGAGCCATTAACAGAAGCCAGGCTAATGATCTGGATAAAATCTCATTTAACAAGCGCCAAACAATTATTAATAATAAAATACAAAAAAAAAAAGAAATTAAAACAGAAAATTAAATTTAAATTAAATTGTATATGTAAGAAAATTAAAATACCCGATTAAAAAAATAAATAAAAATCATAAAAAAAAAAAATAAAAGAAAATTATTAAAATGAATACAACAGAGTGCCTTAGAGTTACATTGGCTAACGAGACAAATTTTGAGAATAGGGTATTACCCTTAATTAGGAACAGAACAGAGCCTCTATTAATTGCAGATTTTGAGTACGAATATATGAATAGGTACGATCTTGAATTCTCTCCAATTATTCATTGCAGCAGAACGCAAAAGGCCATAGTACTGTCTACCGTGAGAAACTGTAAAGTATTCTCCGAAATCGACATACACCCAGTCCTAGGACATATTAACGTGCTAAAAATAATGCACAAGTAAAAATAAAAAAAAAAATGATGACTAAAAATTAAATATGGAATGGGAGCAATTAATACTCCATATTCGAGAATTAAAAGAAACATTTGAAAAGTCTTACAAATGTGTAAGCCAAAAAAGGCAAACACAAAAAGAAACAGTAGATAAACATGCAAAAATTCTTGTAGACTCTTACAATCAGGCCAGAACCCTAGTGCATGAAAATAGGGAAATAATTAACAAGATAAACTTATCAAAATTATCCAAAATATTGATAAGGTTGCGGGCAAACCTAATAACTGTCATGGATAAGTATGATTTAAAAATATATATCCCGACAATTTTGAATACGCCTTTAACGTTAGACCAACAAAATGCCCTAGCAGAAGAAGAAGATTCAGATACAAGCAAAGATATCGAAATAAATGAAAAAGATCTACACGATCTCTCAATCCCTGCATTTATTACAGCAGAAGAGTCAGAAACAGAAGAAGACGAAAATATAGATTCAGATACAAATATAGTAGAAATAAAAGAAAACATAATGGCAGATCCAGCTGCCCAACGGGCATATATTAAAGAAATATCAAGTGCCATTCCGGAATTTAACGGACAAAAACTACACTTGCATAGATTTGTAACAGCTTTGAAGCTGGTTGACCTGACAAAGGGAACGTTTGAAGATTTGGCTGTAGAAGTCGTCAAATCAAAAATTGTAGGATCTACACTATATAAGGTTCAAAATGAACTAACGATAAAATCAATAATCCAAAAACTGCAAGACACTATTGTCGGTGAAACATCTGACGTTGTCAAAGCAAAAATGTCTAAAACAAGCCAAAAAGGCAAAACAGCAGAAAAATTTACAAATGAAATAGACAACCTACGAAAGCTCCTTGAAGCTTCATACATTGACGAAGGACTACCGGCTGAACATGCCGACAAGTTCAGCACAAAGGAAGCTATAACCACAATGATCAAAAATTGTGAGCATGGCCGACTTAAGACTATCCTAGAAGCTGGCAACTTTTCAACAATGAATGAAGCCGTCACGAAGTACATACAGTGTAGTACTGAGATGACAGGCAACGCCAACTCAATCCTATACACACAAAAAGGAAACAACTATCGTGGTAATAACTTCAGAAATAATTATCGCGGTAGGGGTAACAACAGAGGTAATTATCAAAATAATGGATATTACCAAAACAATGGTTATAACCAAAATAACGGTTATAACCGAAACTATAATAACCAGACCAACAATAACTACAGAGGTCGTGGTAATTATAGAGGAAACAATCGTGGTGGAAACAATAATGGATATAACTCCAATAACAACGCCAACGGTAATAACAATACCAATACAAACGCAAACAGACAAAATAACAATAATAATGTCCGACAAGTACAAACAACTTCGGAAAACCAATAAAGACCCTTAAGATTAAAAACCCAGTAAAGAATACGGTTCACACTATCAATCTTAACTTCAATCTTTTTATTTCAGTTAAAAATGAAAACACAAATAAATTATATACATTACTAGTTGATACAGGTGCAGACATCTCTCTAATCAAAGAATCCTCAGACTCATTTAACAATGTTGACTATAAAAATATTACGCAAATATCAGGCGTTGGTGAAGGAACAACAAATTCAAAAGGTTTAGCAGCAATAGAACTTCTATCAGGCAACTATGCCATACCACATAATTTCCATATAGTAACGTCCAACTTTCCTATTCCATGTGATGGAATTATAGGAATAGATTTTATGAAAAAATACAATTGTCAAATAGATTTAAAACCAGAAAATGATTGGCTTATACTGAGACCAGATAATCTCTATAATCCGATTAATATTCCGATAAATCATACACTCGAAAATAATTCGACAATTTTACCAGCTAGATCTGAAGTCGTCCGAAAAATAACTATAAATTCAGCAACCAGGTATATACTAATACCAAACCAAGAAATCCAAAATGGAGTATTCATTGGAAATACCATTGCAGATTCTAAAAACACTTTTGTCCGAATTCTAAACACAACAAATAAAACAGCAATTCTTCAATTAAATACACTTAAAGTCGATCCATTGGATAATTACGATATAATTAAATCCAATAAAAATACAAATAAAGAAGAAATCTTAGAAAAACTTAACAAAAATTTCCCGCCTCAATTTAAAGAAATACTTAAAGAATTATGCACCAAATACACAGATATATTCGGAATAGAAACCGAACCGATATCAACTAATAATTTCTATAAACCAAAAATAAGAATGAAAGATGATGAACCAGTATACATAAAAAATTACAGAATCCCCCACAGTCAAAAAGAAGAAGTAGAAAAACAAGTAGAAAAACTAATTAAAGATAAAATAATAGAACCATCAGTTTCAGAATACAACAGTCCATTATTAATAGTCCCGAAAAAATCATTACCAAATTGCGATACAAAAAGATGGCGTTTAGTAATTGATTACCGCCAAATAAACAAAAAAATTTTATCAGATAAATTTCCACTACCAAGAATAGACGATATTCTTGACCAATTAGGTAGAGCTAAATACTTTTCATGTCTAGATCTAATGTCAGGATTTCATCAAATAGAACTAGAAGATATGAACCTTCTCAGGCATTCTTGTATATGGATGACCTAATTGTCATCGGTTGTTCAGAAAAACACATGATTAAAAATCTTACAAACGTTTTTGATCTATGTAGAAAAAACAATCTTAAACTGCACCCAGAGAAGTGCACATTTTTCAGACACGAAGTGACCTTTCTTGGACACAAGTGTACTGACAAAGGTATTTTACCAGATAGTAAAAAATACGAAGTAATAGAAAAATACCCAGTCCCAACGGACGCAGACAGCGCTAGAAGATTCGTTGCATTTTGCAATTACTACAGACGTTTTATTAAAAATTTTTCCGATTACTCACGTCACATAACTAGATTATGTAAAAAGAATGTTAAATTTGAATGGACAGATAAATGTCAAAACGCATTCGAATACCTAAAAACCCAATTGATGAAACCCACATTATTGCAATATCCCGATTTTAATAAAGAATTTTGCATAACAACAGATGCAAGCAAACAAGCATGTGGAGCTGTTCTTGCTCAAGATTACAATAACATTCAGCTACCAGTAGCCTATGCATCAAGATCCTTTACGAAAGGAGAAAGTAATAAAAATACAACAGAACAAGAGCTAGCAGCTATCCACTGGGCAATTAATCATTTTCGACCATATATTTATGGAAAACATTTCACAGTCAAAACGACAATAGGCCATTAACCTATCTATTTTCAATGACAAATCCAAGTTCGAAATTAACACGAATGAGATTAGACTTGGAAGAATATGATTTTACTGTGGAATATCTTAAGGGAAAAGACAACCATATAGCCGACGCGCTATCAAGAATAACAATAACGGATTTAAAAAATATCCAGACAAATAATAAAATTCTGAAAGTCACTACCAGAAATCAAAGTAAACAGAAAAATTCCTGCGCAGGAACAGAAAAAGAAAAAATAGATTTGCCTAGGCATATTCTTAATAAAGCTTCTCAGCCCAACGTATACGAAGTCATTGTTAATGACGAGGTACGAAAAGTAGTGACCTTGCGAATAACTGATTCACTTTGCTTACTAAAGCATGGAAAAAAGGTTATAGCTAGAATTGATGTTAGCGATTTGTACACCAATGAAATTCTCGACTTAGGTCAGTTCTTTCAAAGGCTTGAAAAATAAGCCGGTATACTTAATATCAGCCAACTCAAAGTGGCACCGAGCGAAAAGATCTTTGAAACCATTTCAATGGAATCTTTTAAAATTATGGGCAATAAAAAATTACAATCATTAAGAGTAGCGCTACTCAAGCCGGTGACCCAATTATCAAATAATGATAAAGAGAAAGAAGCATTACTGTTTACATTCCATGATGATCCAATACAAGGAGGTCATACAGGCATAGCTAGAACATTAGCAAAAATAAAAAGGCATTATTATTGGAAAAACATGACCAAAGATATAACAAAATATATAAGAAAATGTCCTAAATGCCAAAAAGCAAAGACAACAAAACATACACAGACCCCATTAACTATCACCGAAACGCCACAAACGGCTTTCGACAGGGTAATTGTGGATACGATCGGTCCACTACCTAAATCTGAACAAGGAAATGAATACATAGTAACGCTAATTTGCGATTTAACTAAGTACCTTGTAGCAATACCAATCAGGAACAAAAGTGCAAAAACAGTAGCAAAAGCTATATTCGAAGATTTTATTCTGAAGTACGGTCCAATGAAGACGTTCATTACGGACATGGGAACAGAATACAAAAATTCGATAATTGAAGATTTATGTAAAAACTTAAATATCAAAAACATAACTTCAACAGCACATCATCACCAGACTGTAGGAACCGTGGAGCGAAGCCACAGAACATTTAATGAGTTCATCCGCTCATACATCTCAGTTGATAAAACAGATTGGGATGTATGGTTGAAATACTTCGTATACTGTTTCAACACAACACCCTCTATGGCACATGACTATTGTCCATACGAGTTAGTTTTTGGTAAAACATCTAATTTAGCCAAACACTTCAATAGTATAGATAATATACAACCATTATATAACCCAGATGATTACGCTAAAGAATCTAAGTTTAGACTAGATCAAGCATTTAAGAGAGCTAGATTAATGCTAGAATGCCATAAACACAAACAAAAACTTAACTATAACAGAAATATTTTGAACTTTGATTTAAAAATCGGAGACCAAGTTTTACTAAAAAATGAAACAGGGCACAAGCTAGACTATAAATACACTGGACCATATAAGGTAGAAAGTATAGAAGAAAGAGAAAACATAGTAATTTCAAATAACAAAAATAAGAAGCAAACAGTTCATAAGGATAGGTTAAAAATTTTTATTTCATAATCACTTTAATTCTCTTATATATATATCACGTATGACCATACACAATAAAACCATACACAAAAAAAAAAAACCATAATTAAATTGAAAAAAAAAAATAAATAAATAAAATAAATGAATTATATATAAATATCACTTTTGATTCAAAACAATACTTTCTGATTCCAAACAATTTTTAATAAATTAAACTACATATAAAAAAAAAAAAAAAAAAAAAAAAAATAATAAAAAATTTTCATTTATATTAAATATACACCTAGAAAATAACTCCATATAATTACGTTATTTTTCAAAAGGAGGGAGATGTAGTATGTTCACATATCGAATGCACACTGTACTCAGTGTTACGCATCGATTTAAGTACAGACACCTTATTTGGCATTTTGCATTTGGCCACAATAACAAAACACAAATATATAAATCTAGCAGTTCCCGAGTGCACGGTTATATGATCGCCCTCGAATGCGTGGGAACTGCAGTGTAAGCATATTTGATATGTGCGACCGCTCCAACGGCCAAGTGAACATAGTATCTCTCTCTCTCTCATATATAAAGACAATTATACATAAGCGTCGACCGCTGCTCTGCCGGCGTCTCTGCCGACATAGCCGGCCGATCTTAGCTTTATGAAAACATGTAATAGAATTAAGAAATCAGAATTGAAAATAAAAAGCTTGGGAGCGTACCTCTGAGTCGCTCCCAATTCAATAAAAATTATAACAAAGCCTCATAAAGGAAACTTAACACAGCATCGTACGGCACGATTCGCGAGAGGATAGACGCCAGAAAAGGAAATATAGGTAAAAATCCGAGAAAAAAAGTAATAGAAAGATCAATTTTGTGCCAATGAAGCTAGTATTAATCGTTTTAGGAGCGGCAGAGAGTCAAGATTTGAGATTATAGGAAAAAGTCTATTATTGTCAGAACATAATACTCTGAAACGCTCATGCAAGGCATAGTTAGATCTACAATGATTTAAAATTAGGGGAAAATAATTTCTAGTTAAACTACTTGGCACAGAAAAGTTTAGCCGACTTACCAAGACGGGGGAGTCAATATCACCATGTATAAGGTTATAAATGAAGACAGTTCCAAGATGGTAAATTAATCAACAGAAGTCTACTAGAATAAGAAGGTAAGTTAAGATTTGCATTCCAGTTTAGGCGCCGTAAAGCAAAAAGAAGAAAGTTTTTTTGTACTGATTCAATACGACCAATATGTATTCCGTATTGTGGACTCCATACGGGAGACCCATACTCCAGAATCGGACGGACTAACGAAATAAATAAAGTTTTAGTTAAATAAGGATCATCGCATTCTTTTGACCACCTTTTAATAAATCCAAGCACTCTTCTGGCTTTATTAACCATGGACGAAATGTGGTTTGAAAATTTTAGTTTAGGGTCCGAGAGAACGCCAAGATCGTTAACAAGAGTTATTCTATCAAAAGAGCTGCCACTTAATGTGTAAGTCGCGTATATCGGATTGACCCGATAAAAAGTCATCAGCTTGCACTTGGATGCGATTAAATTTAGTAAATTATCTCGGCACCAGTTTTAAAAATTATCTAGATCGGATTGCAAGTCTAAATGGCAGGAAATGTCCTTATACTGCAGGCACAACTTAACATCATCTGCGTACATAAGTACGCGAGAATGACTTAAAATTGAGGGAAGATCGTTAATAAACAGAAATTGAATTTTTAAAAAGGACCCTTTCAGATAACTTGAAATCCATTTAAGCAGATCAACTGGAAAACCTAACAGATCACGTTTTTGAACAAGAAGTAAGAGATTTACAGAGTCAAATGCTTTACTAAACTCAGTGTAAATGACGTCTGTTTGGAAACTACTATTGAAGCCTTTTATCACAAATGTAGTGAGCTCTAGAAGGTTTGTGATTGTTGATCTGCGTTTAACAAATCCGTGTTGACACGGAGAAATGATTGATCTAAAAAGGTGCTGCAAATGAGGAGTACTGTTTTTTTCAAAAAGCTTAGGAATAGCTGACAACTTAGAAATACCTCTGTAGTTACTGGCTTCTAACTTGTTACCTTTTTTTAAAAGAGGAATAACAAATGATTACTTCCAAATATTTCGGACAGGGCCTTAGCGCAATACCTAAGCACGCATCCAGGAATACCATCCTGCCCTGGCGAATAAACAGGCTTAATACGAAGAAGTTCAAAAAGAAGAGAGCTTTCTGTTAAAGTGGGACTGAATATGAGGTTTGACTTGGACATGGTGTAAGAATAAGGCTGTGATGAATAATCTAAAGTAGAGTAAGTCTTTTGAAAAAATTGGGAAAATAAATCGGCTATTGCCTGATCTGTGGTTGCCGTCATGTTTTCGAACGACACCGAGGAAGGAAAAGAATTAGATTTACGCTTGGTGTTAACGAAATTATAAAACTGTTTCGGTAAGCACGGTAAATCTTGACCGAGCACTTAAATATCTAGTAAAAACAGATTGAGAACCGGTATTTTTATATTTCCTAAAAAGTCTGGACTTTACATTTCTTAAGTGTGTCAACTCTTTGCTAAACCAAGGTGATTTATTGGAAGTTGACGGATAGTACCACGGAACACAGGAATTAAAAAATGAGTTTATTGCAGTGTAAAAAACATTATAAGTAAAGATCAGACCAATTAAAGCCAGAAATAAAATTATTTAGCCTCAGAAAGTCTGTCTTGCGAAAACAATGTATTCGTTTGGATGATTTTTCTGATTTTTCTTCTATAACTCTACCCGTATCAAATGAAAGTTCGATTGTAGGGTGATATGGATCTTCAGGTTGCGTGCGTGGTGCTACTCTGAACAGAAACACACCTTCAGGATTTGATACAAAACACAAATCAAGTGGGGGACCAAAAGAATTTCGAACATGGTTTACTTGAGATAGAGATATGTCAAGCAGGGCGTCAATAAAATCATGCTGTGCTATAGGTAGTAAGACATTCGATCCATCCTCAGTGGACCAAGTAACTCCAGGTATATTAAAATCACCTAGAACTACCAACTGATCCCTATCGGAAAACTTATTTGCAACGGACTTAATAACGGAAATGTGATTTAAATAATCAGGAAGTTCAGACAACGGCGGAATATATGAGCAAGTAATGTATATAGAGTTACCAGGAAGCGATAACTTTACACAAATAAATTCAATAGTATTGAATTCATTAAAAAATACTTCCTCAGACGGGAGGTTTGAATCAACTCCAATTAAGACTCCACCTCCCCGTCTAGAGGGACGGTCATATCTATATATTGTGTACTTACCTGGAAAAACTTCGGAGCTAAAGATCTCCGGCTTTAACCAGGTTTCTGTAAACACAATAATATGAGATGCAAAGGAAAGGCTATCGGAATACAATTAAGTGAGCTTGCTCCGCAAACCTATTGGATTCTGATAGGAAAGAAGGAGGTTAGAAGTTAGTTTTTTTGAAATTGGTACACTGGTTTGGCCTCGACTAGGAAGTTTTACTCCCACGGGCCCCTTCTTTTTTATCTTAGCCTCGAACTCTGTTACAACCATATTATCCGGCCAAAAAGCTCGTTAGGGACAGTTATCTTGAAATGTGAAATGTCTCTAGCATAAGAAAACTTAAACTTTTCTACCTTTACACTATTACCATCGGCTTTAGTTTTGTCTTGTATATAAGACAATACATCAGAATGTGTTTGATCAGGAGAAAGCCGAGAAACGAAAATTTGTTTCTTTAGTGGAACAAATTGAGCCGGATGTCCGGACTCAGTAGTCCCTTGTGGTGGTGATGCTACATTCTGACAGATAGGTGGATCCACTAATTGTGAAACCACTACGGACAAACCGAAATTCTTAAAAGTCCCTGGTTGAATGCATTCTGTTACCGATTGTTCGGATACCGAATCATTTTTAGCTGCTGATCTTAGCAACATTGGAGGGTTTGCTGAAATCAGCGTCTGATCCGCCGGAATGCTCTGTTCGTTCTTTTGATTTCGGTTGCGGGGTGTTCCCCTTTTGCTCCATACCACCAGCTGCCTTTTTGCGCTTAGGGGACTCTTTTATTAGCTTACGACTATTACGACACAGCTAATCATCCCCATCAGGCCGCCTTTAGTTCGGCGCATGAACGATTACATCTCGTTCGCAACCTCGACACAAGCATCACAACAAAACCTTTGAAAGGTCATCACTTGTCCGGCCAGTAAAACAGGCGCACTTGGTGTGCATCATATTTTCACACAGCCAGCAAGTCATATTAGATTGGTCAGCCCGAGGCTTCCTTTTTTTGCCGAAGCAGACTAAATTATTATTACTCATTTTACCTATTGGAACCACTGTACCAAGAAAACGAATTGAAATTTATAAGCGAGCAGTTATAAGTACCGCAAGAGCGCAGAAACTGCACGCTTATAACTTTCAAAGCAAAGAGAGCGGGAGCGTAAATTAGTTACAGTGCATGTACAAAAGAGAAACGGCGGGGATATAAGAAAAGAAAACACAGATAAGAATTACGAAACTAAAACAATTTATTAGTATTATTACAAGTGCACTCGCGAAGCGAACGGAGTTTAAATGTATGTTTGAATAACCGGAAGAAAATTAAAATTGTTTTGATGGGAACCGATGGGAACGAAACAGAAACACAAAACTCGAAGCGCAGAAAAAAAACACGACCGTTCACTTTGAAAGTCAAAGACGAATTTTCAAGCCAAATTTAACTCGAATCTGAAGAGCAAGAGGTTTAATAACAGGTGCCTTTTTTATACCTATCAATACAATATGTTTAATCCTATTGTCACTTTGGTGGAACGAAGAATATTGCATTTTGCATTTTAAATTCAATTCACAGGTCAGGTACATTTGTTAGGTATATACATACAAAAATTGAAGGCTTTTATTTTAAAAACAACAAAGCTTCATAAATCGATCGTTTGGCAGCTATGTGATACATAGTAGTCACTACGCACACTCACTCATTGCGCATTGTTATTACTTGTACCGTCCACAGTGATTAATTCGAAGTTAAATCACAGATTTTTTTTATTTTGGTCAGCATCACTAAAAACAACAATGTAAACAAAAGTTCGAAGTTAAATCACAGATTGTTTTTATTTTGGTCAGCATCACTAAAAACAACAATGTAAACAAAAGCTTGTGTAATTATCTATGTATGTACATGTTCGGATAAGATGACATAAGGGCATGCAGTCGCTGATCTCTCGGCTTTTATGGATTTCGCTCAGTATCGCTTTCGCAACGCAGTCGCAGCGCTGCAGAAATAAACGAATTTTTACATAAAATGGAATATTCTCGGCATTTTATTAAACACCGTTCCGGCATCGCATGTTCGTTATAATTCGCTTAAAAAAGGTGGCATAAATTAATGCCCCCTCGAAACATTGGTGACCCCGACGTGATCGTGAATGTGTGTTAAAGTTAAATGTCGTTTTAATAATTGTAAGCGCTTTTTACACATGTCGGTGTTAAGGGCCACACACAAACAAACTCAATTCGCATCGCTTTGCACGGTATTCGCATATACCTGCATACATTAGTACTGCTGTAAAGTTCGAAACTTTTACATAACGCCGAGTGTTGCACAATTTCGGTTACCAAGCCCTTTGTTTTCGGTTCCGTTCTACCCTCGAATTCTATTCTCGCCTTTCGCTGGCCTTAGTTATGTGCATCGAAAAATTCGTGTAGTGACTATCGAATGCTCTATCCAAAAATAATTCGAAATGTCGGAAACTGATAAAATATGCGCCAAACTTGTGCAGCATGCACCAAATAACGAAGATTTTTATCGGGCAAAGGCCAGCTGGCGTCATTAAATTCATTAATGAGTCAGGAGCAGTTGGCCAAATTAGACGAAAGTGAGTTGCAGGTGCGGTTGGATTTAGTCGAGCGGATGAATTCCGACTTCGACTCCTCTCAACTTAACATCGAACGGATGGTGATTAAGGAGATGGCAGCATATTGTGAAACCAAAGGAAAAATCTGACGCCATCTAAATGGTGAGAAGAGAAAGTCCATCGAAAATTCAACTGAATTGCATGGCATCACCTTCAGATCCAATATGAGGCCTACCAGACTACCGGAGTTTCAGCTTCCGCGATTTTCCGGAGCATATATCGATTGACCGGACTTTTATGCACTGTTCAACACGGTTGTGGGAACAAACGGGACACAACAAAGGTGGAAATTCCAGCATCTTCGATCGTGATTGGACAATTCGGTTGGGCACAATTCGGTCTCTGGAGCCCACTGAGAAGAATTATGAAAGGGCCTTGGAATTATTAACTTTGCGATTTGATAATAAATTATTACACTTTCAGGCACACGTTCGGTCATTATTCAAGATACCAGGTGTGGAGAGGGAATCCGCCAGTAGTTTGCGGCAGTTGAGAGACAAGGCAAATTCACACTTGCGCGCCCTTACTACTATGGCAACTACGGAGGAGATACTTGACGGTGTTTTAAACCATCTCATCGCTTCGCTGGACCACCAGACCCAGGAGAGGTGGGAGGAGGGTTTGCCGGCCAAGAAGCTCCCAAAATGGGACCAATTTTTTTAACAATTTTGGTCCTTAGATGCCGCATGATGCCGCAACTTGGAATGTGCTATGGTAAGCCGGAGACTCAGCAAACAGGTGGGAAAAGTAGCCAGTAAATTTCATCGCAGAACTCTTATTGCTTCATCATCAACATTGCAATTTTGTACCGTATGCGAGTCCATGGAACATTATTTGTACAAAATGCCCACAATTTTTAGAATTGAATCAAAAAGGCTGCATTTTTGTTTAAATTGCCTACGAAAGGGATTGCTTACAGCAATGCAATTCTGGCAATTGTAGAAGCTGCCGCCGGAAGCATCATTCTCTTCTTCATATGGAGTCGCATCCCATTGCACCCCCTCCGCAGCCTGGTCCGGAAATGCCACCACATATCTCATCTTTAGTTTCTGTAGCCCTGTCGCCAAAAAATACCGAATACGTATTGGTTGCCACCGCCATAGTATATGTCAAAAACCGCTCTGACGCTCTGCCATGCCGGGCCTTACTCGACTTGGACTCTCAAATTAACTTCGTCACTTCTCGTTTCCCTAATCAACTTCAACTTAAAATCCATCGCTCAAGCATTTCTATGTCAGGAATTTGTGAATCTTCGCTAGCATAGGATAAATCGGTTTATATTTTTGCACATTCATTTTGCACATCCAGTAACGCAAAGTACAGCGCGTCACTCGCAGCTGCTGTTACCCAGTCAATCACCGATTATCACCTACATTTCGATCTTAACATATCCGAATGGAAAATACCGGAAAAATAAAAGACTTCCTTATTGGAGCAAGTATATTCTTCGAGCTGTTTTGTGTTCGACAAATTCGTTTATTACGACACCAAGCAGTGCTTGTTAGGGGCGGAGCCCTATTTTCCAATGAGCGCTTTAATATAGAAGCGGACAGACTAAGTGAGAATACATACAAAACTAATAATAATACTAATTTTGTGCTAAGTAAGATAAAACTAATGATTTTAGGATTGGCATCTAGTCGGTTATTACACAGTACACTAAACGGTTCATGCATATCAGAAAACACTCATAAGTTACTTAAGTCGTACATCTACCACAGAGTCTTTGAGGTGAGATGCAATACAACGACATCCAACGAGTACAACATTGAAGCCGGGGTCCCACAAGGTAGCATACTGGGCCCTACCCTGTTTGTCCTATACAAAGCAGACAAGGCTACGTAGTCAGCCAACATTTGCTGACGACACCGCAATCCTGAGCCGCTCGAGATGCCCAACTAGAGCAACAGCTCAATTGGCTGATCATTTGGTGGTAGTTGAGAAGTGGCTATCAGACTGGCGAATCAAAATTAATGATCAAAAGTGTAAACATATAACGTTTACCCTTAATAGACAATCGTGCCCCCCGCTAACTTTGAATAGTACGCAGATTCCCCAAGCCAGCGATGTAACATATCTCGGCGTCCACCTCGACAGACGCCTAACCTGGCGGAGGCACATTGAATGCAAGAAAGTACATCTCAGACTTAAAGCTAGCAGCCTACACTGGATTATAAATTCTTGATCACCCCTGTGTCTGGACATTAAAGTTCTTATCAACAACTCCAGCCTTAAGCCCATTTGGACCTACGGCTTCCAGCTCTGGGGGAACGCGCGCAACAGCAACGTTGACATCATACAGCGCTCACAATCAAAAATCCTGCGAACAATCACTGGGTCACCATGGTATGTTCGGAACGAAAACATCCACAGGGATCTGGGCATACCACCGGTCAAAGATGAAATAACAAAGCAGAAACCAGCCTACTACAACAAGCTTACACTGCACCCAAATAATCTCGCAAGGAACCTAACACGGGTTTCGAACAGAACCCGTCTGCATCGAAACGATCTACCAGCCCAGCAATAAATATTAGGGCCCGTTAGTCTAAATTCAGTCTACATGACTGTAAGTTAAGTTATATTCTTAAGATTTGATATACCTATTGTTAGTCTCATATAGAGAAGATTCAATAAATAAAGCATATACATATATTTACAAAAAAGAAGAAGATGCCAAGGTCATTAACATGCGTGATTCTAGACAACGCAACACCACCCAGCGTATACGTGGCATATTGTGGGTTCCCCCTAAAAAAAGTTATTACTTTACACTTAGCGCTATTTAAATCCAAAAGATTTTCACAACACCATGTTTGAAAAGCATTTAGGTCTGATTGTAAGTCTGAACTGCTGGGAATTTCATTTTATTGCAGGTATAACTTAACGTCATCTGCGTACATAAGGACACGTGACTTTGTCAAGACTAGAGGTAGATCGCTTATAAATGAAGTAAAAAGAAGTGGGCGGCTTCCTTATGGGACGCCTGAAGTAACTCGGATCAAATTGGGTCCTACCATAAAGATATTACATGGATACCCTAATAAGTCTAACTGTAATACAAGAAGCGAGTGATTAACTGAATCAAAAGCTTCACTGAAATCAGCATGTTCTTTCTAAAGCCATTTATTACAAAAAATGTTAGTTCCAAGAAGTTTTTCGTCGTAGATCCTTGCCTTGTAAATCCATGTTGACATGAAAATATTATTGATCTACAAAGATGTTGCAAGTGAGGTGTAATAACGTTTTCGAAAAGCTTTGGGATGGCGAATAATTTGGATATGCCTCTGTAACTGCTTGCTTTCGATTTATTTCATTTCTTATGAAGGGGAATAACAAATGACTCCTTCCAAATAAGTGGGAAGTTTCCAAAGATAAGGTAAACAATTTGCGCAGAGGTCTACACAGAGTATCAGCACAGTATCTAAGCACGCAGCCTGGAACTCCGTCGGACCCCGGTAAATAGACTGGCTTACCTTTTTTGGATCCAAGAGAAGGGAGCTTTCGCTTAACCTCGGACAAAAAGTTCATTTTAACTTGGATATGGCATATGAATAAGACGGATTTGGACGGAATGAAACAGAATATGTTGTCTGAAAGAACTAGGCAAATTGATTGGCAATTGCCTGATCAGTATTTGCCGTAGAATTTTTCAAATAATAGCGATGCAGGGTAACAGGCTGATTTACACTTAGTGTTAACAAAATTATAAAACTGTTTTGGATCTTGTGAAAATTGGACCCTACAACGAGTCAGAAAGCTTTTATAACACCGGGCGTTAAGCACGGTTAAATTTGACCGAGCCCTTATGTATCGAGAGAAGGCAGATTGCGAACCGCACATTTTAAATTTATTGAAAAGTCTGGACTTAACATTTTTTAGGTGTGACAACTCCTTAATATTTGAAATTGACGGATAGTATAACGGAATACACTGATAAAAGAAGGAGTTCAATGGATTATAAAATACAAGTATAAAAGTATTTAAATGCTGAAAGTTTGCCTTACGAAAGCAGCGGATTCGTTGAATAGACTTTTCGGTTTTTTATTCACCTCTGTTCTCGCATCTACAGTCAGCTCGAGAGTTGGGTCTTAGGGATCCTCTGGTTCTGTAAGTGGTGATGTTATTAACAGACAAACGTCTTCTGGATTAGAAACAAAACACAGGTCCAGTAAATGTCGTAAGGAGTTTTTAAAATGGTTTATTTGCAATAGCGCAATGTCAAGCAAGCCGTCAATAAAGTCAAGCTGCCCTAAAGAAAGTCAAATATTAGAGTTCGTCTGGGGACCATGTCCCACTAGGTATATTAAAATCACCTAATACTATTAACTGATCTCGATCTGACAGTTTTTTTGGAAATGGACTGAATAATGGAAAGGTGTTTTGCGTAAATAGGGGGAAAAAAAACTACCGGAAAACAATAATTTTATACCAATGAATTCGATGTCATTAAATTCTTCAAAAGTCTTACTGACTTTTTTTACACGAAAGGGTTGAGTCGACAGCAATCATGACTCCACCTCCCCGTCTGGACTGACGATCAAGGCTGTAAATCTAGTACTTACTAAGTAATCCTCTTGTATTCTGATAGGAAAGAAGAAAGAAGGAGGCTAGTTTTTTGGGACAGAAGAGGATGTGGAGTGCGCTGGGCATGGTTCTTTAATAGTATTTTCCATTTCCCCTGAACTACTCTTTTTTCTCTTAGCTTCGTACTCTCTTACAAATATGCCATCGGGCCAGAAACTGGCGGCGCACACAGATGCAAAAAGAGCACAAGGAATACCAATCTTAAATGATGATACTTTCCTCGCATAAGAATATTTAAATTGTTCGACCTTTAAATCATCAACTTGGATTTTGTTACGGATATAAGCCGTAATATCCAGGGATGAGAGGTCTACGGCGAGCCATGAAACAAATACTCAAGTTCCCGATTTTGGTACAACATGCGACCTCTTTTGATACTCCAGAATTTGTATCTGCACTACCAGTATCGGCCGGTAACCCGGACGTTAAGGTAACATTTTGATTGGACAAAGCGGAAGTTCCTAGCGGCGTCAATCGGATCCAGCAACTTCGGATACCGAATCATTTTTTGCGATCTTAGTATCATTTGAGTGGCGTCTAAGATTGGCAGCTAAGGTGGAATTGAATCGCGGGCAGCAGGCACCTGCCATAGAATGCCCACCGACCGGCTTTGGGGAATCAGGCTCAGCTAGCGACTAGTGAGCTGCGATTCAAGTGCCACGAGCCTGTCCGTATGTTTACAGCAGTTCCGGATTAATTCCGTAACACTGCTTTTTGTGAGCCGCCTTATAGATATTGCCTGGTTCTCATATACGATGCACTCATCTGATGCAGTAGTAGCGTAGGCCACTCCTCTTATCGATGGTATTGCAAACCAGGCCAGAATAGAAGACACTTTGCGTGATAAATTTTATCACATGTATGGCAGGGAATACTTTGCTGTCCAGCCGAGATAACTTTCTTGCAATTTTTCAATGAACTGAAAGCCATTTTCACCGACCACGGACCACTGTGCACTATAGCGGACAAAAAAATCGAAAGAGCTCAAGAACTTTTTGACGAGAGAGACAGGAGAGCGACAGAGCGGAAGCGAAACACCGATTAACTTTCATATTAGGCACCTCGGAACGAGATAGAAACGAAAAGAGCAGGAGCGTAACACCGATTAAATCCGGTATTAGACACCTCAGAGAGATATTACCGTTGGGTGCGTGACGTTTCAACAGCAAAAACGACGAATAGAAAAATTAAAAAGGGAGGCAATAGAAAACAATATCAACAAACCAGCACCGAAAAAATGATTAAAACGTTTTATTTTCTAAATACAAGTTTAATCACGATGCACTCGCGAAACGAACGGAAAGTTGTTAAAGACACTTAAAGCTGTTAAAAAAGATTTAAGCTAACCTCGGTGGTTTCCACAAGAAAATAACAATTCGGAGCGCAAAACAAAAACACGACCGTTCACTGTGAAGAGCGAAACCGTTAACCCACGCTGCAGAAAACCAGACTTCGCTTTATAATCTCAGGGTGTATAGAGGTAGGAGGATCAACGCGCTCATCTTTAGTTTTTTTTAGTTCCGGAACCCAGCACACAGTCGATTTCTTATACACTTGGTCCTCGCTTAGCACGGGGGTTTCTTTTTTGGTGGCTGCTTATCAAGCAAAAAAAATATATATCGATATTTTTCCATCGTGTAAGAACGAGATTTTTAGCGTGTTAAAAGTGGGATGGGAGCAAAAGAGTCCGTGTTAAGCGACTGTACACTAAAGATATTTTGGGAAATCGACAGTTGCCCAGATTCTACAATAACCATTTCGAAGAAGGAAGCTATATGCGAGCAGCTATTTCAACAGCAGTACACGCGGCTGGAATCTGCTTTAAGCCAAAACTAGTTTCGATGTTCTTGGAAATTCATACGATCGTGCGCTCTTTTGGTTTAAGGCACTCCAGGCTAAAATAGCTAGAAATGTAGTCCTGAAGACGCAGTACACAGCCTTTCTAAAGGAATACCTCAACCTTGGCCACATGTCTCTAGCATTTAGAAGCTCAGCCGCGCATCAATATTATCTGCTCCATCATTGCGTGCAAAAATTGGAAAGCACAACTTCGATGATTCAGCGGAGTCCATTTCGGGATATTCTCTGAATGATTTGTTGTACGCAGGTCCCTCCATTCAACCAAAAATCTTCATTACCTTGCCTCGTTTTTCAATTTTTTAAGGCTGCATTGTGCGGAGACGTCTGCAACATGTAACGTTACTTTTAAGAAATATTTTTCTAAAATAGGGCGAATTTTTTGTTACACCCTTGCAGAGGGTATTCTAGTTCCAGTCAAAAGTGTGCAACGCAGAAAAGAAGACATTTCCGACTCTATAATGTATATATGAAGACGCCACAAAGGGATGGTCGTTGTTTTCGTGTATTATTAAATTATACCTAGACGAAGGAGCCAGTCCAGTTTATCAAGTTTTGTTCTCGCTGACCTACAGACTCGATTAATTAATGGCTTCTAATAAAGGCGACGGTCTAAGGTAAGTTCGAAGCACGTTACCTTCCCTGGGTGTTGGCAGGCCGGCTGGTACAATGTCAGATGCCGGTAAAGTACCCAACAAAATGTCTTCCAATTTCAAGCCATCTCGGCAAAAGCTTACATATGAAGCTTGCAAAGAAGCTGTTATTAAAGCATCTAGGATCGCCAAGGCGACTGCCTTTGATGCCAATAGTTGCCTCTCTGATACTTCTGATGATTTTACTTTTGAGAATCTGGACACCTTATCCAGACACCTGCTCATCTGTTCCGACTATGACCATTTTACCCCCAAGTTTATAAGTAAGAAAAGACGACATCTTGACTTACTCGGAGGTAATAGTACCAATAAATCATCGGTGCTAAATCCTTTTGGAGACCATAAACTTCCTCAAACTTCAGCCTCTGTTATGATCATACAATCACCTCCTTCAGGTGGAGGAGACTCTACCTTCTTAGGGAATATCAATAGATTTGTTTTTTTTCTGATAATAATGATTAATAATTCCACTGTTATTAATGATCCAATCACCACGCCCAAGCTTGGTCATGGTTTGTCTAAGCCTGTCGAAGCTAACTTTTATCCGGTGTCCAGATGCAATGCCTCCTCTTAAACTAAAACCAAGAAAGCCGATCCCCACCCCCAACTTTCTTTTGAAGGGAATCACTAATTATACCCGTTACTCGTAGAGTAAAAGGGTATATTGTATTCGTGAAAAAGTATGTAACAGGTAGAAGGAAGCGTTTCCGACCCTATAAAGTATATATATTCTTGTTCAGGATCACTAGCCGAGTCGATCTAGCCATGTCCGTCTGGCCGTCTGTCTGTCCGTCTGTCTGTCCGTCTGTCTGTCCGTCTTTCTGTCCGTCTGTCTGTCCGTCTGTCTGTCCGTCTGTCTGTCCGTATGAACGCTGAGATCTCGGAAACTATAAAAGCTAGACGAGTGGCATTTTGCATGTAGATTCTAGGAGTTCCTACGCAGCGCAAGTTTGTTTCAAAATGGTGCCACGCCCCCTCTGACGCCCACAAGCCACAAGCTGTGGCCACAGTTTTGATGATATTATGAAATGATGATTTTAATGTGATTTTATGATGCTTTTAAGTGATATGTATTTGTTTCGTCAATAAATATCGATTGGCCTAATAAAGGTTTGCCACGCCCACTCCAACGCCCAAAAACTCATTAAACGCTTAAGCCTGGCTAGCGACTACATTTCCGCGCAATACAATAGCGCCATCTAACGGATGACTTTGGAACAGCTGGCCAAGGTGCTCAACAGAGTCAACGTTAATTCTCGATAAGGATTTATATTAAAGGAAATTGCGATGGTTTTCATTTGTCAATACCGAACTATATCCCAAGAACTATGCAAATCAAATCAAGTTAGCCAAATTGGAGGTCTGAGTCAAACAATGGCGTATGTGTGTATGTATGTAAGCATATACATATGTAGGTATTTACATTGTACACAGTTGCAAATGCCCGGCAAAGAAAGTTATTCGCTTTACCCGTTATTCGTGTTGTGCAAACACTTAGACTTTAATATACATAATACTATTTAAGAATGTATGTGTTTATCCAATATAAGTATGTATGTTTAAAATTTCTAGTCAATTTATTGCACTCAAAAACATAAACGTAAACACAGCTGCTGGTGCAGGACAAAAGCTGCCTGCGCTAAAGCAGCGCTGGTGCTGATGCACGTGCTGTAAAGCTGCCAGCTCAAAGAGATCGCCGAATTCAAATTGATAATTTGAACTTAGCTGAGTAACGGGTATCTAATAGTCGAGGCACTCGACTATAGCGTTCTCTCTTGTTTTAATTTAATTTCTTTACTATCATCTGTGACCACTGGTTTTCGCCACAAGACAACTTTTAAATCTTCCTGTAGGGCACTTTCCAATTTACAAATGAACAAGCCTTTCGAGTCGCCATCAAGAAACTTCATGCATCCACAGAAATAACCGAAATTACAGCGAGACTTAAAGCTTTGGTCCATAACCCCCGGAGTGTATACAATACATCTGGTGAGAATGGAAAGGGGATGCTACAGTTGCTGCTTTATGTATGCTAGTATAAGAAGATAAAGGGTTGGAATTTTGAAGAGTTAGGACATATCTGGAAGAATTGTTTAGCTAAACGTCGTATTTTCTGCTAGGCCTGTGGTAAGCCAAATGTGTATAAGTCGCAGTTTCAAAACATTCTCCAAAAGCAGTGGGAAAACCGACGAAGGGGTGCATTCAACAAGAACCGAATGACCCCGAAAAGATAATCTAAGGCACTGTATTCAAAAATTACTGAAAAGGTATTTTCGTACCAATAAAGGAGACATTTCCGACCCTATAAATATATATATATAGATCAAGAATAGATCAGCATCACCAGGAGAGTCCGTCTGTCCGTCCGTCCGTCCGTCCATTTTTACGTAAACTGGTCCCTCAGTTTTAAAGCTATCTGCTTGAAACTTTCTCAAAAGTTGTCTTTCCATTGCAGTAAGTATATATGTAGAAACGACATTCTATTATTCCCATAGGAACACTCGAAAAATAAATTTTTCTTGGAATAACTTTATTGTAAATTTTTTTTTGTTCTTTCGAAATAGATATAGTATTTATTTACTATATCAGAATTACGCTTCTAGTCTTGTCAAAATCGGCCATAAAAACCATGGAAAGTGTAGCGCAAAATAGGCTTGCCGAAGTTTGCTACCTTTCTTGTTAATAATGTCTTGCGGGGCTATGCAGAAATTTCGTTCCTCGATCACACAGAACTTGGTCTGTTGGACACGGGTGCGAACACTAGCTGCATTGAAGCGGAGCTGTCGCAGCTTCGAATATTATCTTTTCTTTTCATGCAGCGGAGAAAACTTATATCCCTTAAGCGCTACGTAAAGTGTGCAACTAGCAGTAGTTAGGCAACCTTTTCAAAAAACTTCTAAAGGATTAGGTACCACTTCACTAATAGAACATTGTATTGATATTGAAATGCAAATCCCCTTAAACAACGGTTATATCCTGTAAGTCCCGCAGAATAGCAAATGCTTTGTACAGAGACTGATCGTATGCTACAGTTGGATGTAATTGAAGTTTCCGTGAGCCCTTGGAGTTCCACCATGCGCCGTGTTGTCAAGCCTAACAGAATTCGGCATTTCCTTGACGAACGCAGGCTTTAATACGCTACTAAAAAGGATGCTTATCAATAGTCTAGCTTGTACGAGATCTTTTCAACATTGCCAAATGCTAATATTATTTCCAAGATAGACTTGAAGGATGCCTACTGGCCAATTCAGCTAAGAGCAGAATCCAAGCCTTAAACTACATTCACGGTGCTTGAGCGACCGTTATATCAGTTCAAGGTAACGCCATTAGGATTATGTAATGCACCGTCGGATCAGAACATACCACCAGGTCTTCGTTAATGTGTTTTTTGGGTGTTTAGATGACCTTTGCGTTGTTTCTGAATACTTTGCCTTCCATTTGTTCGGTTGGCCCAAGAATTGTATAAAAGCCAGTTTGGTGCTATAGGTATCAATTACTTAAAAAAAAGGTTTAATAAACGAATTGGCCACCGCCCAAAAATCTTAAACAAGTGCGAGGATTTTTCGATGTTTGTGGATGGTATCAACGATTTATACATAACTTCGCTTATCTAACCTGTCTAATTACACTTCTGATTTCTAAAAAGGTAAAATTTACTTGGCCCCAGAAGTCTAAGAGGCTATGGAGAAGTGGAAATTTATACTGACCCTTGCGCCTTCACTGAGATACCAGCGATTTTGAAGTTCGGGCAGTGTTGGTTCAATTGTCAGAAGATTAGGCTGAAGATCAATTTGATTTATGTCAAAAAAAACGTAGTCATTCGCAACGTAATTACAGCTATTGAAAAGTTTCGTTCCTACTAAAAATTAAAGGAATTCAAAGTAGCTAACTTTGACTCAGGAGGCAGCAGAACGAGTCTGTCAGACTCGCTCGATGGATCTTTCGCTTTCAGATGATCAAATTCACTTTTTCGCTATTCAGGAGGAGACATACACTTGGTTAACAGCTTAGTTTACTGCCATCAAAGATAAATTTCTAGATATAAAAAAAAGCAGATAAATGAACATGTTGACGGCACCGAATCCCAAGAAGCACAGTGCATTTAGACAAGCTGTTTTAAAGCAAGCACACAATTGCCTTACGTCCTCTCATGCGGGAATGCAAAATACCATAGCCAAGGTAAGGGGAAATCCATTTTGGCCAGGCTTATCGAAAGATGTTAGTGACTATACTAGAGCTTGTGACACATGTGAGGAGAACAAAGCACCTAACTATACATTTCGTCCACCAATGGAGACGTGAACGGACCTTAAACCCGTAGTAAGCAGGGACACGTTGGCTTGGTAATAGTACTTGACCATTTAGCAACCTTTAAAAAAATTTACATCGACTGGAATAATAGAGTTTATATTAAAACAAGTATTTCATTGTGTTGGAGTTACCAAGACTATAGTTAGCTACAACGGTGCCCAATTTAAGGCCGCTTTTCTAACTGACTTAGGAATAAACCACGGTTATACCGCTGTTCACTCGCTATAGAGCAATGCGGCCGAGTGGGTTAACCGTTTCTTATTAGCTGATGTCCGTACGTACTTAAAAAACGATCAAGCTAAATGGGACATGCTCATCACTAGTATTTCATGTTCCTTAAGACCATTGTTGCACCAAGCGATAGGATGTTCCACATACAAAGCACGGTATGTGTTGGATTACACACGGAGCAGATTATATTTTGCGAAAGAACTTATATCTTCTGGAGGAACCTATAGTACTTATATTTCGAATTGATAAATGATCTCTTTTTCGAAAGGATATTCAAGTAAATATTCATCGAGGCTATGATCGCAATGACCGGCAATACAATTTACGCGCTAACCCATTCAGGGAAGGACAGGTAGTAATTCGAATTTCAACGCAAAATTAGGTCCTAAATTTGAAAAAAGCGGAATTCGAAAAAACTTGGCTATAGCTATTACCAACATGAGAACGTTCAAGGAAAGGAGGTAGGGAAATATCATGCAAAACACATTCAAACTAATTACCGCTAATATTGCAACTAACGGAGACATATTATCCGGTGGTGTATTGGTCGTCATATATTTGACTAATTGAAAATTTCAGTACAACATTTTTTTTAACCAGATAACTAATTAAGTAAACCCAGCACAAATTCAGCATGCTTATCTAGTCCCTTGTCAGTGTATACATTAAGAAGCGATCGGCTATTTCATCTTAGCTTTTTCATAGCTTTGTTTCAGCTGCTTTGTTAAGAGCAGCCAACTTAAATCTGTGAAGTTCTGTTGTTTATTTCACCTCTAAGTGCTCTGAAAATGCAAGAGGTTATTTTTAAAGCGCAGTAAATAAAAATCTAACCTCAAACTTGTGAAAAAACAAACGTGCTCAATATTGGCATTAAATAAAGAAAAAACCAATCCCCATTTTGAGTTACCAATTGCCTTCCGTTATGGGTTGGCAAAACCCTAGGTGCCACGTGCACGTGCTGATTTTTGAAAACACTTCCGGCGGTGAGCTGTATGAGTTAAAACTCCCGGGAATTATGAAGATAGTTGTTGTTCGAATACATGTACCTGGCAAAGACCACAAAAAACAATAAAAACAAAACAAATGCATAACGCTAAAGCTTTCCCTTTGCCAACATAATCTTTATCAGTATAGAAGGCCTTCCAAAGCTGAAGCTTTAAGCATATGAGCGCTACTTATGCGAACTTGCATTTATATATTTATATTTATATTTTAAGCCGATCCAATCTCTCATGTCTTTCTCAATAAACTATATAATAGCGAATTATGTTTAGGCTCATTACAAGAATTTAAGACGCTATTGTCGTCGTATAAATTAATGAGTAGTGACTTTTGATAAGTATTTTCTGTGGGAATCATAAAAAATAAAGTATGTGTGGACAGTAAGAAAAGGCCATTAGACCCACCCCACAGCCGAAAGAGATAAGGCACCAGAGGATTCCGATCGCCGTTGCTCCCAACTGAGTTTGAAAGTTGAGTTTGAGAACCCATATAATCAGTTGTCTGGTTTATCGTGCACCCCTTGAATACGTTAAGCGATATCTCGGATTCTTTTCTCTAGTCAACCAATATAGTTTTTAACCATCGAAATCAAAATATAAAATATTTCACATTTGTAACTGCTACAACAGTATATAAACTTCGGCCTGCCGACGAGAGAAAATGAATTCGATTTTGATAGTCCTTAGAATGTCCTTCTGTAATCAAGAAAAAGGGCTTTATTATTTTATTTTCAATTTATTTTCCGATGTTTTCGTATTTTTTGACTTATCACATTAGGATGTCTGGGTTAAAATAATATATTTCGATGGAATCCATAAATTGTTATATGCCTGGACCTCAGATTAAACTTAATGGACCTTTAATTTATTTAAGCCAAGATATTTCAGAAATTTAACGGATGTATCTATTGCCTCTTGCCAAAATAATCTGCTTGATAGGTTAACGCAGATTTTAAATTTATGTATGAATATGAACAAAAAAAATTTGTTTTTGCTGTTCTTTTCCATAATGTTGACTTTAAGTTTTTATTTTTTGAAATTAAAAAATTCCTTTACTTACAAACATTTTATTATAACCTTTGCCTCAACAAATTGGTGATGCATTTTTTATGATAAAATTACATGACCGGTAGCGTTAGTGAGCGGAACTTATTAAGGTTGCCGTTTTTTCTGCTAAATAACTTTAAAATCAAGATTTTAGCCACATGTGTTGCTTGTCAAATTTAAGTAACCTTAAGGGCTATATATATTTAAAAATTAATGAAGTTAAAAAGATCTGTCAGAGTCGTAAGTCGTTACAGGCGTTTTCAAGAAACTAGCCAAAACAAGAAAGGAAAGCTAACTTCAGGCGGAGCCGAAGTTGAAATACCTTTGCAGAATATTCTGTAAATTATATTCTCCAAAATTATTCATATGATGCATTCTTAACACTCATAAAAATCCCAACTTCCTAACTTTAAAAACACCAAAGTTATGGCATTTCCAATCGTTCAGTTATGTGGCAGCTACAGAATATAGTCGGCCGATCCTTATGAAATTTGGTATGTCGGATTGATTGGTCAAAAATAAAATCCATATAAAATCCAAACTTCCTAACCTTACAAACACCAAAGTTATGGCATTTCCGATCGTTCAGTTATATGGCAGCTATAGGATATAGTCGGCCGATCCCGGCCGTTCCGACTTATATACTGCGTGCAAAGGAAAGAAGGGTGTGTGCAAAGTTTCAATTCGATATCTTTAAAACTGAGAGACTATTTTGCGTAGAAACAGACAGACAGACAGACGGACAGACAGACGGACAGACGGACATGCTTATATCAACTCAGGAAGTGATCCTGATCAAGAATATATATACTTTATAGGGTCGGAGATGTCTCCTTCACTCTGCATTGCACACTTTTGACCAAAATTATAATACCCTCTGCAAGGGTATAAAAAGCAGAAAACTATTTTTTTAACTCCGAAATTCTCTATTTCGAATTATTCGCTGACTATCTTCTCTCTACGATCTCTGAATTGGTGAAATTATCTGTCTCTTCACATTTTCAAAAAGCACTTATCCAAGTTTGGTGGCTGCTGCGTAAGGTCCTCCTATGTGCGCATGGTCTAGTCTAATTAAAATCCGCATTACTGCACGTCTTTATCGACAGGCGTGCACTTGCCTTCGCCGCTTTGACATCGGTAAATGTAGATTACCACTTATCTGGAGGCTGACCATCTTTGTGTTCTCCTTTGCTGACTTGCCACCGAACCATTGAATGTTGAGCTGCCGACTGTCGCCCTTCAGTTTTAGGCTTCGAGTGGGTTTTTGCGGAAAAGTAGGTGTCCTCTGCTCAAATGTCTTACCGTTGGTGTCCTCTGCTCAAATGTCTTACCGTTGAGTCCTTTTGCTCATGGGTGGCTTGGCGATCAACTAATTTCGGACGTTGATGCACTATGATCAGCGCAAACAAGTGGCCCTTACGACACCAAGCAGTGCTTGTTACGCGCGGAGCCTAATAGGCGTAAAAACGAGATCGCGAGAAGTTAAAAGCACAATGTAGAAGCGGACAGACTAAGTTAGAAATACGTACGAGACTAATAGTAATACTAATTTTGTTCTAAGTAAGATAAAATTAATGATTTTAGGCTTGGCAAAGAGTCGGTAGTAGAATTAATGTGGTATAGTCTATTATAGTCGTTACACAGTACTCTAAACGGTTCATGCATATCAAAGTTAGATCTACAAATATTTAATGTAAGAGGAACATAGTTCCTGGTAATTCTATTAGGCACGGAGAAGCTTATGCAACCCAGTAACTCGGGACTCTCCACATCCACGAATAAGTTTATAGATAAAAGTTGTGCCAAGCATCATTCTACGGTTTACTAAGGATGGTAGATTAATTAGGAGAAGTCTACTAGAGTAGGATGGTAAAATAAGGCTTGCATTCCAGTTAAGGCCCCGTAGAGCAAATAATAAAAAGTTCTTTTGCACAGACTCTATCCGGTCTATATGTACACCATACTGAATACTCCAAACTGCAGAACAGTACTCCAGGATTGGACGGACTAGTGAAATAAACAGAGTCTTTGTAACATAGGGATCATCGAATTCCTTTGACCACCTTTTAATAAATCCAAGTACTCCCCTGGCTTTATTCACCATAGAAGTAATATGGTCACAAAACTAAAGTTTAGGGTCAAGGAGGACGCCAAGGTCATCAACATGCGTAATTCTAGAAAACGCGCAACCACCCAGCGTATACGTTGCATATTGTGGGTTCACCCGAAAAAATGTCATTACTTTGCACTTAGCGCTATTTAAATCCAAAAGATTTTCACAACACCATGTTTGAAAAGCGTTTAGGTCAGATTGTAAGTCTGAACTGCCAGAAATTTCGTTATATTGCAGGCATAACTTAACGTCATCTGCGTACATAAGGACACGCGACTTTGTCAAGACTAGAGGGAGATCGTTTATAAATAAAGTAAAAAGAAGTGGGCCAAGGTGGCTTCCTTGTGGGACGCCTGAAGTAACTCGGATCAAATCAGAGATCGAGTTTTTAAAGAGGACTCGTTGAGTCCTACCACTCAGATAACTTGAGATCCATGTTAGAAGATCACATGGAAACCCTAATAAGTCAAGCTTTAATACAAGAAGCGAGTGATTTACTAAATCAAACGCTTTACTAAATTCAGTGTACACTACGTCAGTCTGCATGTTCTTTCTAAAGCCATTTATTACAAAAGACGTTAGCTCCAAGAGGTTTGTCGTCGTAGATCTTCGCCTTATAAATCCATGTTGACATGGAGATATAATCGATCTACAAAGATGTTGCAAATGGGGTGTAATAGTGTTTTCGAAAAGCTGTGGGATGGCGGATAATTTGGATATACCTCTGTAATTACTTGTATTGCATTTATTTCCTTTCTTATGAAGGGGAATGACAAATGACTCCTTCCAAATAAGAGGGAAATGAGATGTTTTTAAAGACAAGGTAAACAATTTGTACAGAGCTCCACACAGAGTTTCAGCACAGTACCTCAGCACGCAGCCTGGAACTCCGTCCGGACCCGGTGAATAGACAGGCTTAACTTTATGGAGATCCAAAAGAAGGGAGCTTTCGCTTAACTTCGGACAAAAAATCAAGTTCGACTGGCATTTGAATAAGACGGATTTGGACGGGATGAAACAGAATATGTTGTCTGGAAAAACTGGGCAAATAGATCGGCAATTGCCTGATCAGAATTTGCCGTAGATTTTTCAAATGATAGTGATGCAGGGTAACAGGCTGATTTACGCTTAGTGTTAACAAAATTATAAAACTGTTTTGGATCTTGTGAAAATTGGACCCTACAACGAGTCAAATAGCTTTTATAACACCGAGCGTTAAACACGATAAAATTTGACCGAGCCCTTAGGTACCGAGAGAAGGCAGATTGTGAACCATTTACATTTTAAATTTATTGAAAAGTCTGGACTTAATATTTTTTAGGTGGGACAACTCTTTATTAAACCACGGAGGTTTATTTGAAATTGTCGGATAGTATAACGGAACACGCAGATAAAAGAAGGAATTCAATGCATTATAAAAGATATTAACGGCCTTAGCCACGTTAGTGCATGAATAAAATTCGGACCAGTCATAGCCGGATATAAAAGTATTTAAAAGATGAAAGTTTGCCTTACGGAAGCAGTGGATTCGTTTAACCGACTTTTCGGATTTTTTATTCAGCTCTGTTCTTGCGTCTACAGTCAGCTCTAGAGTTGGATGATAAGGATCTTCCGGTTGTGTAAGTGTTGACGTTCTTGATAGGCAAACGCCTTCTGAATTTGAAACAAAACACAAGTCCAGTAAACGTCAATACTATTAGCTGATCTCGATCTGACAGTTTTTTGGAAATGGACTGAATAACGGAAAGGTGATTTGCGTAAATAGGGAACTCAGATAATGGTGGGATATATGAACAAGTAATATATATACAAAACTACCGGGAAACGATAATTTTATACCTAGGTATTCGATGTCATAAAATTCATTGAAAGTTAGTAATTCAGACGAAAAGGTGGAGTCGACAGCAATCAGGACTCCACCTCCCCGTCTGGACTGACGATCAAGCCTATAAATTGTGTACTTACCCGGGAGAATTTCGGAGCTAAGAATATCCGGCCTTAACCAGGTCTCTGTACATACCATAATATTATATGGGAAAGAAAAACTATCCGAATGCAATTTAGTCAGCTTACTAAGTAAGCCTCTTGTATTCTGATAGCAATATAGGTTTTCCTAGGTTCTGCTCGCCGTTCGGTGTTGACTGTAGAATAAATTGCTGTGGACGTCCGTTCCGGAAACGTAGCTGATCCATTACAGCCTGAACGTTATTCGGGTGTATAAGCAGCGACTTGACAGGCGCTCGCGCTTTCCAACGCAGTACAATTATACGCCGCCATCGTCTCCGAAAAAGCGCATTGGAATATTGGCGTAGGGCTTTCCGTGGTACTTGAAAGAAATTCAGTGCGGGATGCACCGTAGCCGACACGTAACATGGTGTGGAATAGTTTAGCGTTGTACAGCTTGTGTTGAGTGTGACTTGGCGCCAGATTTCTACTCAATAATGGTGGCAGATTTCCACTCCGCCGCCCCGCACCCTACTTGATCCTTTCCTAGCGGGATCCCTTGCGGCTGCATCCTGCCCTTCACCTGATCTTGCCTTTAGAAGCTCTTTTTCCAACGTTGCGAGCCTTGCATTTAGATCCGCAAACTTGGCTGACGTGGCGTTCATGACCTGGCCTGATCCATCAGGCTTAGGTCCGCACTTGGCTTCGGAGTCCGCGGCCGCTGAAACTCGACGCCAGATACACCCTGCACATTCCTCGGTGTGCCGGCTGATGTGGGCGTGGTGGTCGACGTTGCAGTCGCGGTAGTCCCTGTCTGTCCAATTCTAGGGCCCTGGAAGTTGCCTTTAACGAAGCTTAGCCAACACCGAAACAAGAACAAGCCAAACATGTATCGTAGAAATAGAGCATAAGCGTGGCCATAAGCCGGGCGTTTTCTTCTATAAAAAGAATACATGTCTTTAACCTTATTGCAATCGACTTTTGCGGGTTTCTTTATTTTTTCCCTCCATTTTTTAAAATGTTCAATGAGAAGCGCACGCCAAAAGATTAAATTTTTTTTTTTTACTAGGGTTCACCCAACGTTCATTTCAGCAGACTGGCAACGCTATGACATTTTTTGGTATGTTTTTCGTAGATCTGAGTACCGAGGTGAAAAAAAAGCCTCATGAAAAGTGAACGACAGCTGTTTGCCTCTCGCTCTCTCTCATGACTGGCGGACAGTTTTCGTCGATCTGAGTACTAGGCTTATATATTAACTAGCTGATCCGACAGACGTTGTCTGATCACACGGAAATGGCTTTGGAGACGCGCATGTAATGGGAAAGTGAAAAAATGTACTTCTGACTGAAATAATTCACCATTTGGTTTTTTTTATCACAGCCACATTGTCTACTTGTTTTACTTAATTTTTTCAACGCTGGAGAATGCTACATATAACTTACCATGTGAAAATCATGGGTTTTCAAGATTAATGCCGCAAATGCTCAATTACTGTCCTTGTGACTTTTTTTTGTCATTTCAAATGCAAGTCGTATAGGCAACTGCAAGCGTTTGATGTTGAATGACATATCGGTGTGAACCATGGGAATGCGTGATATTAAAAAATTTTCCCCTTTTCATAGGCGTGGTTGATTAATATTTTTATACCCGTTACTCGTAGAGTAAAAGGGTATATTGTATTCGTGCAAAAGTATGTAACAGCTAGAAGGAAGCGTTTCCGACCCTATAAAGTATATATATTCTTGATCAGGATCACTAGCCGAGTCGATCTAGCCATGTCCGTCTGTCCGTCTGTCCGTCTGTCTGTCCGTCTGTCTGTCTGTCCGTATGAACGCTGAGATCTCGGAAACTATAAAAGCTAGAAGATTGGCATTTTGCATGTAGATTTTAGAAGTTCCTACGCAGCGCAAGTTTGTTTCAAAAAGGTGCCACGCCCCCTTTAACGCCCACATTCGCTTATATACGATTTTAAAAATTTAAATATTTCGGAAAAGTAAAAATGCAGTTTTATTGTGTTTATCAATACCTATCGAAATTTAGAAGAAATTTTTAAAATCGGACCATTCGTTAAAAAGTTATGCGTGATCAAAGTTTCTATCTCCATCTCCCTCGCACTCCCTTTACCTGAGTAACGGGTATCTGATAGTCGGGGCAACCGACTATAGCGTTCTCTCTTGTTTAGTATTATAATTACCGATACGACTTTGAATTGAAGATTATGAGGCGGTAATACTGCTACGACCGGCGAGTTCAGAAATTCGGTTGGGTAATGGATATATATGGATTCTGCAATTTTATTCGTATACATCTATATTTTTTGCAGCTTATATAGCACATTCGCACTCCTCTGGCTTTATCAACCATGAACGAAATGTGGTTTGAAAATTTTAGTTAAGGGTCTAAGAGAACGCCAAGATCGTTTACAAGAGTTATTATACCCGTTACTCCTAGAGTAAAAGGGTATATTGTATTCGTGCAAAAGTATGTAACAGGTAGAAGGAAGCGTTTCCGACCCTATAAAGTATATATATTCTTGTTCAGGATCTCTAGCCGAGTCGATCTAGCCATGTCCGTCTGTCCGTCTGTCTGTCCGTATGAACGCTGAGATCTCGGAAAATATAAAAGCTAGAAGATTGGCATTTTGCATGTAGATTTTAGGAGTTCCTACGCAGCGCAGTTTGTTTCAAAATGGTGCCACGCCCCCTCTGACGCCCACAAGCCACAAGCTGTGGCCACAGTTTTGATGCTATTATGAAAATTTTAATTGAAATGTATTTGTTTCGTCAATAAAAATCGATTGGCCTAATAAAAGTTTGCCACGCCCACTCTAACGCCCAAAAACCCATTAAACGCTTAAGCCTGGCTAGCGCCTACATTTCCGCCTTTCACGGCGCCATCTAACGGATGACTTTGGAACAGCTGGCCAAGGTGCTCAACAGAGTCAACGTTAATTCTCGATAAGGATTTCTATTAAAGGAAATTGCGATGGTTTTCATTTGTCAATACCGAACTATATCCCAAGAACTATGCAAATCAAATCAAGTTAGCCAAATTGGAGGTCTGAATCAAACAATGGCGTCTGTGTGTATGTATGTAAGCATATACATATGTATGTATTTACATTGTACACAGTTACACAATTACATATTTATATTACGTTGTTTAGCTGAGTAACGGGTATCTAATAGTCGAGGCACTCGACTATAGCGTTCTCTCTTGTTTAAAATGAAAATAAAGTTAGACTTTGTGTATATGTTATGGTCATTATACCCGTTACTCGAAGAGTAAAAGGGTATATTGTATACGTGCAAAAGTATGTAACAGGTAGAAGGAATCGTTTCCGACCCTATAAAGTATATATATTCTTGTTCAGGATCACTAGCCGAGTCGATCTAGCCATGTCCGTCTGTCTGTCATGTCAATTAAAATTTGCATAATAGCATCAAAACTGTGGCCACAGCTTGTGGCTTGTGGGCGTCAGAGGGGGCGTGGCACCATTTTGAAACAAAGTGCGCTGCGTAGGAACTCCTAAAATCTACATGCAAAATGCCAATCTTCTAGCTTTTATAGTTTCCGAGATCTCAGCATTCATACGGACAGACAGACAGACGGACAGACAGACGGACAGATGGACAGACGGACATGGCTAGATCGACTCGGCTAGTGATCCTGAACAAGAATATATAAGTTAACACAAAACGAATTCGCAACCAAAGTTGGCCACGCCCATCCGGTATTGCACCAGCAAGTAGAAGTGCAAGGGCAACTTCCCGGCTTCGGTCAGTAGCCCCCAAAAAAGTGATGACTGCAGCGTCTGAACCACTTCCCGCTGCAGCGACGACAACGACAAAGCTCCGACGTTGGCAGAGGCAGCGACAAAGTCATTGGGTATAAATATGGCAATTTCTGTAAACATAATTTAGTTCCAATTTTTGTGCAAATAAATACGGACCAAGTGTCCTAAAATTTATATTTTTTTAAATACTGAAGTCACTCGTGTTTAACTGGCGCCCAACGTTTAAGGGTCCTGTTCGCGGAAATATCCTTGGTATCGAATCAAAGGAACACTCGTAAGAGCACCCCATAGGCTGCCCGGGTTCCACCGATCCGAAAAATAAGTCTCGACTCCAAAAATCACCTGCAAGTGCACCCCATAGGCTGCCCTGGTAACACCTGAAAAAAGGCGCACCAAAGGAAAGGCAACACTGCTGGACGACCCGCCAAAAAAAGGACTCACTTACATCAGACTGCAGGCGATCGCCGTAGACAACTGGACGGGAGTGTCAGGAAAAAGTACCCCAGTAGCAAGGAGCAAAAAGGACTACTACCAACTGACCGGTTCAGGATGCATTTTATTTTACTGTAAGCTAACTTTTAATTACAAAGAAATATTTTTAAACAAAAGCTAAAAAGCTAAAACAAAGGCAAAAAAGCCACAACAAAAGCAAAAACAAAGTAAAGAAACACACAAAACAAATCATACCTAAAATCTAAAAAATTATTAATTTAAGAATTTATATTTTACATACAACCCAACACATACAAAAAATATTTTATTACAATGGCTAATCCTAATAATCTGATCAGGCCCGCGATGCTACCCAATAGTGGGGTACAAGCCCCTGAAATAAACCAAGTCCCAGCAAACTTAGTTAATATGCAAGCCCTAATACAAGAAATAGTAGAGAGAATCCTAAATCAAAAATTAAATCCAGATTCAGTGCCGCTACTCGATCAAACCTATACTGCTAATGCAAATAATATGAATGAATTTGACAGAGTCCCAGACATAGTAAAAAGCCTCAGGGAATTTTCTGGCCAAGCAGGAGAATTCAGCTCTTGGAGAAAGAGCGTAGAGAGAATAATAAAAATATATTCATTAACAGAAGGATCCCCCAGGTACTATTCAATTTTAAATGTTATTAGAAACAAAATAGTAGGTAATGCAGACTCAGTTCTAGAATCATATAACACACCACTAAACTGGACAGCAATCTCCAAATGTTTAACAGCCCACTTCCTGATAAACGAGACGTTACGACATTAGAATATCAGATGACTTCGTTAGTACAGGGTAATCAAACCACAGCAGATTTCTACCAACAGGTCTATACCCACTTATCACTCATCTTGAACAAAATTTCATGCATGGAAATGGAAAGAGAATCAATCGATCTTTTTTCCAAATCTTACAGAGACAAGGCGCTTGATACTTTTATTAGAGGTCTTAACGGCGACTTGCCTAGACTGCTAGGTACCAAAGAGCCGGCAGATCTTCCATCTGCACTTCAACTTTGCGAAAGACTAGAAAATCAAAATTTCAGAACCAATTACGCCAATAATAATCAAAACAATTCAAGAAAATTTGAAGGCCCTACTAGAGGACCTGCCTTACCAAAAAAATTCGCACAGCAACCATTCAACGCAGCTAGACAACCATTTATCCCACATTTAGCTCACGTTTCACAGACCCCGAAAATGACACCCTATTTTCCACAGCAGCAAATGCAATTCAGTAGACATCAACAACAATATTCTGCTTACCCAATACAACCACCACGTCCATTGGCCCCAAAACCTCAGTCTAAGCCAGAACCTATGGATATAGATAAAAGTTTACAGACAAGACAAATAAATTATATGAACAGACCAAATAATGGAATGCAGGGAAAACGACCACCACCTCAAATGACACGCGGACGATTAGATAAAAGACAGAGAAATTTTCACATAAACACTGAACAAGAACAGACATTAGAAAATACCGACCAATTAACGAAAACTGACGAGACAGCAGCCGAATACTATGCGGAAATTCCAGATTTCGAACAAGAAACAGAGGAAACCGAATATACTGTCCTATATTTTTTAGAGTAAAATCTTCTTCATTACCTTACTTTCTATGTAAAACCGGTGATGGAGAGATGATCAAAATTTTAATAGACACCGGCTCTAATAAAAATTATATCCAACCGCGATTGGTAAAAAAAACCAATCGAAAATAATAAATCTTTTTATGTAAGCTCCGTAGCCGGATATATCCATATCACCCACCACACAATTGCCAACCCATTTGACTTAAAAGATACAGTTGTTAAATTCTTTTTACTACCCTCATTAAAATCTTTCGATGCTATTATAGGAAATGATACACTTCGTGAAATCAACGCTCAAATAAATATGCAGGAAGGTTACATTTCAATTAAAAACAAACGTAAAATTAAAATAAAACAGAAAGCTTCTCCCGAAGTCAACAAGTTAGATATTCGAATAGACCATACAACAAAAACGCAAAAAGAAAATTTAAAAATTATTTGCTTAAAATTTCCAAACTTATTTGGCGACCCGGACGAAAAACTGACATACACTACCAAAGTAGAAGCCACTATTAGAAGTACAAACGAAAGTCCAATATACTCGAGGCACTACCCATACCCAGAAGCTCTTAGGCCCGAAGTCGAAAAACAAATACAAGAGCTACTCGAAAACGGCGTAATTAGACCTTCAAGGTCTCCGTATAATTCTCCAATATGGATTGTACCCAAAAAAATGGATGCCTCCGGACAGAAAAAACATAGAATGGTGATTGACTATAGGAAGCTTAACTTGGTCACTATTCCAGACAGATACCATATACCAGACATAAACAATGTACTGGCACAACTAGGACAAAATAAATTTTTTTCTGTTTTAAACCTTAAAAGTGGATTTCACCAAATCCCACTCAGACAATCAGACATAGAAAAAACTGCATTTTCAGTAAATCAAGGCAAATATGAGTTTACCAGACTCCCGTTTGGACTTAAAAATGCCCCTTCCATTTTTCAAAGAGCGCTAGATGACATTCTTAGAGAACATATAGGAATTAGGTGTTTCGTCTACATTGACGACATTATTATCTTCAGTAAAAACGAAGAAAATCATCTAAAAGACATAGAAATTGTATTCAAAATTCTTGAAGACGCAAACATGAGAATTCAGTTAGATAAATGCGAATTTTTTAAGAAAGAAGTTGAATTTTTAGGATTTTTAGTAGCAGATACCGGTATTAAGAAAAATCCGGAAAAGGTGAGAGCAATCGTCGAATTCCCCGAACCAAAGACACTTAAAGATCTTCGTTCCTTTTTAGGACTGTCACGGTTCTACCGTCGCTTCATTAAAGATTATGCAAAGCTTGCAAAGCCCCTAACAGCCCTTTTAAGGGGGGAAGAGGGCCGAAGCCGTATCTCGAAAAATGCCTCAAGCAAAACTCTGATTGAACTTGACAAAGAGGCAAGGGAAGCATTTAGAAAATTAAAACAAACTCTCGCCTCCGAGGAGGTAATGTTATCATATCCAGACTACAATAAAGAATTTCAATTAACTACCGATGCTTCAGATTATGCTATTGGTGCCGTATTGGCCCAAGAAGACAAACCTATAATGTTTATTTCTAAGACTCTAAGTAAGGCAGAAGAAAGTTATGCCCCTAACAAAAAGGAAATGCTAGCTATAATTTGGACTATACAGACTCTTAGAAATTTTCTGTACGGTCCGACTAAAGTGAAAATATTTACAGACCACGAATCTCTCACACACCCAACTAACCCTAAAAGCCGTAACGATCAGATGAAGAGATGGAAAGCAATTCTAGAGGAGTACAATCACGAACTGCTCCACAAACCTGGCAAAGCAAACGTTGTTGCCGATGCTCTGAGTAGACCTCCCATTCAAACGCGAGGGGAAGTAAACACACTAACAGGCACTATTCACAGCAGTTCTAGTTCTCCTGAGAGACTAATACCAATGGCAGAAGAACCAGTAAATGTTTTTAAAAATTAAATACTATTATATTTAGGAAATACACCCACCTATAAATTCGAACTTGTTTTTCCCACGTACCATAGACACATAGGTCAATAGGTCAACTTCAGGAAATCTATCCACTTTTCAATAAATATAAAACCAGATTCTCAAGCAGACTAGTTAAAGATTTAAATGACGAAACTGATCAAGAGAATGCAATTATAACAGAGCATAGAAGAGCACATAGAAATAGCAATGAAAACAAACAACAGTTGTTAAACAAAATTTACTTTCCACACATGAGGGCCAAAATAATAAAACTTGTAAAGGAATGCCAAATTTGTAAGGAACATAAATACGAAAGACACCCCAACAAACCAGAGTTACAAAAAACACCAATACCACAATACCCAGGTCAAATTATTCACGTTGATTTTTACCTCACATGCAAACAAGTCGTTTTGACTGCAATAATGCAATGAAAAATGAGAAATCACTTGGTTCGGCTCCCGTAATGCGGATGCTACAAGATCAATTTAATATCGAAGTTTACAAAACACCTCCATATAACAGTTCAGCAAACGGCCAAATCGAACGTTTCCACTCAACACTGTCAGAAATTATTCGGTGCCAAAAGGCCGACAAAGTACACGCTTCGTTAAAAGATCTTATAGACAGATCAGTTGTCAAATATAATTATTCAATACACTCAACCACTAACAGTAAACCAGTTGACTTATTCTTTGGAAGAAAGGTAGCACTTAACTCTAAACTACAACAAACAGAGACAAAAAATTACAGAGAGAATTACAACCACTCAGGAAAAAGACCTAACATACCATTAAATCACATTTACAGAACCCTTTTCACTGCGTGCGCTGCTGACGTACAAATAACTGACTACACGAAATCCAATATCGTGACTCTAATTACCGGACTGGCAAAGGTTCAAACGGGAACCTTCAGATTAATTCATATTAATTCATCAACAACAATCAAGTTATTCTAAACAGACTTATCGTAGAAAAAATAAATAATATCACCCAGGCCAATGCAAATCTTATAAACAGCTTAAAATACGGAGGAGATTCTCAAAGAGACACTAGCACAATATTAATGTTTCAAATTAAAATGCTTAAAGAAGAAATTGTCAGCTTAAACCACGCAATACAATGGGCAAAATGCAGATATTAGTAACACCCAGATATTAGGAGATGAAGAGGTAAATGAAGTTATAAAAACACTTGATCAAGACCAGTTGCCATACACTAATTTTGAAGACGCCATGAAAATAGCAGAAGTAAGCGTAGCAAGCAATGGGCCAACACTTATTTATATCATTTAAATATAACCGACACCAACTATTGTGAAGAACTTTTAATCAAACCAATAAAAATTGGTCAATATGTTAATAAAATTCGAAGCGAAAATGTAATCAAATGTAAAGGAAAACTTTTTGCAAAAATTTCCAAATGTAATAATTATAATGAGATAACCATTTGTAAACATAGAAATATGATAGACATAAGTAATTCCTCTTGCCTACCAAATTTATTAAAAAGTCGCCCTGCCACCTGCACTCGAATCAACAACCAACACATTCCAGTTATTGACGAACTCGCACCTGGAGTCATTCTACTCAACAAATTCTCCGGCAACGTACAAATAAATGGGACATCCACAAGTCTCAACGGAACCTTTGTTATTAACTTCAGCAATTCCACAATTAATATTGATGGACAGACCTTCACCAACAAAGACACGGTACACTATCACCCGATGCCAGCAATTCTCCAAACTGAGATGACCATTAAAAAGATAGAAGAAAAGCTATCATTAGAATTGGTAAAAGAACTGAACATCAACAATACCAAGACCTTGAAACTGTTAAAAACAACATCGCATACAGCCGATTTTCTAATAAGATCCATAATAATCATCGGACTAACTGCACTAGCTAGCCGCTTCTTGATTAAAAGGGTCAAAATACTGCACATCAACAAAATAGCTTCTGATAACGAAATCAATGACCGCATCGAGCGTGGACACTCGATTTTAAAGGTGGAGGAGTTAACACAAAACGAATTCGCAACCAAAGTTGGCCACGCGCATCCGGTATTGCACCAGCAAGTAGAAGTGCAAGGGCAACTTCCCGGCTTCGGTCAGTAGCCCCCAAAAAAGTGCTGACTGCAGCGTCTGAACCACTTCCCGCTGCAGCGACGACAACGACAAAGCTCCGACGTTGGCAGAGGCAGCGACAAAGTCATTGGGTATAAATATGGCAATTTCTGTAAACATAATTTAGTTCCAATTATTGTGCAAATAAATACGGACCAAGTGTCCTAAAATTTATATTTTTTTAAATACTGAAGTCACTCGTGTTTAACTTATATACTTTATAGGGTCGGAAACGCTTCCTTCCACCTGTTACATACTTTTGCACGAATACAATATACCCTTTTCCTCTAAGAGTAACGGGTATAAAAAGGACCCTTTGTGACCTGCCATTCAGATAACTTGAGATCAATTTAAGGAGATCAACTGGAAAACCTAACAGGTCACGTTTTTGAACAACATACTTGTTGTGATTTACAGAGCCAAATGTTTTACTAAAGTCAATGTAAATGATGTTTGTTTAAAAACTACTATTGAAGCCTATTATCACAAATGTAGTGAGCGCTAGAAGGTTTGTGATTGTGGATCTACGTTTAATAAATCCGTGTTGACACGGAGAAATGATTGATCTACAAATGATACAAATGAGGAGTAATGATTTTTTAAAAAAGCTTAGGAATAGCTGACAATTTAGAAATACCTCTATAGTTACTGGCTTCTAACTTGTTAGCTTTTTTAAAAAGGGGAATAAGAAATGATTCCTTCCAAATATTTGGGAATTGAGAAGTTTCTAGAGATAAGGTAAACAACTTGTGAAGAGGTTTGCACAGGGCCTTAGCGCAATACCTAAGCACGCACCCAGGAATACCATCCTGCCCTGGCGAATAAACAGGCTTAATACGAAGAATATCCGAAAGAAGAGAGCTTTCTGTTAAAGTGGTACAGAATATGAGGTTTGACTTGGATATAATGTAAGAATCAGGCTGTGTTGAATAATCTAAAGTAGAGTAAGTCGTTTGAAAAAATTGGGCAAATAAATACCATTGAGCATTAGGTACGGTAAATCTTGACCGAGCACTTAAATATCTAGTAAAAACAAATTCAAAACCGGTATTTTTATATTTCCTAAAAAGTCTGGACTTTACATTTCTTAAATCGTGTGTGCTTTAGGTAGTAAGACATTCGATCCATCCTCAGTGGACCAGGTAACTCCTGGTATATTAAAATCACCTAGAACTATCAACTGATCCCTATCGGAAACCTTTTTTGAAATAGACTTTATAACGGAAAGGTGATTTAAATAATCAGGAAGTTCAGACAACGGCGGAATATATGAGCAAGTTATGTATATAGAGGTACCAGGAAGCGATAACTTTACACAAATAAATTCAATGGTATTGAATTCCTAGAAAATAACTCCTCTGACGGGAGGTTTAAATCAACTCAAATTAAGACTCCATTTCCCCGTCTAGAAGGACGGTCATACCTATATATTGTGTACTTACCTGGAAACACTTCGGAGCTAAAGATCTCCGGCTTTAACCAGGTCTTTGTAAAGACAATAATATGAGATGCAAAGGAAAGGCTATCAGAATACAATTTAGTGAGCTTTCACGCAAGCCTCTTGCATTCTGATAGGAAAGAAGGAGGTTAGAAGTTAGTTTTTTGAAATTGGTACACTGGTTTGGCCCCGACTAGGAAGTTTTACTCCCACGGGCCTCTTCTTCTTTATCTTAGCCTCGAACTCTTTTACAATCATGTTATCCGGCCAAAAGTCGCCCGAGCATATGGCTTCAAAAATCTCGTTAGGGATAGTTATCTTGAAAAATGAAATGTCTCTAGAATAAGAAAACTTAAACTTTTCCACCTTTCCACCATTACAAGTGGAACCACTGAATGGGATTTCGGTGGAGCAGACAATGTTTCTGCAAAACCAACTTGAGCCGGTTGTCCGGACTCAGTAGTCCCTTGTGGTGGTGAAGCTACATTTTGAGAGAAAGGTGGATCCACTAATTGTGTGCTGCTTACCACCAGCGGCCTATTTGCACTTAGGGGGTTCTCCTAATAGCGTACGACCATTAAACTGCGAATCCAGCGCAGAGAGGAGATCATCAGCTCGGCGAAATCTATCTCTAGCAATCAGCCCCATCAGGCCGCCTTAGTGCGGCGCATGAACGATTTCATTTCGTTCGCAACCTCGACACAAGCATCACAACAAAACTGCAAATTGGTCCTCTTTGAAAGGTCATAACTTGTCCGGCCAGTAAAACCGGCGCACTTGGTGTGCACCATATATGCACACAGCCTGCAACTCATATCAGATTGGTCAGCGCGAGGCTGCATTTTTTGCAGAAGCAGACTAAATTTAATATTACTCATTTTACATCTGACAACATCCCGATTGGAAGTGGTACAGTTTTGATAATATTCGCTCCGTGAATCAAAATCTTGTGCACTGAGGATGGCATGTAAAACCACGGATATTCTTTAACAAAAATGCGTGCAGTTTCGAAAGCATATTCGCGAAATCTCTGAATGTTAATGGTGAATCCAGAAGCCATACAGCGTGTTCTTGTTCTCGAAACGCTTTATATCCCCATTACATTTTCTTCACCTTTTACATAGAATTTTACAAAACGGTGCAATGTATAAAATTCAAATCCGTTTCATAACATTTAGATTTGTCTAGAAAATTCCCAAAAATATGCAGTATTCTTCTTCGTGGCGTCTGTTTCCCCATGCCATACTTCAAAAAGTGCTTGTTTGCAGACCGACATGATTGCTGAAAATATCCCAAACTTTAGCAGGGGCACGTAAGGGCAGCTGATCTTGAATATTTTACACACTGGACGAACCATAGCCTACCACAGATATTCACTTTTTGCGGGCCGGGACGGGCTTCACAAAGTTTTAGTCTACAGAAGCTGAAGTTTTCTTTAAAAAAGCGTGCTATAAACATTGATGGATTTGAACTAAAACTACGAATACAACATCTACTCACAGGGCACAAAACATTCATTTTATTTTACTACATACTTTGAACTTTAGGAAAATGGGGAACTTGTTTCAAAACAGGTGAAATCCAACAAAATGTCGCAAATATAAAAATAAGTGCATCAATCAAGCTACACGCTTTGAGAAGTTTAGTGCTACCATATGTTACCTTTGAGGGCTAATAGCCGATCTAGTTTATCGAATTTTTCAGTGTTAGTTTTTTTTTTTTGATTAATGACTATTTTACTATCGGTAGAAAACAAAACTTTTATTATTTTTAACAGTTCAAAATTTGCTTAATCTTAAGCTAAAACAGCCAAATCGGCCACTGTGCGCTGGTGAGGAATATTGGTGCCAACGGGAAACTTATTCTGGTGATCTCGAGCTGGTTGTTCCACTTTTCTGCGTTGAAAGTGTTCCTTGGGATCGTCTCTCCATTGGATTTTTTCAAAAAGTTACGATGGGGCTAGCCACGAAAAAGCAGGCAAACATGAAAGATTGCGTTATGGGATGAGGATATGTGAGGCGTCATTTAGGGTGTGGCGCAGCTTCTTTCGTAAAATAGGGTAGTGTGGAATGTAAAACATTTTGGCTAGCGCATATGACCAAGGTTTATGAATTTAGCGTATTGATACTCTATAGCGTAGAAGCGTAAGACAGCCCCCTGCAGGCTAATTCCAAACTTTTTAATGTCTCCCAAAGCGTTGAGGCCAGGCTTTTATGTCAATAGTCGTAATGAACGTGTGCCAACCCGTTGGTCAGTGCGGCATTGCAAGGGATGTGATGATCCATCCGTAAATCGAGGACACGACAACAATATTTAAAAAAATTTGACTTGAAAAAAATGTTTAGATTATTCCAGAAACTATTTTTGTCCATGTTGAAAAGTCATCAATTTGTAATTAAGTCTGGCGACTTTTGTTTTTAAATCATGACACCTCTTTTTTTCAAACAAAAATAAGTAATCTATTTCATTCATTTATATTTCAGTCATTGTTTCTACAATATTGTTGGTTAGTTTTGTTTATTACAAAAAATTTTTATTCTACGGTTGATATATAGAATACATGAAAATCATCTTTTTGTACTTTTATACTTATATTAGATCCCAAGCCCCGAACTTTGGAGATTCCCACTCTACCAAAAGTCAAACCAAAGTGTACAATTTTCATTCACCACGGGCTAAGAGCACCGGGATTCACTTCAAAAAATAGTTTCGAATTTAATCGGTTAAAAGAGAATTTTATTGCAGTTAACAGAAAAATGATGTAATTTATTCAGAAAATTGTCCACAAACGGACCATAGGCAAGTTATTTTAATTCCATATTCCTTCCAGCTCCAGGTCACAGAAAATAATAAAATGAACAACCTTTTAAGTTATTTATTAGCTGATTTGGAAGTTGTTTCAAGACTAGAGTCAAAATCTCTTTAACATGGCATATTTCAAGCAACCAGATTCAAGGGTTCCTTAGGAAAAAATAAATGGCATCATTATTTAAATCGTGCTTGGGAATGTTGACTCCAATACTAAGCATAATTACGAGTCAGAGAACAAGAGTTTCGAAAAGCTCTCTTTCAACTGGCGCTGCCAGTGGTGCAAGATTTCATAATATGAGCTTCATCACGGAAGAGACAGCAAAGCTGCTTAACCTTGATCAAAAACGCGTCACACAAATTGTAAACGGTATTTTTGGTGTCACACTGTGGGAAGTTCCTGTTGAATTTCAGATTGCCGATACTTTCTTTAATAAAAATATAGAATAAGGTTATTTCACCACAGAATGATTTTTTATGCAATTCGGGAAGAAAAGCTATGCCTTGGTGATAACATATCATATCTAATTAATATTGAATCGGAGTCCGCAATAAAAATGTATTTTCCGAAATCCTCGACATCATTGTCAATAAATCCGGCAGATTGAAGACAGTAATTTTATTAGGTAAAAGGCTGTAAACATATTAGTCCTAAATAAACATCTGAAATAATTATTTCGAAATGCTTTTTTAAGATATAATTGTTTCGAGGGGGCATTAATTTATGCCACCATTTTTAAGCGAATTTTTAAAGAACATGCCGAAACAGTGTTTAATGCAAAGCCGAGAATATTCGATTTTATGTATAAAGCGATAACGAGCGAAAGCCATAGGACCCGAGAGATCAGCGTCTGCATACGCTTATCTCAGCTAATCCTAACATGCACATAGATAATTCAGCAAGCTTTTGCTTACATTGTTGTTGTCAGGGATGCTGACCAAAATAAAAACAATCATTGATTTAACTTCGAATTAAGTGACTTCTCCCGACATGCTCCTCCCATTGGAAGACCCATACTTCCAAGTGAAGTGGTTTCAAAGGGTAGGATCACTAACTTCCTCGTTGCCCGCTTGCATGACCCAGAACCAGTTCGGATTACTGCAACCCGATTACTGCCGAGGCGCCACCGCAAAGGAGATAGGTTATCCTCCTTGATTAGGAATATGCTGCGTGGCTTTACGTTGTGCTCGGGAGAGCGCCATTTGCGCCGCTCCTGCAGCAACGAGAGGTAGTCACTGCTCCATTTGCGCCAGAATGTTTGCTGCATTTGACACACACGCTGCCACCGGCTCAGCCGATCGAAGTTCAGATGGGTGACGTCAGGTTCGACCATTGAGGTAAACGTAGACCCAATGAGAAAGTGAGCAGGCGTCAAAACTTCTATGTCATCTGGGTTTTCAGAAATGGGTCAGAGTAGCCGTGAGTTTAACATCGCGGAAATGTGAGAATCGACTGTCCAACAATGCGGACAAAATGGTATTTTGCGGATTTGACCGCGGCTTCCCACAAGCCTCCAAAGTGTAGGATAAAATTCCACTTAATTTCCATCGAAGTAAGGGAACTCCATAAGCCAAAACCAACGCCTTTGCAACATCCATTCCGTCGTGCAACTTTAAAGTCTTCTCCCGATCCGACTCATCAACTCTTTCTAGCGTCGCAGGGTCGGGAGCACCATTTGCGAATCGGAAAATGTCCCCTGTCCTCTTTAACTTGTTTCCGAATTTCAACAACATCTTCAAGACTGTCTCCTCCGCTTTTTCATCATACCTTCTGCATTGCACGAATTCTCAAAAAGGCAACAGGCTACGTTACCTTGTCAAACGAATATACTTGAATTTCGTCTTCGGGACTATCGCGCCATAAGATACATTGAAGAAACTGGTGGGGATGTGTAATTCGAACGCAACGTTACATTTAGCATTCGTCTCCGCACAATGCAGCCTTAAAAGATTAAAAAACGAGGTAAAGTAATGAAGATTTTTGGTTGAATGGAGGGACCTGCGTACAACAAATGGTTATTGTAGAATCTGGGCAACTGTCGATTTCCCAAAATATCTTTAGTGTACAATCGCTTAACACGGACTCTTTTGCTCCCATCCCCCTTTTAACACGCTAAAAACCTCGTTCTTACACTATGGAAAAATATCGAAATATATTTTTTTTTGCTTTAAAGCCACCAAACAATGGAAAAGGACTGATTTTTTTTAATAAGCAGCCTCCAAAAAAGAAAACCCCCGTGTTAGGCGAGGACCAAGTGTATAAGAAATCGACTCTGACTCCGACTGAGTTCTGGGTTCCTGAACTAAAGAAACTGAAGATGAGCGCGTTGATCCTCCAACCTCTAGACACGCTGAGATTATCCAGCCAAGTCTGGTTTTTTGCAGCGTGGGTTAACGGTTTCGCTCTTCACTGTGAGCGGTCGTGTTTTTGTTTTGCGCTCCGAATTGTTATTTTCTTGTGGAAACCTCCGGGGTTAAATCTTTTTTAACAGCTTTAAGTGTCTTTAACAACTTTCCGTTCGCTTCGCGAGTGCATCGTGATTAAACTTGTGTTTAGAAAAAAAAACGTTTTAATCATTATTTCGGTGCTGGTTTTTTTTTTTTTTTAATTCATTTATTTTTTACAATCTGTCTTGTGACAATAGATAAATTTTATGACCAATATTTTCATAACAGGAATAGCAGATTTCCAATGAAACCTGCTATTAAATATAACTTCTCTTTTATTTAAGTTTGCCTATCAGGGAGATCAAGAATGTGAAATCTTTTGAGTCTTCTTACTGTTATGCTATTGTCAAATAGACCTCGGGCTAAATCATTTTCATGAATGTGAAGTCTGTCTGTATATTTCTTACTATATTTGTTTATCTCTTCTTTTATTGTTGAAATATTTAGATCTTTTTGAATATTTGGATTGGTTACATAAAATGGAGCGTTAACAATTTGTCGCAATGTTTTTGATTGGTACCGCTGGAGTATTTCAATATTTGAATTGCTAGCTGTTCCCCAGAGCTGAATAGCGTAGGTCCAAACAGGCTTCAAAATGGCTTTGTAGAGAAGAACTTTGTTTGCCAAAGTGGCTGCTGGTTTTCGACTTAGCAACCAAGACATTTTCAGTGATTTCAGTATGAGTTGTTGACATTTCGCTTTTATGTGGGGCTTCCATGTTAATCTGCGGTCGAGGTGCATGCCAAGATACTTCACACAAGTATCTTGTCGAAGTGCTGAGCCGTTAAGAGCGACATTTGGACAGTTTCCTGGTCTTAGTGCGAAAGTTATTTGGACGGACTTCAGGGAGTTGATTTTAATTTTCCAGCGGAGAAAACAGGTTTCAATCAGACTGAGCTCACATTGGGTAAGCTTGTTGCCAGAATGGCTGCATCGTCAGCATATGTTGCAACTGTACAGTTGTTTGTTACTGGCATATCTGCCGTATATAAAGTCTAAAGGACTGGTCCCAATACACTCCCTTGAGGAACGCCTGCGTTTATAAGAAGTTGTGTTGACGTATCATTTCTCTGCTGCACGTAGAAGCCTCTCTTAGACAAATAGGATCTCAGTAGTAAATAGTAGGGAGCAGGTAGCCATTTCTTTATCTTATAGAGTAATCCATTGTGCCAAACACGATCAAACGCTTGCTGAACAAAGTTAATCGGTGTTTCGCTCCCGCTCTGTCGCTCTCCTGTCTCTCTCGTCAAAAAGATCTTGAGCGCTTTCGATTTTTTTGTCCGCTATAGTGCACAGTGGTCCGTGGTCGGTGAAAATGGTTTTCTGTTCATTGAAAAATTGCAAGAAAGTTATCTCGGCTGGACAGCAAAGTATTCCCTGCCATACATGTGATAAAATTTATCACGCAAAGTGTCTTGGCTATGCTGGCCTGGTTTGCAATACCATCGATAAGAGGAGTGGCCTACGCTACTACTGCATCAGATGAGTGCATCGTATATGAGAACCAGGCAATATCTATAAGGCGGCTCACAAAAAGCAGTGTTACGGAATTAATCCGGAACTGCTGTAAACATATGGACAGGCTCGTGGCACTTGAATCGCAGCTCACTAGTCAATAGCTGAGCCTGATTCCCCAAAGCCGGTCGGTGGGCATTCTATGGCAGGTGCCTGCTGCCCGCGATTCAATTCCACCTTAGCTGCCAATCTTAGACGCCACTCAAATGATACTAAGATCGCAAAAATTGATTCGGTACCCGAAGTTGCTGAATCCGATTGGCGCCGCTAGGAACTTCCGCTTTGTACAATCAAAATACTTCAAAAAACCCCAAAGCCGATACTGGTAGTGCAGATACAAATTCTGGAGTATCAAAAGAGGTCGCATGTTGTACCAAAAACGGGAACTTGTGTTCGGGTGCCCCAGCTAAAACATGTATTTGTTTCATGGCTCGCCGTAGACCTCTCATCACTGGATATTACGGCTTATATGCGTAACAAAATCCAAGTTGATGATTTGAAGGTCGAACAATTTAAATTTTCTTATGCGAGGAAAGTATCATCATTTAAGATTGGTATTCCTTGTGCTCTTTTTGCATCTGTGTGCGCCGCCAGTTTCTGGCCCGATGGCATATTTGTAAGAGAGTACGAAGCTAAGAGAAAATAGAATAGTTCAGGGGAAATGGAAAATACTATTAAAGAACCATCCCCAGCGCCCTCCATATCCTCTTCTGTCCCAAAAAACTAGCCTCCTTCTTCCTTCTTTCCTATCAGAATACAATAGGATTACTTAGTAAGTACTAGATTTACAGCCTTGATCGTCAGTCCAGACAGGGAGGTGGAGTCTTGATTGCTGTCGACTCAACCCTTTCGTCTAAATTACTGACTTTTAAAGAATTTAATGACATCGAATTCCTTGGTATAAAATTATTGTTTTCCGGTAGTTTTTTTTTCCCCTATTTACGCAAAACACCTTTCCATTATTCAGTCCATTTCCAAAAAAAACTGTCAGATCGAGATAATAGTATTAGGTGATTTTAATATACCTAGTGGGACATGGTACCCAGACGAACTCTAATATTTGACTTCCTTTAGGGCAGCTTGACTTTATTGACGGCTTGCTTGACATTGCGCTATTCCAAATAAACCATTTTAAAAACTCCTTACGACATTTACTGGACCTGTGTTTTGTTTCTAATCCAGAAGACGTTTGTCTGTTAAGAACATCACCACTTACAGAACCAGAGGATCCCTAAGACCCAACTCTCGAGCTGACTGTAGATGCGAGAACAGAGGTGAATAAAAAACCGAAAAGTCTATTCAACGAATCCGCTGCTTTCGTAAGGCAAACTTTCAGCATTTAAATACTTTTATACTTGTATTTTATAATCCATTGAACTCCTTCTTTTATCAGTGTATTCCGTTATACTATCCGTCAATTTCAAATATTAAGGAGTTGTCACACCTAAAAAATGTTAAGTCCAGACTTTTCAATAAATTTAAAATGTGCGGTTCGCAATCTGCCTTCTCTCGATACATAAGGGCTCGGTCAAATTTAACCGTGCTTAACGCCCGGTGTTATAAAAGCTTTCTGACTCGTTGTAGGGTCCAATTTTCACAAGAGCCAAAACAGTTTTATAATTTTGTTAACACTAAGTGTAAATCAGCCTGTTACCCAGCATCGCTATAATTTGAAAATTCTACGGCAAATACTGATCAGGCAATTGCCAATCAATTTGCCTAGTTCTTTCAGACAACAAATTCTGTTTCATTCCGTTCAAATCCGTCTTATTCATATGCCATATCCAAGTTAAAATGAACTTTTTGTCCGAGGTTAAGCGAAAGCTCCCTTCTCTTGGATCCAAAAAAGGTAAGCCAGTCTATTTACCGGGGTCCGACGGAGTTCCAGGCTGCGTGCTTAGATACTGTGCTGATACTCTGTGTAGACCTCTGCGCAAATTGCTTACCTTATCTTTGGAAACTTTCCACTTATTTGGAAGGAATCATTTCTTATTCCCCTTCATAAGAAATGAAATAAATCGAATGCAAGCAGTTACAGAGGCATATCAAAATTATTCGCCATCCCAAAGCTTTTCGAAAACGTTATTACACCTCACTTGCAACATCTTTGTAGATCAATAATATTTTCATGTCAATATGGATTTACAAGGCAAGGATCTACGACGACAAACTTCTTGGAACTAACATTTTTTGTAATAAATGGCTTTAGAAAGAACATGCTGATTTCAGTGAAGCGTTTGATTCAGTTAATCACTCGCTTCTTGTATTACAGTTAGACGTATAAGGGTTTCCATGTAATATCTTTATGGTAGGACCCTACGAGTCCTTTTTAAAAACTCTTTCTCTAATTTGATCCGAGTTACTTCAGGCGTCCCATAAGGAAGCCGCCCACTTCTTTTTACTTCATTTATAAGCGATCTACCTCTAGTCTTGACAAAGTCACGTGTCCTTATGTACGCAGATGACGTTAAGTTATACCTGCAATAAAATGAAATTCCCAGCAGTTCAGACTTACAATCAGATCTAAATGCTTTTCAAACATGGTGTTGTGAAAATCTTTTGGATTTAAAGTGTAAAGTAATAACTTTTTTTAGGGGGAACCCACAATATGCCACGTATACGCTGGGTGGTGTTGCGTTGTCTAGAATCACGCATGTTAATGACCTTGGCATCTTCTTCTTTTTTTTGTATATATATGTATATGCTTTATTTATTGAATCTTCTCTATATGAGACTAACAATAGGTATATCAAATCTTAAGAATATAACTTAACTTACAGTCATGTAGACTGAATTTAGACTAACGGGACCTAATATTTATTGCTGGGCTGGTAGATCGTTTCGATGCAGACGGGTTCTGTTCGAAACCCGTGTTAGGCTCCTTGAGAGATTATTTGGGTGCAGTGTAAGCTTGTTGTAGTAGGCTGGTTTCTGCTTTGCTATTTCATCTTTGACCGGTGGTATGCCCAGATCCCTGTGGATGTTTTCGATTCGAACATACCATGGTGCCCCAGTAATTGTTCGCAGGATTTTTGATTGTGAGCGCTGTATGATGTCAACGATGCTGTTGCGCGCGTTCCCCCAGAGCTGGAAGCCGTAGGTCCAAATGGGCTTAAGGGTGGAGTTGTAGAGAAGAACTTTAATGTCCAGACACAGGGGTGATCAAGAATTTATAATCCAGTGTAGGCTGCTAGCTTTAAGTCTGAGATGTACTTTCTTGCATTCAATGTGCCTCCGCCAGGTTAGGCGTCTGTCGAGGTGGACGCCGAGATATGTTACATCGCTGGCTTGGGGAATCTGCGTACTATTCAAAGTTAGCGGGGGGCACGATTGTCTATTAAGGGTAAACGTTATATGTTTACACTTTTGATCATTAATTTTGATTCGCCAGTCTGATAGCCACTTCTCAACTACCACCAAATGATCAGCCAATTGAGCTGTTGCTCTAGTTGGGCATCTCGAGCGGCTCAGGATTGCGGTGTCGTCAGCAAATGTTGACGTAGTCAGCCTTGTCTGCTTTGTATAGGACAAACAGGGTAGGGCCCAGTATGCTACCTTGTGGGACCCCGGCTTCAATGTTGTACTCGTTGGATGTCGTTGTATTGCACCTCAAAGACTCTGTGGTAGAGGTACGACTTAAGTAACTTATGAGTGTTTTCTGATATGCATGAACCGTTTAGTGTACTGTGTAATGACTGTAATGTACTATACCATGTTATTTCTACCACCGACTAGTTGCCAATCCTAAAAGCATTAGTTTTATCTTACTTAGCACAAAATTAGTATTATTATTAGTTTTGTATGTATTCTCATTTAGTCTGTCCGCTTCTATATTAAAGCGCTCATTGGAAAATAGGGCTCCGCCCCTAACAAGCACTGCTTGGTGTCGTAATAAACGAATTTGTCGAACACAAAGCAGCTCGAAGAATATACTTGCTCCAATAAGGAAGTCGGATATATTAAGATCGAAATGTAGGTGATAATCGGTGATTGACTGGGTAACAGCAGCTGCGAGTGACGCGCTGTACTTTGCGTTACTGGATGTGCAAAATGAATGTGCAAAAATATAAACCGATTTATCCTATGCTAGCGAAGATTCACAAATTCCTGACATAGAAATGATTGAGCGATGGATTTTAAGTTGAAGTTGATTAGGAAAACGAGAAGTGACGAACTTAATTTGAGAGTCCAAGTCGAGTAAGGCCCGGCATGGCAGAGCGTCAGAGCGGTTTTTGACATATACTATGGCGGTGGCAACCAATACGTATGTATTCGGTACAGAAACTAAAGATGAGATATGTGGTGGCATTTCCGGACCAGGCTGCGGAGGGGGTGCAATGGGATTCGACTCCATATGAAGATGAGAATGATGCTTCCGGCGGCAGCTTCTACAATTGCCAGAATTGCATTGCTGTAAGCAATCCCTTTCGTAGGCAATTTAAACAAAAATGCAGCCTTTTTGATTCAATTCTAAAATTGTGGGCATTTTGTACAAATAATGTTCCATGGACTCGCATACGGTACAAAATTGCAATGTTGATGATGAAGCAATAAGAGTTCTGCGATGAAATTTACTGGCTACTTTTCCCACCTGTTTGCTGAGTCTCCGGCTTACCATAGCACATTCCAAGTTGCGGCATCATGCGGCATCTAAGGACCAAAATTGTTAAAAAAATTGGTCCCATTTTGGGAGCTTCTTGGCCGGCAAACCCTCCTCCCACCTCTCCTGGGTCTGGTGGTCCAGCGAAGCGATGAGATGGTTTAAAACACCGTCAAGTATCTCCTCCGTAGTTGCCATAGTAGTAAGGGCGCGCAAGTGTGAATTTGCCTTGTCTCTCAACTGCCGCAAACTACTGGCGGATTCCCTCTCCACACCTGGTATCTTGAATAATGACCGAACGTGTGCCTGAAAGTGTAATAATTTATTATCAAATCGCAAAATTAATAATTCCAAGGCCCTGTCATAATTCTTCTCAGTGGGCTCCAGAGACCGAATTGTGCCCAACCGAATTGTCCAATCACGATCGAAGATGCTGGAATTTCCACCTTTGTTGTGTCCCGTTTGTTCCCACAACCGTGTTGAACAGTGCATAAAAGTCCGGTCAATCGATATATGCTCCGGAAAATCGCGGAAGCTGAAACTCCGGTAGTCTGGTAGGCCTCATATTGGATCTGAAGGTGATGCCATGCAATTCAGTTGAATTTTCGATGGACTTTCTCTTCTCACCATTTAGATGGCGTCAGATTTTTCCTTTGGTTTCACAATATGCTGCCATCTCCTTAATCACCATCCGTTCGATGTTAAGTTGAGAGGAGTCGAAGTCGGAATTCATCCGCTCGACTAAATCCAACCGCACCTGCAACTCACTTTCGTCGAATTTGGCCAACTGCTCCTGACTCATTAATGAATTTAATGACGCCAGCTGGCCTTTGCCCGATAAAAATCTTCGTTATTTGGTGCATTATGCACAAGTTTGGCGCATATTTTATCAGTTTCCGACATTTCGAATTATTTTTGGATAGAGCATTCGATAGTCACTACACGAATTTTTCGATGCACATAACTAAGGCCAGCGAAAGGCGAGAATAGAATTCGAGGGTAGAACGGAACCGAAAACAAAGGGCTTGGTAACCGAAATTGTGCAACACTCGGCGTTATGTAAAAGTTTCGAACTTTACAGCAGTACTAATGTATGCAGGTATATGCGAATACCGTGCAAAGCGATGCGAATTGAGTTTGTTTGTGTGTGGCCCTTAACACCGACATGTGTAAAAAGCGCTTACAATTATTAAAACGACATTTAACTTTAACACACATTCACGACAACGTCGGGGTCACCAATGTTTCGAGGGGGCATTAATTTATGCCACCTTTTTTAAGCGAATTTTAACGAACATGCGATGCCGGAACGGTGTTTAATAAAATGCCGAGAATATTCCATTTTATGTAAAAATTCGTTTATTTCTGCAGCGCTGCGACTGCGTTGCGAAAGCGATACTGAGCGAAATCCATAAAAGCCGAGAGATCAGCGACTGCATGCCCTTATGTCATCTTATCCGAACATGTACATACATAGATAATTACACAAGCTTTTGTTTACATTGTTGTTTTTAGTGATGCTGACCAAAATAAAAACAATCTGTGATTTAACTTCGAATTAATCACTGTGGACGGTACAAGTAATAACAATGCGCAATGAGTGAGTGTGCGTATCACATAGCTGCCAAACGATCGATTTATGAAGCTTTGTTGTTTTTAAAAAAAAAGCCTTCAATTTTTGTATATATATACCTAACAAATGTTACCTGTCCTGCGAATAGAATTTAAAATGCAAAATGCAATATTCTTCGTTCCGCCAAAGTGACAATAGGATTAAACATATTGCATTGATAAGTATAAAAAAGGCACCTGCTATTAAACCTCTTCCTCTTCAGGTTCGAGTTAAATTTGGCTTGAAAAATCAAAAATATTCTCAGCTTCGACGAAACTACTGTCAAAGTAGCAAACCTTGATTTTATGTACTTAAAAATTACATTTCGGAAAAGGTGGCAATCAGTGTCGTTTCTTACAATGTACATTTTAACAAGAATTTAAAACTCTAAAATCTCAATAGGATTCAGAAGTTAACTCCGCTGGACTTACTTTGTTGTTTTACTTAATTAATTTCAGACTAATAATTTAACCTGAGTTAGGGAAAATTTGAACGAAAGGTGAACGCCAGTTGTCTGCCTCTCGCTCTCTCTCATGACTGGCGTACAGTTTTCGTCGATCTGAGTACTAGGGTTACAAAATTTAATCTTTTGGCGTGCGCATTCACTGAACATTTAAAAAAATGGAGGGAAAAAATTAAAAAACCAGCAAAAGTCGATTGCAATACTATCTGGGGTGCCTCTTGTCAGAGCAAAGAGTTTCTTAGGTAAAAAAGTTGCTAAAGTTGCAGCTATGAACTTTAAATTAGCAAATAATAATCAGTAAAGGTTCTTTCCCGCAAATATGATATTTGAATTTTAACTGCTTGTCAACAAACCCCGCTGATTGACAATATGACCGTAGCACGCTTAATTCTCTCGAAATTTTGGTCACACTGGAAAGATTAAAGTTTTTCCGCTAGCGAACTCGTTTGTCGATCTGAGTACTAGGCTTGAGAGATCAAAGAAACTGGGAGGGAAAAATTCGGTATGTAAAACTGATTGTTATAATAAGGATAAAGACATGTATTCTTTCTATAGAATACAACGCCCGTCTTATGGCCACGCTTATGCTCTATTTCTACGCTCCATGATTGGCTTGTTCTTGTTTCGGTGTTGGCTAAGCTTCCAGGGAATCTCTACCGGTCGGCGTCAGCCCGGCGGAGCCCTAGAATTGGACAGACAAGGACTACCGCGACTGCAACGTCGACCACCACGCCCACATCAGCCGGCACACCGAGGAATGTGCAGGGTGTATCTGGCATCGAGTTTCAGCGGCCACGGACTTCGAAGCCAAGTGCGGACCTAAGTCTGAAGGATCAGGCCAGGTCATGAACGCCACAACAGCCAAGTTTGCGATCCAAATGCAAGGATCGCAACTGTGGAAAAGGAGCTTTAAAAGGCAAATCAGGTGAAGGGCAGGATGCACCCGCAAGGGATCCCGCTAGGAAAGGATCAAGCGGTACTGGAGGGTGCGGGGCGGCGAATGCGCCGCCAAAATTGAGTGAAATCCCAGTGTAAAACTTGAGTGGACATCTTCCGCCATTATTGAGTAGAAATCTGGCGCCGAATTTGTTCGAGTCTGTGATGCCACAAGTCAAACTCAACTCAAGCTGTACAACGCTAAACTATTATACACCATGTTACGTGTCGGCTATGGTGCATCCCGCACTGAATTACTCGCAAGTACCACGGAAAGCCCAACGCAACCTGATGCCACCTCCGCAATCGGATGGTTCCTACGGAATAGATTCGCCGAGCCCGTTAATAGGATGGAAGCCGCGCAGACTGCCGGAGGAATGGCCAATATTCCAATGCGCGTTCACGGAGACGATGGCGGCGTATAATTGTAACGTTCAGGCTGTAATGGATCAGCTACGTTTCCGGTATGGACGTCCACAGCAATTGACTCTACAGTCAACACCGAACGGTGAGCAGAACCTAGAATATCCGACATTAATAAACGAGTTGATCGCCCCTGAGCAAGGCGCTTGAGCGGAGGACTATTCCGCAAAAAACCCAGCTGGACACCTATGAGCTGTGAAGGCTCCTCCGTAACCCTGATCGAAGAGGAGCTCACTCGAAGCCTAAAACTGAAGGGCGACAGTCGGCAGCTCAACATTCAATGGTTCGGTGGCAAGGCAGCAAAGGAGAACATAAAGATGGTCAGCCTCCAGATTAGTGGAGTGGGCAGTCCCTAATCTAAATTTACCGATGTCAAAGCGGCGAAGGCAAGTGCACGCCTGTCGATAAAGACGTGCAGTAATGCGGATTTTAATTAGACTAGACCATGCGCACATAGGAGGACCTTACGCAGCAGCCACCAAACTTGGATAAGTGCTTTTTGAAAATGTGAAGAGTAAGTTCACCAATTCAGAGATCGTACCTCCTAGCCGTCCCATAGTATGATCATCTCGAGAAGATGGTCAGCGAATATTTCGAAATAGAGAATTTCGGAGTTAAAAAAGTTTTCTGCTTTTTTTGGCTAGTTTCTTGAAAACGCCTGTAACGACTTGCCGCTCTGACAGAAATTTTTAACTTAATTAATTTTTAAATATATATAGCCCTTAAGGTTACTTAAATTTGAGAAGCAACACATGTGGCTAAAATCTTGATTTTAAAGTCATTTAGCAGAAAAACGGCAACCTTAATAAGTTCCGCTCACTAACGCTACCGGTCATGCAATTTTATCATAAAAAATGCATCACCAATTTGTTCAGGCAAAGGTTATAATAAAATGTTTGTAAGCAAAGAAATTTTTTAATTTAAAAAATTTTAATTTAAAGTCAACATTATGGAAAAGAACAGCAAAAAAAAATTTTTTTTTAATATTCATAAATAAATTTAAAATCTGCGTTAACCTATCAAGCAGATTATTTTGGCAAGAGGCAATAGATACATCCGTTAAATTTCTGAAATATCTTGGCTTAAATAAATTAAAGGTCCATTAAGTTTAATCTGAGGTCCAGGCATATAACAATTTATGGATTCCATCGAAATATCCTAGTGTGATAAGTCAAGAAATACGAAAAGATCGGAAAATAAATTGGAATATAATAAAGCCCTTTTTCACGATTACAGAAGGACATTCTAAGGACTATCAAAATCGAATTCATTTTCTCTCTTCGGCAGTTACAAATATGAAATATTTTATATTTTGATTTCGATGGTTAAAAACTATATTGGTTGACTAGGGAAAAGAATCCGAGATATCGCATAACGTATTCAAGGGGTGCACGATAAACCAGACAACTGATTATTTGGGTTCTCAAACTCAACTTTCAAACTCAGTTAGTAGCAACGGCGATCGGAATCCTCTGGTGCCTTATCTCTTTCGGCTGTGGGGTGGGTCTAATGGCCTTTTCTTACTGTCCACACATACTTTATTTTTTATGATTTCCACAGAAAATACTTATCAAAAGTCACTACTCATTAATTTATATGACGACATAGGCGTCTTAATTTCTTGTAATGAGCCTAAACATAATTGGCCATTATATAGTTTATTGAGAAAGACATGAGAGATTGGATCGGCTTAAGATATAAATATAAATATATAAATGCAAGTTCGCATAAGTAGCGCTCATATGCTTAAAGCTTCAGCTTGGGAAGGCCTTCTATACTGATAAAGATTAAGTTGGCAAAGGGAAAGCTTTAGCGTTATGCATTTGTTTTGTTTTTATTTTTTTTTTTGTGGTCTTTGCCAGGTACATATATTCGAACAACAACTATCTTCATAATTCCCGGGAGTTTTAACTCATACAGCTCCCCGCCGGAAGTGTTTTCAAAAATCAGCACGTGCACGTGGCACCTAGGGTTTTGCCAACCCATAACGGAAGGCAATTGGTAACTCAAAATGGGGATTGGTTTTTTCTTTATTTAATGCCAATATTGAGCACGTTTGTTTTTTCACAAGTTTTAGGTGCTGAATTTGTGCTGGGTTTACTTAATGAGTTATCTGGTTAAAAAAATGTTGTACTGAAATTTTCTGGTACTCAAATACTCAATTAGTCAAATATATGACGACCAATACACCACCGGATAATATTTCTCCGTTAGTTGCAATATTAGCGGTAATTAGTTTGAATGTGTTTTGCATGATATTTCCCTACCTCCTTTCCTTGAACGTTCTCATGTTGGTAATAGCTATAGCCAAGTTTTTTCGAATTCCGCTTTTTTCAAATTTAGGACCTAATTTTGCGTTGAAATTCGAATTACTACCTGTCCTTCCCTGAATGGGTTAGCGCGTAAATTGTATTGCCGGTCATTGCGATCATAGCCTCGATGAATATTTACTTGAATATCCTTTCGAAAAAGAGATCATTTATCAATTCGAAATATAAGTACTATAGGTTCCTCCAGAAGATATAAGTTCTTTCGCAAAATATAATCTGCTCCGTGTGTAATCCAACACATACCGTGCTTTGTATGTGGAACATCCTATCGCTTGGTGCAACAATGGTCTTAAGGAACATGAAATACTAGTGATGAGCATGTCCCATTTAGCTTGATCGTTTTTTAAGTACGTACGGACATCAGCTAATAAGAAACGGTTAACCCACTCGGCCGCATTGCTATATAGCGAGCGAACAGCGGTATAACCGTGGTTTATTCCTAAGTCAGTTAGAAAAGCGTTCAGCTAAGAGGCCTTAAATTGGGCACCGTTGTAGCTAACTATAGTCTTGGTAACTCCAACACAATGAAATACTTGTTTTAATATAAACTCTATTATTCCAGTCGATGTAAATTTTTTTAAAGGTCGCTAAATGGTCAAGTACTATTACCAAGCCAACGTGTCCCTGCTTACTACGGGTTTAAGGTCCGTTCACGTCTCCATTGGTGGACGAAATGTATAGTTAGGTGCTTTGTTCTCCTCACATGTGTCACAAGCTCTAGTATAGTCCCTAACATCTTTCGATAAGCCTGGCCAAAATGGATTTCCCCTTACCTTGGCTATGGTATTTTGCATTCCCGCATGAGAGGACGTAAAGCAATTGTGTGCTTGCTTTAAAACAGCTTGTCTAAATGCACTGTGCTTCTTGGGATTCGGTGCCGTCAACATGTTCATTTATCTACTTTTTTTTATATCTAGAAATGTATCTTTGATGGCAGTAAACTAAGCTGTTAACCAAGTGTATGTCTCCTCCTGAATAGCGAAAAAGTGAATTTGATCAGCTGAAAGCGAAAGATCCATCGAGCGAGTCTGACAGACTCGTTCTGCTGCCTCCCGAGTCAAAGTTAGCTACTTTGAATTCCTTTAATTTTTAGTAGGAACGAAACTTTTCAATAGCTGTAATTACGTTGCGAATGACTACGTTTTTTTGACATAAAGAAAATTGATCTTCAGCCTAATCTTCTGACAATTGAACCAACACTGCCCGAACTTCAAAATCGCTGGTATCTCAGTGAAGGCGCAAGGGTCAGTATAAATTTCCACTTCTCCATAGCCTCTTAGACTTCTGGGGGCCAAGTAAATTTTACCTTTTTAGAAATCAGAAGTGTAATTAGACAGGTTAGATAAGCGAAATCTTCGTACTTGTTTAAGATTTTTGGGCGGTGGCCAATTCGTTTATTAAACCTTTTTTTTAAGTAATTGATACCTATAGCACCAAACTGGCTTTTATACAATTCTTGGGCCAACCGAACAAATGGAAGGCAAAGTATTTAGAAACAACGCAAAGGTCATCTAAACACCCAAAAAACACATTAACGAAGACCTGGTGGTATGTTCTGATCCGACGGTGCATTACATAATCCTAATGGCGTTACCTTGAACTGATATAACGGTCGCTCAAGCACCGTGAATGTAGTTTAAGGCTTGGATTCTGCTCTTAGCTGAATTGGCCAGTAGGCATCCTTCAAGTCTATCTTGGAAATAATATTAGCATTTGGCAATGTTGAAAAGATCTCTTACAAGCTAGACTAATGATAAGCATCCTTTTCAGTAGCGTATTAAAGCCTGCGTTCGTCAAGGAAAAGCCGAATTCTGTTAGGCTTGACAACACGGCGCATGGATGGAACTCCAAGGGCTCACGGAAACTTCAATTACATCCAACTGTAGCATACGATCAGTCTCTGTACAAAGCATTTGCTATTCTGCGGGACTTACAGGATATAACCGTTGTTTAAGGGGATTTGCATTTCAATATCAATACAATGTTCTATTAGTGAAGTGGTACCTAATCCTTTAGAAGTTTTTTGAAAAGGTTGCCTAACTACTGCTAGTTGCACACTTTACGTAGCGCTTAAGGGATATAAGTTTTCTCCGCTGCATGAAAAGAAAATATAATATTCGAAGCTGCGACAGCTCCGCTTCAATGCAGCTAGTGTTCGCACCCGTGTCCAACAGACCAAGTTCTGTGTGATCGAGGAACGAAATTTCTGCATAGCCCCGCAAGACATTATTAACAAGAAAGGTAGCAAACTTCGGCAAGCCTATTTTGCGCTGCACTTTCCATCGTTTTTATGGCAGATTTTGACAGGACTAGAAGCGTAATTCTGATATTCTGTTCGAAAGAACAAAAAAAATTTTACAATAAAGTTATTCCAAGAAAAATTTTTTTTTCGATTGTTCCTATGGGAATAATAGAATGTCGTTTCTACATATATACTTACTGCAATGGAAAGACAATTTTTGAGAAAGTTTCAAGCAGATAGCTTTAAAACTGAGGGACTAGTTTACGTAAAAATGGACGGACGGACAGATGGACTCTCCTGGTGATGCTGACTTATTCTTGATCTATATACTTTATAGGGTCGGAAATGTATCCTTTATTGGTACGAAATTACCTTTTCAGTAATTTTTGAATACAGTGCCTTTCGGGTACCTTTCGTACCTTTTCGGGGTCATTCGGTTCTTGTTGAATGCACCTCTTCGACGGTTTTCCCACTGCTTTTGGAGAATGTTTTGACACTACGACTTTTACACATTTGGCTTACCACAGGCCTAGCAGAAAATACGACGTTCAGCTAAACAATTCTTCCAGATATGTCCTAACTCTTCAAAATTCCAACCCTTTATCTTCTTATACTAGCATACATAAAGCAGCACCTGTAGCATCCCCTTTCAATTCTCACCAGATGTATTGTATACACTCCGAGGGTTATGGACCAAAGCTTTAAGTCTCGCTGTAATTTTGGTTATTTCAGTGGATTCATGAAGTTTCTTGATGGCGACTCGAAAGGCTTGTTCATTTGTAAATGGGAAAGAGCCCTACAGGAAGATTTAACAGTTGTCTTGTGGCGAAAACCAGTGGTCACAGATGATAGTAAAGAAATTAATTGCCTAAAATTAGTGATTCTCTTCAAAAGAAAGTTGGGGGTGGGGATCGCCATTCTCGGTTTTAGATTAAGAGGAGGCATTGCATCTGAACACCGGATCAAAGTTAGCTTCGACAGGCTTAGACAAACCATGACCAAGCTTGCGCGTGGTGATTGGATCATTAATAGCAGTGGAATTAATAATCATTATCATCAGAAAAAAAGCAAATCTATTGATATTCCCTAAGTAGGTAGAGTCTTCTCCACTTGAAGGAGGTGATTGTATGATTATACCAGAGGCTGAAGTTTGAGGAAGTTTATGGTCTCCGACAGGACTTAGCACCAATGATGTTTTGGTTTTATTACCTCCGAGTAAGTCAAGATGTCGTCTTTTCTTACTAATAAACTTGGGGGTAAAATGGTCATAGTTGGAACAGATGAGCAGGTGTCTGGATAAGGTGTCCAGATTCTCAAAAGTAAAATCATCAGAAGTATCAGAGAGGCACCTATTGGCATCAAAGGCAGTCGCCTTGTCGATCCTAGATGCTTTAATAACAGCTTCTTTGCAAGCTTCATATGTAAGCTTTTGCCGAGATAGCTTAAAATTGGAAGACATATTTTTGGGTACTTTACCGGCATCTGACATTGTACAAGCGTAAGAGAATACAGGAAAAAGAGTTTAAGTGGCGCAGCCTGCCTGCCAACACCCAGTGAAGGCCGGTGAACATTTTCTTAAGAAGTTAACTGTTGACAAAACGCAGCATGAAACATTTGCTGTACATTGATGGGAATAGGCTCGAGCTCGAAGAGGTAACGTGCTTCGAACTTACCTTAGACTGTCGCCTTTATTAGAAGGCATAAATTAATCGAGTCTGTAGGTCAGCGAGAACAAAACTTGATAAACTGGACTGGCTCCTTCGTCTAGGTACCGGCCTATCCCCTCAGGCCACTTGCTGGGACACGGTCTGTGATTCATCACTAATAAGAGCGCAAACGTGCTTTACAAAAGCTATCACACACTCAAACTGCAGACCTATGGATTCTCCCCCGTGATTGACACGGGCGCCTCCTATAGCCACACATCTTGATCTTTAGCAATAATTTGATAATACAAGAAAGCAAGGATCATCCCTTTGTGGCGTCTTCATATATACATTATGGAGTCGGAAATGTCTTCTTCTCTGCGTTGCTCACTTTTGACTGAAATTAGAATACCCTCTGCAAGGGTGTAACAAAAAATTAGCATCTTTCCATAAGTTCGAGGTCTAATTTTTTCTAAAAACAAGAAAAATGTATAAGAAATGTGTCTTATTAAATTATGAAATTATAATACCCTCTGCAAGGGTCTAACAAAAAAATTGCCCTATTTTTGTCTTCAATGGAATCGCCCCATAAATTCTAGGGTAACTTTTTCTAAAATTAAGGGCGTTTCCCTTCTAAAATCTAAGGCACAAGACCTAAAAATTAAGAAAATATTTCTAAAAAATAGAAAAATATTTCTTACCATAAGTTTGAGGGCTATTTTTTTCGAAAAACAAGAAAAATGTATAAGAAATGTGTCTACTTTCATGATTTAATTTTTCATTCAGTATTTATGAAATGATGTATATTTATGTATATAATTTAACCATTTCTCTTTTCATTCAGAAAAGTCATAAAGTAGTGTATAAATAAATTGCCAATATCGATATTAACTGGAACCCTGTGGTGAAGAGAAAATTAAAATGTGTATAAGATTTATTTTAGTTCTTACAAGTAATACAATATTCTTACAAATAATGATAAGTATATATTCGAAAAAAACATATAATTTTATTAGACCGTCGGTGGGATTCGAAATCAGGCCTTCTTCCCCGCGTGATTTCGAAGTCATCGAATTAAGCCACGGCAAGACCAAAGACTATATGTCGGGTCGTTAGCGAAGAATATTAATTTAAAATATTTTTTAGAACTCGTTAAGTCGCAACTGTGAAAGTCGAAATTCTTTAAATTTATGTTTTTAAGATGATAATTCATTTGACATCAAATATTTTAGTTATTTTTCCATAAAACGTAAAACGTTGGTTTTGGTATCGACCTTGTTAAACAATAATTGTAGTGTTATTGAATTACAGGAGGTCATACGTTGGTTATATTTTAATTTCTTCTATAACACAACGATTTATTCCTCCCCAGGGAGTGTAAGTGTGATGAAAGTTATGTGGAATAAATCGTTGTGTTATAGAAGAAATTAAAATATAACCAACGTATGACATCGAGTAATTCAATAACACTACAATTATTGTTTAACAAGGTCGATACCAAAACCAACGTTTTACGTTTTATGGAAAAATAACTAAAATATTTGATGTCAAATGAATTATCATCTTAAAAACATAAATTTAAAGAATTTAAAGAATTTCTGACCCTCTGCCTTCATCCCCGTAGATAGCTAATAATTCTGAGGTGACGTGCAGACGAGCCTAGTTAGTCCTATCATAGTCGGGTTCACTCCCCAGGGAGTGTAAGTGTGATGAAAGTTAAGTGGAATAAATCGCTGTGTTATAGAAGAAATTAAAATATAACCTCGAGTAATTCAATAACACTACAATAAAAGGTAAAACTTTTAGTCGTTCTAAATATTACTTCTTATGTGTTTTATACCACACGTAAAAAAAAATTAAAAAAAATGTATGGCCCAAAGGCAGTTGAAATTGAACTTGCGGTGCTTAAATTTCAGACGTTCTAACCCCGTTAACCCAAATATTTCTATTTTTAGGGTTAGAACAATTTTATGGTCAGGGTGTGATATTTTAAAAAATGTTTTCTATGTTATTCAAAATATTTCTATATTTTAGTAACATTTATAATTTTTATGGCTATATATTTTTTTTGGTTATTTTGAGAAAATTTTTCTATTTTTTAGAGTAAATTATTTTTTAGGGCGGAATTCCCCATTTTAAGAATAATAGTTTTAACAAGAAAGGAAAGCTAACTTCGGGCGGAGCCGAAGTTGATATACCCTTGCAGAATACTCTGTAAATTATATTCTCCAAATTTATTCATATGATGCATTCTTAATACCCATTAAAAATACCGAATTCCTAACTTTAAAAAGACCAAAGTTATGCCATTTCCATCCGTTCAGTTATATGGCAGCTATAGGATATAGTCGGCCGATCCTTATGAAATTTGGTAGGTCGGATTGATTGGCCAAATATAAAACCCATAGAAAATCCCAACTTTCTAACTTTACAAACACCAAAGTTATGGCATTTCCGATCAATCAGTTATATGGCAGCTATAGGATATAGTCGGCCGATCCTTATGAAATTTGGTAGGTCGGATTGTTTGGCCAAATATAAAACCCATAGAAAATCCCAACTTTCTAACTTTACAAACACCAAAGTAATGGCATTTCCGATCAATCAGTTATATGGCAGCTATAGGATATAGTCGGCCGATCCCGGCCGTTCCGACATATATACTGCGTGCAAAGGAAAGAAAGGTGTGTGCAAAGTTTCAACTCGATAGCTTTAAAACTGAGAGACTAGTTTGCGTAGAAACAGACAGACGGACAGACGGACAGACGGACAGACGGACAGACAGACGGACAGACGGACAGACGGACAGACGGACATGGCTATATCAACTCAGGAGGTGATCCTGATCAAGAATATATATACTTTATAGGGTCGGAGATGTCTCCTTCACTGCGTTGCACACTTTTGACCAAAATTATAATACCCTCTGCAAGGGTATAAAAACAGGTACCATTTTAACTAAAATATAGCGACTTTTTCTTGGATTTTAGTTTATGGCGAAAATTTCTATATTTGGGCAACACTTTCTTGATTTAAGAAAAATTTCGTTGATTTTAGAAAAAAATTCTTTAAAAATATAAATCTTTTCTTGGATTTATAAAAAATAAAGTTTTATGGTAATTTTCTAAAATTTAGGGTTAATTTTGCTAAGAGTGAGATAGTGAAAAACTAAAGGTATCTTTGCCGCTTGGCGAAAAAAACAAAAAACAAGAAAGGAAAGCTAACTTAAGGTGGAGCCGAAGTTGAAATTCCCTTGCAGAATATTCTGTAAATTATATTCTCACTCATAAAAAATCACAACTTCGTAACTTTAAAAACACCAAAATTATGGCATTTCCAATCGTTCAGTTATATGGCAGCTATAGGCTATAGTCGGCCGATCCTTTAGAAATTTGGTATGTCGTATTGATTGGCCAAAAATAAAACCCATAAAAAATCACAACTTCCTAACTTAACAATCACCAAAGTAATGGCATTTCCGATCAATCAGTTATATGTCGGCTATAGGATATAGTCGGCCGATCCTTAGGAAATTTGGTAGGTCGGATTGATTGGCCAAAAATAAAACCCATAGAAAATCCCAACTTCCTAACATTAAAAACAAACAACAAAAACAAAAAGTTATGGCATTTCCGATCGTTCGGTTATATGGCAGCTATAGGATATAGTCGGCCGTTCCGACTTATATACTGCGTGCAAAGGAAAGAAGGGTGTGTGCAAAGTTTCAATTCGATATCTTTAAAACTGAGAGACTAGTTTGCGTAGAAACAGACAGACGCACAGACAGACAGACGGACATGCTTATATCAAGAATATATACTTTATAGGGTCGCCTTCACTGGGTTGCACACTTTTCACCAAAATAATAATAAGGGTATAACAAGTTCTAGCGTTAGAGAGAGGGAAACTAATTTGCAAATAAGGGTAAATTCTGAATAATGACTGATGAGATCAGAAATGCCAGACCTATGTGAACAACTAGTAGTAGTATCGTAACTATAATGACTAAGAACAAAATTAAAACCGCCAAGAAATTTCATTACGACAGTTTTTATGAAAACGAGATCGAAATTTTGTTTATGCCGTTTTAAGGTTATAGGCCTGTATAATAGAATATTAACAAAATAAAATTTGATATCCTATAGCTGCCATATAACTGATTGATCGTAAATGCCATAACTTTGGTGTTTGTAAAGTTAGGAAGTTGGAATTTTCTATGGGTTTTATATTTGGCCAATCAATCCGACCTACCAAATTTCATAAGGATCGGCCGACTATATCCTATAGCTGCCATATAACTGATTGATCGGAAATGCCATAACTTTGGTGTTTGTAAAGTTAGGAAGTTGGGATTTTCTATGGGTTTTATTTTTGGCCAATCAATCCGACCTACCAAATTTCATAAGGATCGCCGATTATATCTTATAGCTGCCGTATAACTGAACGATTGGAAATGCCTTAACTTTGGTGTTTGTTAAGTTAGGAAGTTGGGATTTTGTATGGGTTTTATTTTTGGTCAATCAATCCGACCTACCGACGACTTCATAATAATCTGCCGACTATATCCAATAGCTGCTATATAACTGAACAATTGGAAATGCCATAACTTTGGTGTTTTTAAAGTTAGGAAGTTGGGATTTTTTATGAGTATTAAGAATGCATCATATGAATAATTTTGGAGAATATAATTTACAGAGTATTCTGCAAGGGTATATCAACTTCGGTTCCGCCCGAAGTTAGCTTTCCTTTCTTGTTTTATTAGTGCTTAGTGGATTGGCATGGACTCAACAGTAATTGCCGCGAAGACAAGAGGAACAAGAAAGGAAGCAAACTTCGGCAAGCTGAATTTTATATACCCTTGCAGTTATTACAAATCGACTACATTTCGCTTTCTATGCCTATATTACTAAAAACAATGAAGCTATATCATTTTCGCGCTGCATTTTGGAATAGTTTCTATGGCAGCTATATGATATTGTTGTCCGATTTTATTATACCCTTGCAGAGGGTATTATAATTTTGGTCAAAAGTGTGCAACATAGTGAAGGAGACATCTCCGCCCGAAGTTAGCTTTCCTTTCTTGTTTTAATTAAAACCGTAATTCCATAAATAAAACAAATGCAATATTTTTTGATTTTGGTTTTGTATTAACTTTATAGTAAATAAATCCAAAAAATTGCACTTTAATTTTATAGAATATTATATTCTTTTAAAAAATCATCGGCCTTATGATTCTTTCTATTAGGGAAATAAATAATATAGTTTTGGATAATTATTGAACATTCTGGCCCAGGCTCTGGCCTAGATGTTCCTTAGTTTGCCAACGGTAAGGCTATCTGGCTATCGGGCTACCGAAATGTAAGACCGGGTCATTTCATTTAAAATTGTTTGGAATATGGATGAATATGTTCTAAGATTCTGTAGCTAAATTTGAGCGAGAGATCCTCTTAAAATTTGCAAGCTACATAGCGTCAAAAATATGTCTTATTAACGAAATGAAATTTGGAATGAGTGGTTTTTCCACGTAGATTATTTACTTTTTCGAACCGCCGCAAAATCGTAATGCTCCACCTGGCTTTTATTACTATTGACGATGCTCAGTTGCCAAGCCTTACAGATTCCCAAATATTTGCTTCTGTGAGATGCTGCGTTTCCTTTAGTAGAACTTTGGTATGGAAGTTAGCTTTAAATATATTAATGCCTAAAAGTTTTAATTGTACCGATAGGCGGCTCAAATACTTCCTCATACATCTTACAAAGATTCGTGATTTGAGTACCCTGCTACATTTTAAAATTAAATATCTTAAACAATTCTAAGCCAAATAGATGGCTTGAGTTTTTCACAATAGCCCAAACTATACTGAGTTTTTATAAATAGAGCTCTCTTCTCGCTTTCCTAAATCACTGCCATTGATTTTGTTGTTGCCTAGTATGTTTCCGCAGTTGAGAGAACTTCATAGAGTCAAATAATGTGTGCTTAATAAGTAGATCGCGGATGATTCATTAATTTGCGTAGTTAAATGAGCACCATTTCGATTGGTAACAAAATTGACACTCACGGCCAATGCCACGTAGATCAGCGACCCATTCCTCATGTGTTTGAAAGTCCCGCATCTGACGTTTAAAAAATTGATTGCGATCAGCAACAATAAGTATTTTAAGCCTTGTACTCAGATCGAAAAACGAGTACGCTAGCTTAAAAACTTTAATCTTTACAGTGTGACTGCATTTTCACAAGTTCATCAGAATTAAGCGTGCTACGGTCGTACTGTCAATCAGCTGGGTTTGTTGACAATCAGTCAAACTTCAAATATCGTATTTGCGGGAAAGAGCCTTTAAAAGATATTATCAACTACCTTGGTAAGACAAGTCTTCCGCTGTTTTTTTTTTTTTACTGATAAATGTTTGCTCATTTAAAGTTCATAGCTGCACTTAGTTCTAACAGGCGATTTTTCTAAGTTTTTTATTGTGTTTTTTCGTACATTTTTGACCTAAGAAACCCTTTGCTCTGACAAGAAGCACCCCAAAAGATTAGATATTCAATCGACTTTTACGGGTTTTTTGATTTAATATGTGTCAGAAACCTAAAAATTACATCGATAAAGACTATTTTTCATTAAGAATGATAAGATTAAAGAACAAAGCTCTGAATGCATTTTTTTAAAACTATTTATGGGAACCATGTTTTACATACTCTTAGGAAACTTTTTCAGGTGCTCAATTTGTAACATATCCATATATATGTCAATTAGTGTGCTCCTCTGCTTTGTGTAAACACATTCACATTCAATGTTTGGCAAGGCGTTCTGTAGCGAACATTTTCTTGTTTTTAAAAATTCTTGACCAGCTAACTATTTGGAGTTTAAATGCTAAAAATCCGTATCGGCCTACTATATCATATAACTTTTTTGTCTCTTTACATATATCCATAAACGTTTTATAAAAATCGGACTACCATACGATAAAAAAAATTGTTTGGAAAGTCGACTTGTCTATATTCTTTTTAAGTATCGAAAGCCAAATACAGAATATTTCATTTTTGTAACAGCGGCTTCCCGAAGTTTGCTTTCTTTATTGTTAATCTTAAAAAATCGCGGTGCATTGTCCTCAATGCATTTGTTTGCCCAATGTGGTATTTGTTTTTGTGGTCCCTAAGGCCAAGTCAACGTTCTAGTCCAATTGGGAAACACAAATATTTATTGTCCAAATATTTATGAGAATATATTGGATTATCTTATGTATAAAGAAAGATAAAATAAAGTCGTGAAGTAAAAAGAAGTAATAAAATAAATATTTAATTATATTTAACACGTAACAATTCTAGAATGCTTAGAAAAATCGCGGTCTATGTATGTCCAACACGGTAGTTTTGTTTTTTAAATCGGAGTCCATCTAGGAGAGTTTTGCTATCATGTTAACAAGAAACAAGAAAGAAAGCAAATTTCGGCAAACCGAAGTTTATATACTCTTGCAGTTATTACAAAACGACTACATTTCGATTTGTTTGCCCATATTACTAAAAACAATGAAGCAATGTCGATTTTGCCTCCGTTTCTATGGCAACTTTACGATATTGTTGTCCGATTTTGACAAAACTAAAAGCGTAATTTTGATATAGTAAATAATTACTATATATCAAATAAATAATTACTATATTTTAATAAATAAAAAAACAGCAAAATACAATTTCATCCTTAATTCAACAGTATTTAAATATAACCAAATCCCAAAGAGCAAAATAAAATTAAAAACAACAAAATTATACTTTAAAAAATTGTTTTTCCCCGGTTGTTCCTATGGGAGCTATATGATATAGTCGACCGATCCGGCAATAGAAAGACAAGAAAGTTTCAAGCAGATTGCTTTAAAACTGAGGGACTACTTTGCGTAGAAACGGATTGACAGACGGACATGGCTAGATCGACTCTCCTGGTGATACTGATCACTTTATGATATACTTTATAGAGTCGGTAATGTCTCCTTCACTGCGTTGCAAACTTTTGACTGAAATTATACCATCTGCAATGGTATAAAAAAGTCACTCAAAAAATTTATTTATGGTAAGCGACTAAAAAGCCAACTGGTGGTATAAAATCCTACTTGCAGCTTATAGCAAAAATATTAATACCTAGTAACAGTATGGCACGCCTCCAAAATATTATAGTAAATTCCTAAGAAATCGCGTTTTACAAGACTCAAGCATTTTTGTGATAGGCCAATATTTTTGGAAAGCTCATACAAATATTAGTCTATTCCTTTCAGATTTTTTAAAACCACAAACGAAAACAATTTAAAATTCGATGTCTAATAATAAATTAAAGATACACAATCATCTTCGGTTGACGCACAAAAGTGTTCGCAAAACCATTTGGTTGTTTTCATTTTTAGAGTCCGAGTCTGCTTTGTTATATTGCGTGAAAATATAAGCTAAGCTAGTACTTCCTTTGTTTGCAGCGACAGTAAAATCAATTCAACAATTTCAGAAGAGTGAAGTCTGCTGCCTGCTTAAATTGTTTGCGCAAGACCTCATTGGGGGTGGAAAAAACAACGTTATTGCTATTGGTTGCTTCTCGTTTCGCCGTAAAATTTCAACACATACCTGAAAATTTAACGACAAACGAAAGCAATTGTCGTCTCCTTCTGGCTCATTTGAATTTCCATTAGTATGGGGTGCGAATGAAACGAAGCCAACATCGTGAAACGAAGATAGAAGCTGAGTTTAAAACGAGCTGCAATGACCATAGGGAGAGCTTGGTTTCGGGACAGCCCTCTTTATTTCTGAAGCTGGTATTGGCCAGCTGAAATAAAATGAGTAAGCAATATTTCATGTTTGTTTTATTCAACTAAGTATGTAGCCAGTACCAAACACAACACAAAGTCATCGTTAATAGGAAAAACTTATTCGAGGGCTATCCAGAAGCCATCTGAGGAGTACTCGTCAGTACTGTTCAGACCTCTTATTTCATTTGACGGAATCGTGTCGAGTGGATATTCATAATAAATTCACTGACGTGGGCTTCTATGTGTTGAATTTACATACATACTTATATTGTGCTTAAGAAACAAAAATCAGATGTTAGATATTCTAAGTGATTTGAAAATAAATATTTCATCTTTAAATCAATCGACCTCAAATAACAAACATTTTATTGATATTTTTTAAAACTCAAAATATTTGCATGTAGTCAAGTAATCAAAATTAAGTGAGTGCAATTTAAAATTATTATATTTTTAAAATGTGGTGTTTGTAACACTAAGCTGGTAAAATGTCTTCCAATTATTGTATTTTAGTTTATTTTAGGAAACCAATATTCTGCATTAATAATCTTACTGCATTTATTTAAGTGGTATACATACGTGCTTATATAAAAACTTCAATAAGCTAAAGTCATCGTCGTAAGTCTTAAAATAAATATGACCTTAAGGAGCTTGCCATTACGAGAAAATAGCCAGACTGATAAACTAAATGTTGAAAACTAAATTGAGAAATTGTTGTTGTTTACAATATTGGGAAAACAATGAAATTATTTAATAATGCTTAAAGTTTATATACCCTTGCAGTTATTACAAAACGACTACATTTCGATTTGTTGTCCGATTTTGACAAAACTAAACGCGTAATTCTGATATAGTAAATAATTACTAATAATTACTAATATTTTAATAAATAGAAAAACAGCAAAATAAATATAAAAAATTTTTTGTTAATTTTTAGATTTTTCTATGGGAGCTATATGATGTAGATGTCGGATTTTAATTTAATTAAAACCGTACTTCCCTAGTATTCAAATACTACCAAATCCCAAAGAGAAAACAAATTATAAACAACAAACTTATACTTTTTCCGACTTATGTACTACCTGCAATAGAAAGACAACTTTTGGGAAAGTTTTAAGCAAATAAGCTATCTGAGCTAACTGATGGACTAGTTTGACGGACGGAGGCACAGACAGACGGACATTGCTATATCGTCTCCCCTGGTGATGCTGATCAAGAATATATATACTTTATAGGGTCGAAAATGTCCCCTTCATAGTATGATGAAAAAACCCTTTTTTTTGCTGTATTTCTTTATTTCAAAATATTCCTTCGAGATATAGTAATTATTTACTTTTAGTTTTGTCAAAATCGGACAACAACATCATTTAGCTGCCATAGAATCGATGGCAAAATGCACCGCTAAATCGACAAAGTAAGGCATATAGTAATATAGGCATATAAAAAGAAATGTAGTCGTTTTGTAAGGGTATATAAACTTCGGTTTGCCGAAGTTTGTTTTCTTTCTGGTTTTTATCCTAACATCTTTTTAAAATACTAAAAAATAATATATAGCTCCCATAGAAACAATGGGAAAAACAATTACAAATTTTTTTTTTTGTTCTTTGTGATTTGGTAATATTTAAATATTATGAAATTACGGTTTTAATATATATCATATAGCTGCCATAGAAATTATGGCAAAATGCAGCGCAAAATCGATATAGCTTCATTGTTTTTAGTAATATTGGCATATAAATCGAAATGTAGTCGTTTTGTAATAACTGCAAGGGTATATAAACTTCGGCTTGCCGAAAACTTCGCTTCTTGTTTAGTATTATTTAGGTTACTTGTCATGTATACGAAAACCGTCGTATATGAACACGATCAATCTATTCTTTCTAATGATATTTAAAATAAGAATTACCCAACATATACAAAAGTATTTCAAAACAACATTGAATCTGTTTGGTGGACAGCTTATAAAAATTGCATTGGATAATATTCCATACATTCAAAGATGTTGTAGGAAGAACTAGTTTTGAGGTATAAATTTAGTTTTACCTATACAAAAAAATAAGTTTTCAAGTCTTGAAACAAACTGTATTTTCTCATATATTTCTATGGCTTTCAAGGTTAATGCAACATCTTTAAAGTCTTAATTTAAAGTATGGCACAATGAGAAATGAGCACATTTGCGAATTTCAAACAGAAACGCCAGTTTAGCTGTTTGATAAAAAATATAACTGACAGTTATGATAAGAAATCAGGCTGTGTATAAATTGTATTTTGATCATATATGTAGTTATTAATATTCATACGGGCAGACTCGGCTGTTTATATATTATATATGTTTATTTCCATTAACTTAATCATACGTTTTATGTCCAAAAAAGTTTTTTTAAGTATTTAATATCAAAAGTCGGTAAAATTGAAAGAAATTGTTTGATTTTCAAAGAATGCATGTTTTTTTGATTGGATTAAATACCCGGTATATTTACATATGTTGTTTTCCACACATTTGTCCGAAGATTGTAATGTATATCCAGTTTTTCTAAGTTTACTAATAGAACTATTTTATTTTAAATTCGATGGCCAGTTAGTAGAGCACAATAATTATTGTCAAATGTTTTTGGCCCGTTCACCCTAAGAAAATTTGACAGTCGTTGGCAACGATGAATATTTTAAAAGCTAGCATCATTAATATGGTAAAAAAAACATGACTTTTTAGAAATAGTCTGGACAAAAATATCAGTATTCAGAAAATTTCGGCATATCAATAATATACCTTTTTCAAGTTTCGCTTTAAATTCGAAGTTAATCTAAGACGCGATTTTATGCCAACACAAAGACTCTACTTACACTATTTTTACTAGACAGACTATTTGGTTCCATCAATCATCAAAAAAACACTTAAGAATACCCCCCATTATCGATATTAAATTTTTACGATTTTCAATGTGCTGGTAAATGCACATATATTATTTTTTAGGCTTGTAACTTTGCATCCAATTATTTGAAGTCTTAAAAATATTTTGTTTTTCTGTTTTTTGTTATTTAACAAAAGCTCTTCTTTTCGGCGGCGGATGTGATTTCCGCTCACTGAAACATATGAAACCAAAAATTCCAACGGGATTAGGAAGAGTACATGTTTGGCTCTGGCATGAACTAGTATTATTAATTTCGCACAAAAATTAACAAAAAAAAAAATCTTCCCCGATTTGATTTATTCTAGTTAATGCCATATATGTATAGAACAACGTATTGAAATTTGGAACAGATTAGATTAATAGTTTTTAAGAAACCTCATGCGCCAGTCGAAAAAATAATTTTCGAGAAAAACGCGTTTAAAGTTTTGAGAAACTCTCGCCATCGCCTGACGGTTCCACCATAAATCGTCTGTCTTCAAAAGTTTTTGAAATTTTGACTTGAAATTTTAAAGGAACATTCTTGTTATTATAGTTATAGGTTCGAATTAAATAAAAAAAAAATATCGATTTTTTGAAACCGAGAAGGGAGGGTCCCCTTAATTAGCCCTAACGAATCTATAACCACCAATACCAAGCTAGACAAAATTCATATCTTTAATTTTTCTAATAAGTACAAAAAAAGGTTTTATTAAGCGTCTTCTTTGCTTGGGGCTTGATTTTAACCTAATTAATAAATTATCTTGTTGCTGAACGAAGTATTTTTAAAAAAATTTCTTGAACATAAAAATGGCGAAAGAAATTCACTTCATTCAAAGAATTCACTTTTGACGTACACAATTTTTACCGTTTTAAAAAATAGCAACGACCATAAAATGTATCAACAAATTTACATTGCCTTATTGTTTAAGAACATTTTATTTTCATTCATTATTAACAGCTGCGAGGAATATAAATGTAATTTTGCCGAAAATGGTTTTCATTCTTGGGATTATAATCCTTTCCTTTCTTTCTTTTTTTATCTTTGCAGCGGGTTTATTTAATTTTGATGTTTCTAACGCAGAGAAGGAGATATTGCAGACCTTATATAGTATCTATAGTCCGATTCGGTGCAATTAACTCTATCACCTTAAAAGCTGTGGACATTAAACTTTCGTAATCGTCCTATTGTATACGCCGGCAAATCAAGTTTAAATTATGAAGAGTTGTGATCTTTTAAATATCGCATATAAGAGGACTATATTAGTTATCTCCGTGGTACAGCTCATTTATATATAGTCTATGATATACTATACTATACTATGAAATATTTTGTTTAATATTTTCTTTGTTTAATGACCCGAAGCATACTGCCAATAAAGTGTCCATTTGATGTCCTTAGGATATCCTGAAACATTGAAATTTAGTTGAAAACGCCTCTACGACATCCTGATTTGTATTTTATTTCAAGTTTTTGAGACCTAAACATTTAAACATACTGTAAGGACTATTAACAATTTACTGGTCTTTTCAAAAATTACAATTGTTTGCTGTACGCAGACTTATGAGCCTCATGTTTGGGAAGGCCTGTATTTAAATATGTATATATGTATATAAATATACCAAGAAATAAAAGCTAACTTCGGGCGGAGCCGAAGTTGATATACCTTGGAGAATATTCTGTAAATTATATTCTTAAAAATTATTCATATGATGCATTCTTAATACCCATAAAAATCCCAACTTCCTAACTTTACAAACACCAAAGTTATGGCATTTCCGATCAATCAGTTATATGGCGGCTTTAGGATTTAGTCGGCCGATCCCGGCCGTTCCGACTTACATATATACTGCGTGCAAAGGAAGGAAGGAAGAGACTAGTTTGCGTAGAACAGTGAGTCACAAAAGTATTCGTTGCGAGGTACCCTACGAATAAATACAGGTTTTTTTAATGAATATGTAACAAATTAATATTTTTATTTATTGTTTAGGGTTACGCACTTATTAAACTTACAAAAAATAAAAATTTTTTTTAGAAAATCAGCTTCATGGCTGTTTTTTTCTTTGGAAAATATTAGAACTTCAAAATATCGCCTCACAAAAGTATTCGTTTTTTTGTTTCGGCATTAAATATTCATGTTTTTTTTAAATCTAGTATTTTGTGTGCAAGCCGTTGTTGTCTTTAATAGCTTGTAAACGCCTCGGCATTGACTCCACTAGTTTTCGGCACCTTACTTCTGATATATTTGTCCATTCCTTCAGCAATATATCCTTTAGCTCATTCTTGGAGGAAATCTTATGTTTCTGGACTTTTAGCTTAAGATGGGCCCAAAGATTTTCAATAGGGTTGACGTCTGGGCTCTGTTGAGGAGTGTGAATCTGTTTGGTATTGTACAACAACCAATTCTCGACTTTCCACGACTTGTGTTTGGGATCATTGTCCTGTTGGAAAATGTTCTTGCCGTCTTCTAGACCCATTTTGGTGGCACTGGAGTGTAAATTTTCCTTTAATATTTTTAAATATCCTTCAGCATTCATAATTCCGTCTATAAACACCAACTTTTCAACTCCTCGAACGGACATGCAGCCTCAAACTAGTACGGAACCACCGTAACCGTAACCAACCTCAGTTTAAGCTCTTCACAGGGCTTTCGCCAATCTTTTCCTTCTCCATCTGATCCGAATATATTAAATTTGCTTTCATCACTAAATATTACTTGTTCCCAGTACTTAAAATTCCGGTCTAAATATGTTTGAGCAAAAGAAAGCCGCTTTGATATATTTATGGCTGAGAGCAAGGGTTTCTTTCTAGGGCATCTCCCATGCAGATCTTGGCTCCTGAGCCCTCTTCGGACGGTTTCAGTGGATACTTTTGTTCCCAGGGATGTGAATATGACAGTATTCATTTTCGGAGCCGAAAGGTGCGGATTTTTCCTGTTTTCTTCGAGGATTTTCCTCTCTTCCCTGCAGGTTAATGATTTTGGACGGCCAGAACGGGGTAGATTTTCCAGGGAATTTCTGGATTTGAGTCGAGAAATGACACTCCTTATGGTTGAATGACTTCTATTGAACGACTCACAAATATATTTAATCGATCGACCCTCATTATGTAGGTGTAAAATAATTTTTTTTTGTGAAAAGTTTAATTCTATTCCCTTCGGCATTTTGCTAGAGATTTACACCAAGAATGACACCAAAAGTTTTTGATTTTCACCGAATTCAGTCTTTAAAATAGAAACGCAACCAAAATGATAAAAAACAAGAAAGGAAAGCTAACTTCGGGCGGAGCCGAAGTTGATATACCCTTGCAGAATATTCTGTAAATTATATTCTCCAAAATTATTGATATGATGCATTCTTAATTCTCATAAAAAATCCCAACTTCCTAACTTTAAAAACACCAAAGTTATGGCATTTCCAATTGTTCAGCTATATGGCAGCTATAGGATATAGTCGGCCGATCCTTATGACATTTGGTAGGTCGGATTGATTGGCCAAATATAAAACCCATAGAAAATCCCAACTTCCTAACTTTACAAACACCAAAGTTATGGCATTTCCGATCAATCAGTTATATGGCAGCTATAGGATATAGCCGGCCGATCCTTATGAAATTATGACATTTGGTAGGTCGGATTGATTGGCCAATAATAAAACCCATAGGAAATCCCAGTTTCCTAACTTTACAAACACCAAAGTTATGGCATTTCCGATCAATCAGTTATATGGCAGCTATAGGATATAGTCGGCCGATCCCGGCCGTTCCGACATATAAACTGCGTGCAAAGGAAAGAAGGGTGTGTGCAAAGTTTCAATTCGATATCTTTAAAACTGAGAGACTAGTTTGCGTAGAAACAGACAGACGGACAGACGGACATGGCTATATCAACTCAGGAGGTGATCCTGATCAAGAATATATATACTTTATAGGGTCAGAGATGTCACCTTCACTGCGTTGCACACTTTTGACCAAAATTATAATACCCTCTGCAAGGGTATTAAAACAAGAGAGAACGCTATAGTCGAGTGCCTCGACTATTAGATACCCGTTACTCAGCTAAACAACTTAATATAAATATGCCTTCTTGTAATAAATTGACTAGAAATATTAAACATACATACTTATATTGGCTAAACACATACATTCTTAAATAGTATTATGTATATTAAAGTCTAAATGTTTGCACAACACGAGTAACGGGTATTGCGAATAGCTTTTTATAACCGTTACTCGTAGAGTAAAAGGGTATATTGTATTCGTGCAAAACTATGTAACAGGTAGAAGGAAGCGTTTCCGACCCTATAAAGTATATATATTCTTGATCAGGGTCACTAGCCGAGTCGATATAGCCATGTCCGTCTGTCCGTCTGTCCGTCTGTCTGTCCGTCCGTCTGTCGGACAGACAGACGGACAGACAGACGGACAGACAGACGGACAGACAGACGGACAGACAGACGGACAGACAGACGGACATGGCTAGATCGACTCGGCTAGTGATCCTGAACAAGAATATATATACTTTATAAAGTCGGAAACGCTTCCTTCTACCTGTTACATACTTTTGCACGAATACAATATACCCTTTTACTCTACGAGTAACGGGTATAATAATGCGCTAACCCCAAAATATACTAAAATATACAAAAATCGTATGTGCAACGAATACTTTTGTGAGCATGCAAAACGGTTTATATTTATATTTTTGTCCATATCTTTTTATGGAAAGCGTTTTCTATTTGATTTTTTTAGTCATATACTTCACAAAATATATATCTTTGGAAACATAAACCATTTTTTACCATTTTAAAATGGTTATTTATTTAAAATTGTAATTTTTCAGTTAAACCTCTTTGCAACGAATACTTTTGTGACTCACTGTAATAACGTAGGCTTTTTAAAGAGTAGCGCGTTTTATCGACTCAATATTTGGTCGTCAAAATCTCCCAGCAGAGTCAGTAATTCGAGGAATGCTCCATACTTTCATGGATAATGCGCGTCTTCAGAGAGTTTTTGACCTCTCTAAGCTAACTTCGGGCGGAGCCGAAGTTGATATACCCTTGCAGAATATTCTGTAAATTATATTCTCCAAAATTATTGATATGATGCATTCTTAATTCTCATAAAAAATCCCAACTTCCTAACTTTAAAAACACCAAAGTTATGGCATTTCCAATTGTTCAGCTATATGGCAGCTATAGGATATAGTCGGCCGATCCTTATGACATTTGGTAGGTCGGATTGATTGGCCAAATATAAAACCCATAGAAAATCCCAACTTCCTAACTTTACAAACACCAAAGTTATGGCATTTCCGATCAATCAGTTATATGGCAGCTATAGGATATAGCCGGCCGATCCTTATGAAATTATGACATTTGGTAGGTCGGATTGATTGGCCAATAATAAAACCCATAGGAAATCCCAGTTTCCTAACTTTACAAACACCAAAGTTATGGCATTTCCGATCAATCAGTTATATGGCAGCTATAGGATATAGTCGGCCGATCCCGGCCGTTCCGACATATAAACTGCGTGCAAAGGAAAGAAGGGTGTGTGCAAAGTTTCAATTCGATATCTTTAAAACTGAGAGACTAGTTTGCGTAGAAACAGACAGACGGACAGACGGACATGGCTATATCAACTCAGGAGGTGATCCTGATCAAGAATATATATACTTTATAGGGTCAGAGATGTCACCTTCACTGCGTTGCACACTTTTGACCAAAATTATAATACCCTCTGCAAGGGTATAAAAACAAGAGAGAACGCTATAGTCGAGTGCCTCGACTATTAGATACCCGTTACTCAGCTAAACAACTTAATATAAATATGCCTTCTTGTAATAAATTGACTAGAAATATTAAACATACATACTTATATTGGCTAAACACATACATTCTTAAATAGTATTATGTATATTAAAGTCTAAATGTTTGCACAACACGAGTAACGGGTATTGCGAATAGCTTTTTATAACCGTTACTCGTAGAGTAAAAGGGTATATTGTATTCGTGCAAAACTATGTAACAGGTAGAAGGAAGCGTTTCCGACCCTATAAAGTATATATATTCTTGATCAGGGTCACTAGCCGAGTCGATATAGCCATGTCCGTCTGTCCGTCTGTCTGTCCGTCTGTCTGTCTGTCTGTCCGTATGAACGCTGAGATCTCGGAAACTATAAAAGCTAGAAGATTGGCATTTTGCATGCAGATTCTAGGAGTTCCTACGCAGCGCAAGTTTGTTTCAAAAAGGTGCCACGCCCCCTTTAACGCCCACAATCGCTTATATACGATTTTAAAAATTTAAATACTTCGGAAAAGTACAAATGCAGTTTTATTGTGTTTATCAATACCTATCAAAATGTAGAAGACATTTTTCAAATCGGACCATTCGTTAAAAAGTTATGCGTGATCAAAGTTTCTATCTCCATCTCCCTCGCACTCCCTTTACCTGAGTAACGGGTATCTGATAGTCGGGGCACCCGACTATAGCGTTCTCTCTTGTTTTGAAAGGAGTTATCTTTGCCGGGCAATTGCAACTGTGTACAATGTAAATACATACATACATATGTATATGCTTACATACATACACACATACGCTATTGTTTGACTCAGACCTCCAATTTGGCTAACTAGATTTGATTTGCATAGTTCTTGGAATATAATTGACAAATGAAAACCATCGCAATTTCCTTTAATAGAAATCCTTATCGAGAATTAACGTTGACTCTGTTGAGCACCTTGGCCAGCTGTTCCAAAGTCATCCGTTAGATGGCGCTACCACGGGCTATGAAAGGCGGAAATGTAGGCGCTAGCCAGGCTTAAGCGTTTAATGGGTTTTTGGGCGTTAGAGTGGGCGTGGCAAACTTTTATTAGGCCAATCGATTTTTATTGACGAAACAAATACATATCAATTAAAATTTTCATAATATCATCAAAACTGTGGCCACAGCTTGTGGCTTGTGGGCGTCAGAGGGAGCGTGGCACCATTTTGAAACAAACTTGCGCTGCGTAGGAACTCCTAAAATCTACATGCAAAATGCCAATCGTCTAGCTTTTATAGTTTCCGAGATCTCAGCGTTCATACGGACAGACAGACGGACAGACTGACGGACAGACAGACGGACAGACAGACGGACAGACGGACAGACAGACGGACAGACAGACGGACAGACAGACGGACAGACAGACGGCCAGACGGACATGGCTAGATCGACTCGGCTAGTGATCCTGAACAAGAATATATATACTTTATAAAGTCGGAAACGCTTCCTTCTACCTGTTACATACTTTTGCACGAATACAATATACCCTTTTACTCTACGAGTAACGGGTATAATAATGCGCTAACCCCAAAATATACTAAAATATAAAAAAATCGTATGTGCAACGAATACTTTTGTGAGCATGCAAAACGGTTTATATTTATATTTTTGTCCATATCTTTTTATGGAAAGCGTTTTCTATTTGATTTTTTTAGTCATATACTTCACAAAATATATATCTTTGGAAACATAAACCATTTTTTACCATTTTAAAATGGTTATTTATTTAAAATTGTAATTTTTCAGTTTAAACCTCTTTGCAACGAATACTTTTGTGACTCACTGTAATAACGTAGGCTTTTTAAAGAGTAGCGCGTTTTATCGACTCAATATTTGGTCGTCAAAATCTCCCAGCAGAGTCAGTAATTCGAGGAATGCTCCATACTTTCATGGATAATGCGCGTCTTCAGAGAGTTTTTGACCTCTCTAAGCTAACTTCGGGCGGAGCCGAAGTTGATATACCCTTGCAGAATATTCTGTAAATTATATTCTCCAAAATTATTGATATGATGCATTCTTAATTCTCATAAAAAATCCCAACTTCCTAACTTTAAAAACACCAAAGTTATGGCATTTCCAATTGTTCAGCTATATGGCAGCTATAGGATATAGTCGGCCGATCCTTATGACATTTGGTAGGTCGGATTGATTGGCCAAATATAAAACCCATAGAAAATCCCAACTTCCTAACTTTACAAACACCAAAGTTATGGCATTTCCGATCAATCAGTTATATGGCAGCTATAGGATATAGCCGGCCGATCCTTATGAAATTATGACATTTGGTAGGTCGGATTGATTGGCCAATAATAAAACCCATAGGAAATCCCAGTTTCCTAACTTTACAAACACCAAAGTTATGGCATTTCCGATCAATCAGTTATATGGCAGCTATAGGATATAGTCGGCCGATCCCGGCCGTTCCGACATATAAACTGCGTGCAAAGGAAAGAAGGGTGTGTGCAAAGTTTCAATTCGATATCTTTAAAACTGAGAGACTAGTTTGCGTAGAAACAGACAGACGGACAGACAGACATGGCTATATCAACTCAGGAGGTGATCCTGATCAAGAATATATATACTTTATAGGGTCAGAGATGTCACCTTCACTGCGTTGCACACTTTTGACCAAAATTATAATACCCTCTGCAAGGGTATAAAAACAAGAGAGAACGCTATAGTCGAGTGCCTCGACTATTAGATACCCGTTACTCAGCTAAACAACTTAATATAAATATGCCTTCTTGTAATAAATTGACTAGAAATATTAAACATACATACTTATATTGGCTAAACACATACATTCTTAAATAGTATTATGTATATTAAAGTCTAAATGTTTGCACAACACGAGTAACGGGTATTGCGAATAGCTTTTTATAACCGTTACTCGTAGAGTAAAAGGGTATATTGTATTCGTGCAAAACTATGTAACAGGTAGAAGGAAGCGTTTCCGACCCTATAAAGTATATATATTCTTGATCAGGGTCACTAGCCGAGTCGATATAGCCATGTCCGTCTGTCCGTCTGTCTGTCCGTCTGTCTGTCTGTCTGTCCGTATGAACGCTGAGATCTCGGAAACTATAAAAGCTAGAAGATTGGCATTTTGCATGCAGATTCTAGGAGTTCCTACGCAGCGCAAGTTTGTTTCAAAACTATGCAAAACTATGTAACAGGTAGAATGAAGCGTTTCCGACCCTATAAAGTATATATATTCTTGATCAGGGTCACTAGCCGAGTCGATATAGCCATGTCCGTCTGTCCGTCTGTCTGTCCGTCTGTCTGTCTGTCTGTCCGTATGAACGCTGAGATCTCGGAAACTATAAAAGCTAGAAGATTGGCATTTTGCATGCAGATTCTAGGAGTTCCTACGCAGCGCAAGTTTGTTTCAAAAAGGTGCCACGCCCCGTTTAACGCCCACAATCGCTTATATACGATTTTAAAAATTTAAATACTTCGGAAAAGTACAAATGCAGTTTTATTGTGTTTATCAATACCTATCAAAATGTAGAAGACATTTTTCAAATCGGACCATTCCTTAAAAAGTTATGCGTGATCAAAGTTTCTATCTCCATCTCCCTCGCACTCCCTTTACCTGAGTAACGGGTATCTGATAGTCGGGGCACCCGACTATAGCGTTCTCTCTTGTTTTGAAAGGAGTTATCTTTGCCGGGCAATTGCAACTGTGTACAATGTAAATACATACATACATATGTATATGCTTACATACATACACACATACGCTATTGTTTGACTCAGACCTCCAATTTGGCTAACTAGATTTGATTTGCATAGTTCTTGGAATATAATTGACAAATGAAAACCATCGCAATTTCCTTTAATAGAAATCCTTATCGAGAATTAACGTTGACTCTGTTGAGCACCTTGGCCAGCTGTTCCAAAGTCATCCGTTAGATGGCGCTACCACGGGCTATGAAAGGCGGAAATGTAGGCGCTAGCCAGGCTTAAGCGTTTAATGGGTTTTTGGGCGTTAGAGTGGGCGTGGCAAACTTTTATTAGGCCAATCGATTTTTATTGACGAAACAAATACATATCAATTAAAATTTTCATAATATCATCAAAACTGTGGCCACAGCTTGTGGCTTGTGGGCGTCAGAGGGAGCGTGACACCATTTTGAAACAAACTTGCGCTGCGTAGGAACTCCTAAAATCTACATGCAAAATGCCAATCGTCTAGCTTTTATAGTTTCCGAGATCTCAGCGTTCATACGGACAGACAGACGGACAGACTGACGGACAGACAGACGGACAGACAGACGGACAGACGGACAGACAGACGGACAGACAGACGGACAGACAGACGGACAGACAGACGGCCAGACGGACATGGCTAGATCGACTCGGCTAGTGATCCTGAACAAGAATATATATACTTTATAAAGTCGGAAACGCTTCCTTCTACCTGTTACATACTTTTGCACGAATACAATATACCCTTTTACTCTACGAGTAACGGGTATAAAATGCGCTAACCCCAAAATATACTAAAATATAAAAAAATCGTATGTGCAACGAATACTTTTGTGAGCATGCAAAACGGTTTATATTTATATTTTTGTCCATATCTTTTTATGGAAAGCGTTTTCTATTTGATTTTTTTAGTCATATACTTCACAAAATATATATCTTTGGAAACATAAACCATTTTTTACCATTTTAAAATGGTTATTTATTTAAAATTGTAATTTTTCAGTTAAACCTCTTTGCAACGAATACTTTTGTGACTCACTGTAATAACGTAGGCTTTTTAAAGAGTAGCGCGTTTTATCGACTCAATATTTGGTCGTCAAAATCTCCCAGCAGAGTCAGTAATTCGAGGAATGCTCCATACTTTCATGGATAATGCGCGTCTTCAGAGAGTTTTTGACCTCTCTAACAATCTCCTCACCGTATTTTTGGGTTAGTCCTAAAGGAGAAACTAGACCTATTCCCACATTGACATTTTTCTCATTGTGAAGTATTGATATCTCCATTCCCTACAAAAATCAGTTTTTGATACATATATCATATAGGAAAAAGGATTTTTCTAAGGATCCTTAAGAAATTAAAGGCAGTTATACCATATTCGTCAATTTATTGTATTTGACATTTTTTTAAAATGTAAAAAGGCATTTATGTTACAAATTTGGAAATTTTGGCCCTTAAATCACGGTTATGAGGCCTGGTAGTGCCAAACAGATTTACTTCAATACAAATGGAATTTTAGGAATTTTATTGAATTGGTAGTAAGTATAATTATAGGACAAACAAAACGAAAAATAATTAAACATTCGACTGAAGATAGCTATAAAAATTATTAAAAATATACGTGTAAATTCTCTGGCTACCCACAGAACATTTGGTTTTCAAAACTTCGTTGTTTTTATACCTTTGCAGATGATAATTTAATTTCAGTCAAAAGTTTGCAGCGCAGTGACCGTCCGTCTGTCCGTCCGTCTGGGGAATGCGTTCCGATAGCATAAGTCTATAGAGGCGTCCAACTCCAACGACACAAGCATGAGAACTTGGAACCAGACGAGATATTTTTGCCATTTTTAAATGCACAAAATGGCATTTTCACTCTATATAGAAACAAAAAAAAACTGAGCTCAAAGCCTAGCAGTCAGATCAAAAACGAGTTTGCCAGCGGGAAAACTTTAATCTCTCCAGTGTGACAGCATTTTGAGAGTTCATCAGTTTTGAGCGTGCTACGGAATTATGTTCAGCTGGGCTTGTTAACAAGCAGTTAAAATTCAAAAGTCGAATACAAAGAAATTAGAAAATTATATAATTTTAATTTAATAGTTGTTTTTTTTTTAATAACTGATAATTATTTGATAATATAGAGATCATAGCTGCCCTAAGTCCTTTCAGGCGATTTTTTTTGTGTTTTTCGGTTCCTTTTTGACCTAAAAAACACTCTTCTCTGACAATAGACACCCCAAAAGATTAATTATTTTAAAGTTAATTTCAGCAGACGGGCAACGCTATGCAATTTTCTGATATTTTTTGTCTTTTTTTAATTTTTTCCCTCCATTTTTAAAAATGTTCAGTGAGAAGCGCACGCCAAAAGATTACATTTTTTTTTCTTTTCGCTAGGGTTCACCCAAAAGTTCATTTCAGGAGACTGATTTTCGTCGATCTGAATACCGAGGTGAAAAAGAAAGCCGGACGAAAAGTGAACGCCAGCTGTTTGCCTCTCGCTCTCTCTCATGACTGGCGTACAGGTTTTGTCGATCTGATTACTAGGTTTAAACAATTTAATCTTTTGGCGTGCGCTTCTCAATGAACATTTTAAAAAGTGGAGGGTAAAAAACAAAAAAAAAAGGAAATGGTGATTGCATGAGTTTACTGGTGAGGACAAAATAACATTAATACGATCTGTGGAGTCTCGCCCAGAATTGTGGGATTTGTCAAATAAAAAACATTTTAATGCAACTATTATAAAAGAGCGTGGAAGGAAATAGCATGGGAAATGGATAAAGATAATAAGTCTAATTGTAAATTATTAAATATTTGTTAACGTGGACATATACAATATTTATGTTTAGATCATAGTTGAATCTATTGCCATAATACATGCCGCCATGCCGACAACCAATTGCACCCTTCCTTCCATTGAACTCGATATTTTCGTTTTTTTTAAATTTGTTTGGTTTTCTATTTGTCAACAAACCCAGCTGATTGACAGTATGACCGTAGTACGCTCAGTTCGGATGAACTTTCGAAATTTTCACACTGGAAATATTAAAGTCGAGATTAAAGTTTGTCGATCTGAGTACTAGGCCTCCAGAAAGAAATTAAAGGAGGAAGAGATATAGTACTAACGCTTAAGCTCGTGCCGATACAACTGCGTTTGACGGAGTACAAAATAATGAATATTAAATGGAGGCAATAAAAAGCCACATTTAACACAATTAAGCACCAAGCATTTTGGAAACGGTGTCTTATAAGAAATAAATATTTTAATTTATAACACATAGTTTCTTAATTATTTAAAATAAATTATATATACATTAAACATTAATAATGAATTTTTTGAACTCAATTTTCTGGTCTTTTTGGCACTGATTAATATACAATTTTTTTTTTTTATTTTAGCGTTTTGACCTTTCTATGGACCTGTAAAAAAATCACTTCGCATGTCATCCCACGGTTTTGCAAATACATCAATAATTGAAAAAAGGGCCTGTAGAGAACTACATATTAGTAGGGATACAAATTTTGCAACAGAATTAAATGAAGAAGATTTGGTTATGAGTTTATCTTCAAAGGACATACTGATTCCTACCGCCATTAATCAGCAACATCAAGTGGATACTTCTATTAAATTAAATACAAACGAAACATCGACACACAACACCGTAACAACAGCAGCCGCGGTAGCGGTTGCTCATCATCACCACAATCTTTCAAATATTCACCACCTTCAAAGTCTGCATAGTCAGCATCAGAGTACCTTATTTAATAGTAATCATTCAACACCTTTTAGCGTGACCGATATCTTAAGTCCGATTGAAGAATCGTATCGCAAACTGGAACTAAACGGAAACCCGCCATCTCCGTTTCGGTAAATATAATACCTAAGCATTACGTATGTCTTAAATAAATTTTAAATATTTTTTAGACAAAAAAAAATACATAGTCCCAACATAGATAATAAATTAATCAATTTCGCTCATATTTTTATGGCTATTTTAAATAAATTTGCCCCTTTTGTGGAAATTTCGCTATCCATGAGGGTGAGCGAGAGGCCAGCCACCAGAGAAACCACTATTTTTCAATGTTTAATTTACAAACATTTTTTTAGTTGAGAAATACTGTTTTCAATTCGGGCTCTGTCAGAAATCTCTTTTCAGCAAATTCGGTTGCAATTTGGTTAGAGTCTTAAAATATATTGTTTTATAAAGTAGATGTTTACTAATAATGAAAGGTCTGTCCATCTGTCCGTCCGTTTCTACGCAAACTAGTCTCTTAGTTTTAAAGTTATCATCTTGAAACTTTCATAAAATTGTCTTTCTATTACAGGTAGTATATAAGTCTGAACGAACCGGATCGGGCGACTTATCATATAGATCCCATAGGAACAATCTGAAAAAACAAATTAAAACCTGAAAGGAAGCTAACTTTGGCAATCCGAAGTTTATATGCCGTTGCAGTTATTAGAACACGACTATATTTATACCCTTATTATAATTTTGGTCAAAAGTGTGCAACGCAGTGAAGGAGACATCTCCGACCCTATAAAGTATATATATTCTTGATCAGGATCACCTCCTGAGTTGATATAGCCATGTCCGTCTGTCCGTCTGTCCGTCTGTCTGTCCGTCTGTCCGTCTGTCCGTCTGTCTGTTTCTACGCAAACTAGTCTCTCAGTTTTAAAGCTATCGAGTTGAAACTTTGCACACACCCTTCTTTCCTTTGCACGCAGTATATATGTCGGAACGGCCGGGATCGGCCAACTATATCCTATAGCTGCCATATAACTGATTGATCGGAAATGCCATAACTTTGGTGTTTGTTAAGTTAGGAAGCTAGAATTTTCTATGGGTTTTATATTTGGCCAATCAATTCGACCTACCAAATTTCATAAGGATCGGCCGACTATATCCTATAGCTGCCATATAACTGATTGATCGGAAATGCCATAACTTTGGTGTTTGTAAAGTTAGGAAGTTGGGATTTTCTATGGGTTTTATATTTGGCCAATCAATCCGACCTACCCAATTTCATAAGGATCGGCCGACTATATCCTATTGCCGCCATATAACTGATTGATAGGAAATGCCATAACTTTGGTGTTTGTAAAGTTAGGAAGTTGGGATTTTCTATGGGTTTTATTTTTAGCCAATCAATCCGACCTACCAAACTTCATAAGGATCGGCCGACTATATCCTATAGCTGCCATATAACTGATTGATCGGAAATGCCATAACTTTGGTGTTTGTAAAGTTAGGAAGTTGGGATTTTCTATGGGTTTTATATTTGGCCAATCAATCCGACCTACCCAATTTCATAAGGATCGGCCGACTATATCCTATTGCCGCCATATAACTGATTGATAGGAAATGCCATAACTTTGGTGTTTGTAAAGTTAGGAAGTTGGGATTTTCTATGGGTTTTATTTTTAGCCAATCAATCCGACCTACCAAACTTCATAAGGATCGGCCGACTATATCCTATAGCTGCCATATAACTGAACGATTGGAAATGCCATAACTTTGGTGTTTTTAAAGTTAGAAAGTTGGGATTTTTTATGAGTATTAAGTTGCATCATATGAATAATTTTGGAGAATATAATTTACAGAGTATTCTGCAAGGGTATATCAACTTCGGCTCCGCCCGAAGTTAGCTTTCCTTTCTTGTTTGATTTCTATTCGTGTATTATTAAAAACAATGAAGCTATGTCGATTTTGCGCTGCATTTTGCCATCGTTTCTATGGCAGCTATATAATAATGTTGTCCGATTTTGACAAAACTAAAAGCGTAATTCTGATTTAGTAGATAATTAATATCTCAAAGGAATATTTTTATAAATGAAAAAAGGCAATATATAATTTATATTTCAAATATATTTTTTTAATTTTTTTGAATTTTCTATAACAGCTAGTTGATATAGATGCTCCCAAAAAAATAAATAAAGTAAAAATGAAAAATATATAGTAATTACTTACTATCAGAATTACGCGTTTAGTTCTGTTAAAAAAAAGTGTAGCGACAAACGAAATACAAAATACACCCACCACACCTTTTTTGCAACAATTGAACGCCAAGTTTGTTAAAAGAACCGAATGGTTTCACTCTGACATTGTTTTTAAAACCGGCCAGATGATCATCTATGTAAGTTAGGCCGAAATTTTTCACTTTCGGCTGGTGTCTATAAGAGCTGTGAGTTTGTTATGTTTAGTAGAAGTTTCGTTGGCCAATATTTGGGGGATTTCAACTGTTTCAATATTAATATTCGTTGGCTTTAGTTCAGTAACAAAAGTAAGATTTCGCGAAATATTATAAAAATATATCTACTTTCAGGTCCAACTCCAGTGGCAGCAGTATAAATTCACCTGGAACATTGCCTACTTCAACTATGGCCAATCCTTATGCTATGGGATCTTTATATCATAGCCCAGGAGTTCAAAGCTACTGCGGACCTACTGATAACCTATCTCTTGCTGGTCACTACACTGATATGAGAAGCTCTGCCTCATGGTACGGATCAACTGCAAACGATCCAAGATTTGCCAGTAAGTAAAATACCACATTTTTGGCGATGTCTCGACCTACTAGTAAAGAAAAAGATTTAAGCAAATCAAAATCGGATAGCACTAACAGAGGTAAAATTTAATTGAAAGTCTCGGATCGAAAAACAAGTTCCCCAGCAGAAAAACTTTAATCTTTCCAGTGTGAAAGCATTTTTGAGATTTCTCAGTATTGAGCGTGCTACGGTCGTATTGTCAATCACCTGGGCTTGTTAACAAGCCTTTAAAATTCAAAAATCATATTTGCTGAAAAGAGCCTTTGAAGGATATTCTCAACTACTTTGGCAAGATATTTCTGCCGCTATACAAATAAATTAGAAAACAATATAATTTTAAATAGTTGTTTTTTTTTTTAATTACTGATAATTATTTGGTAATTTAGAGATTACAGCTGCCCTAAATTCTTTCAGGCGATTTTTTTGTTGGGGTTTTCACTTTGCTCTGACAACAGACTCCCCAAAAGATTACATCTTTTAATCTTTTCGCTAGGGCCTGACGAACGTTCACTTCAGTAGACTGCCAACGTTAAGCAATTTTCTGGTATATTTTTGTCGATCTTAATGATCGACAAACGAGTGCGCTAGCGTTAAAACTTTAGTCTTTCCAGTGCGACCAAAATTTCGAGAGTTCATCAGAATTAAGCGTGCACAGTTGTACTGTCAATCAGCTGGGTTGGTTGACAAGCAGTTAAAATTCAAAAATCGTATTTACGGGAAAGAGCCTTTAAAAGATATTATCAACTACCTTGGCAAAATAAGTCTGCCGCTGTACAAAGAAATTAAAAACAACACAATTTAAATTTAACAGTTGTTTTTTTAATTTACTTAAACTCCTGCAATCGACTTTTGCGGGTTTTTTTTATTTTTTCCCTACATTATTTAAAATGTTTAGTGAGAAGCGCACGCCAAAAGATTAAATTTTTTAATCTTCTAAGTTCACCCAAAGTTTCAAGTCGATATCTTTAAAACTGTGAGATTATTTTGCGTAGAAACAGACAGACGGAGAGACGGACATGCTTATATAAACTCAGGAGGTGATCCTGATCAAGAATATATATATTTTATAGGGATACTATCGCAGCCTTTAACTATTTTTCCTACGGAAGCAATAAGATATACATAGACGTCCGAACGGCAAGCGCTTTTACCCTAATCAAGATATGCGTAAATAAATAAGACATGGAAAAATATACATATGTCAGTAGCTTACACACTGCGCGAAAAATTCTCAAAATCATCAAATTTGGACCGATTTCACCCTATCGTTCCTATGGGAGCTATAGGATATAAACGTCCGATCGTCACGCGCATTTACCCTAATCAAGGTATGCATAAAAAAATACGATTTGGAAAGATTCATGTCAATAGCTTTTATACTGCGCGAAATATCCTAAAAATCATTTAATTTTTCCTTTTACCCTGATCAAGGTATGCATAACAAAAATAAGATTTGAAAAGATTTATGTTAATAGCTTTTACACTGCGCGAAATATCTTCCATTCTTGCAAGTTATTTCCGATTGTTCCTATGGGAGCTATAGGATATAGACATCCGATCGGGGCGGCTTTCGAACTTGATCTGCGTACACATGTTTTAGGACGACTGTGAAAGTTTCAGATCGCTAGCTTTTAAACTGAGCTCGCAAACGTTATTGAAAGAGACGGACAGACGTACGGACGGACAGACGGACATGGCTATATCGAATCCTCTATTGATCCTGACCATGAATATACATATGTACTTTATGGGGTCGGAAACGTCTCCTTCACTGCGTTACAAACTTCTGACCAAAATTATATTACCATCTGCAAGGGTATAATATTATTCAAAATATTTGTTCACAAAATGACTGCAGTGCAAAACTGTAACATTTGACTTATTTTACTGTTTTCTCCAGAATTTATTAATCCATTGTTAAATGGCTTCTACAAACGTAGTGTATGAACATACCAACAAAACAAAACTAAGATTATTAGCGTGCATATATTAGCACAGAAGTTACAGACCTTTGAACTCGTGTTACAGTTTTGCTCGTCAGTGTAGGTTGTCGTATATTTGCCATACAACCCATACGGTTCTAAAACTTTCCAAGGCGTAATTTGCGCTCTACTCTTGTGAGAAGTCGAAAATTTGTTTTTATTTTGGAAAAATCTGCAGGGGTATTATCTTCCGTTCTCTTTATACCCTTGCAGAGGGTATTTTAAAGACCCCTTCGATCCTTTGCACGGAGTATATAAGTCGGAACGGCCGGGATCGCCGAGTATATCCTATAGCCGCCATATAACTGATTGATCGGAAATGCTATAACTTTGGTGTTTGTAAAGTTAGGATTTACTTGGGATTTTCTAAAAGTTTTATTTTTGGCCAATCAATCCGACCTTCCAAATTTCATAAGGATCGGCCCGACTATATCCTATAGCTGTCATATAACTGAAAGATTGGAAATGCCATAACTTACAGAATATTTTGCAAGGGTATATCAACATCGGCTCCGCCCGAAGCTAGCTTTCCTTTCTTGTTTAACGAGATATTGAATAAAGCCCACGAGTAGGACTATCACAAAATTATGTAATATTTATTACTGTTAACAAACAATGTGATTTTTAGGTCTGTACCCATAAAATAAAGTAAAAAGGCATTTGAAAATATAATTGATTTTAAATTTATAAGGTTGTCATTGTTTATCTTAGAAATGGAAAGATGATTGTTGATTTTTACGTTTATGACCCTTCGGTTTTGAGAGGCTCTGGTTGTCTGTAATAAAAACACATATAACCGCATATTCATGTATGTATATGTAGGTAAACATTTTGGTTTGTATAGAACTCTACATATACATATATGTACATATGTAGATATGAATAGAGATGTTTAAGCATTTCCCAGGTAAAATGAAATCCATTTCGTGCTCTTATATACTCTTATCTATTTTAAGCTAGAATCACCCACCTGGCTTACAATGACTCTCAAATTATAATAAACAACACAGGGATGGACACATTGCCGACTCTATAAAGTACATACAGTTTGTCAAGTAATTGTTTGCAAAATGAAAAATGTCATCGAAAATTTATTAACAAAAACAAGATTTTTCACAGTTTTTCTTTTGTAATATTCTTTTAGAAGCGTTAGCTAAATTTATTCATAAGAAAATACCGTATTTCAGCATAAATCATCACAAACAAAACTTCGGCTCGCCGAAGTTTATATACCCTTGCAGATATTACAAAACGACTACATTTCTGTTTATATGCGTATATTACTAAAAACAATGAAGCTTTATGATATTGTTTTCGATTATGGGAGCCCGAAAGTGCTTTTATTGTTTTTTACGGTTTTTATACCCTTGCAGAGGGTACTTTAATTTCAGTCAAAAGTTTGCAACACAGTGAAGAGCACATTTCCGACCCTATATATTTTTGATCAGCATCACCAGGAGAGTCGATCTAGCCATGTCCGTCTGTCCGTCCGTTTGTCTGTCCGTCCGTCTGTCCGTCCGTCTGTCCGTCCGTCTGTCCGTCCGTCTGTCCGTCCGTCTGTTCGCCCGTCTGTCCGTCCGTCCGTCTTGTTGTTTTCGACATTGTTTTCGACATGATTTATCTTGAAATATGCAATTTTTTAAATCTATTTTAGTAGCGAAGGCCTTAATATACAATATTAAACGAGGACGGAAGCCACCTTCGGCTTGCAGACGTATAAGTATAGAAAAAAGGGATATTTTCAGAGCTTTTAACAATTTTTCCTTTGGAAGCTATAAGATATACATAGACGTCAATAGATGATACACTGCGCGAAATATCCTGGAAGTCATCAAGTTTTAATCGATTTCACCCTACTGTTCCTATGGGAGCTATAGGATATAGACGTCCGATCGGCACACGCTTTTACTTTGATGAAGGAATGCATAAAAAACTACGATTTGAAAAAATGTATGGCAATAGCTTGTACACTGCGCGAAATAATCTGAAATACATCAAATTTGGACCGATTTTACCCTATTGTTCCTATGGGAGCTATAGGATATAGACGTCCGATTGCCAAGGCCTTAATATACAATATTAAACGAGGACGGAAGCCACCTTCGGCTTGCAGACGTATAAGAATAGAAAAAAGGGATATTTTCAGAGCTTTTAACAATTTTTCCTTTGGAAGCTATAAGATATACATAGACGTCAATAGATGATACACTGCGCGAAATATCCTGGAAGTCATCAAGTTTTAATCGATTTCACCCTACTGTTCCTATGGGAGCTATAGGATATAGACGTCCGATCGGCACGCGCTTTTACTTTGATGAAGGAATGCATAAAAAACTACGATTTGAAAAAATTTATGGCAATAGCTTGTACACTGCGCGAAATAATCTGAAATACATCAAATTTGGACCGATTTTACCCTATTGTTCCTATGGGAGCTATAGGATATAGACGTCCGATTGCCAAGGCCTTAATATACAATATTAAACGAGGACGGAAGCCACCTTCGGCTTGCAGACGTATAAGAATAGAAAAAAGGGATATTTTCAGAGCTTTTAACAATTTTTCCTTTGGAAGCTATAAGATATACATAGACGTCAATAGATGATACACTGCGCGAAATATCCTGGAAGTCATCAAGTTTTAATCGATTTCACCCTACTGTTCCTATGGGAGCTATAGGATATAGACGTCCGATCGGCACGCGCTTTTACTTTGATGAAGGAATGCATAAAAAACTACGATTTGAAAAAATTTATGGCAATAGCTTGTACACTGCGCGAAATAATCTGAAATACATCAAATTTGGACCGATTTTACCCTATTGTTCCTATGGGAGCTATAGGATATAGACGTCCGATTGCCACGCGCTTTTACCCTGATAAAGGTATGCATACAAAAATACGATTTCGAAAGATTTATGACAATAGCTTATATACTGCGCGAAATATCCTGAAAAACATCAAGTTTTAATCGATTTCACCCTACTGTTCCTATGGGAGCTATAGGATATAGACGTCCGATCGGCACGCGCTTTTACCATGATCAAGGTATGCATAAAAGAAATACGATTTGGAAAGATTGATGTCAATAGCTTATAAACTGCGCGAAATATCTTCAAATCTTGCTAGGTATATCCGATTGTACCCTACCCCACCTACAAACTTGATCTGCGTACACATGTTTTAGGACGACTGTGAAAGTTTCAGATCGATAGCTTGTAAACTGAGCTCGCAAACGGTATTGAAACAGACGGACACACGGACATGGCTATATCGACTCGATTTTGCGCTGCATTTTGCTATCGTTTCTATGGCAGCTGTATGAAATTGTTGTCCGATTTTGAAAAAACTAAATGCGTAATTCTGATATTGATATATAATTTCTATATCTCAAAGGAGTATTTTGATAAATAGAAAAACCGAAATAATACATAGTTTAGTTTCAACGAAATTTAATATTTTGCAAACAATTACTTGACAAACTGTATATTAATGACCAGTATCACCGGGCGAGTCGAACCGACCGACGGTTCCGTCTGTTTCTACACAAACTAGTCGCTCAGTTTTTGTATGAAACTTTGCAGAAAGTCTTATTTCTGTTTCAGAAAGTATATGAGTCGGAACGGGCCGGATTGACCTAATATATAATATAGCTCCCATAGGAACCATCGGGAAAAAAAGGGAAATAAAAATTGAACTTCGTTGGTTCTTTGCATATACTACCAGATATAGTCATTTTAAATGATTTCAGAGTTACGGTTTTACTTTTATAAAAATCGGACGACTATATCATATAGCTGTCATTGGAACGATTTAATTATTTCATATTAAACTTCTGCTTGCCGAAGTTTGCTTCCTTTCTTGTTTACCGATAATATTTGTATGTCCTTTCAGAAAATATTACAAATTCACTTAAAAGTATTCAACGCACTCATGGAGACATTTAAAATTTAATAAATTATATTCTCCATCATCAACAGCTTAATTATTTGGCCATTTCCGTCCGTCTGCACTTCGTCTGTTCCTTCGGATATACCCTATTTAGTTTTTTTTTTCAAAAAATAACTGTCATATCGAAAAAATAGAGGTGTAGCTGTCATAGGAACAATCGAAAAAAATAGAATATAAAAAGGTGGAAAAGGGGAAAAAATTTGGCGATGAAATAAATTGCTAATTACTTATAAACCTTGAATTATTTGGGTCTAACTTTTTTGTTGATGAAATTTATATATTTTAAAATACGTGAATATTAACAAGAAAGGAAAGCTAACTTCGGGCGGAGCCGAAGTTGATATACCCTTGCAGAATACTCTGTAAATTATATTCTCCAAAATTATTCATATGATGCAACTTAATACTCATAAAAAATCCCAACTGTCTAACTTTAAAAAGACCAAAGTTATGGCATTTCCAATCGTTCAGTTATATGGCAGCTATAGGATATAGTCGGCCGATCCTTACGAAGTTTGGTAGGTCGGATTAATTGGCAAAAAATAAAACCCATAGAAAATCCCAACTTCCTAACTTTACAAACACCAAAGTTATGGCATTTCCTATCAATCAGTTATATGGCGGCAATAGGATCCTTATGAAATTTGGTAGGTCGGATTGATTGGCCAAATATAAAACCCATAGAAAATCCCAACTGTCTAACTTTAAAAAGACCAAAGTTATGGCATTTCCAATCGTTCAGTTATATGGCAGCTATAGGATATAGTCGGCCGATCCTTACGAAGTTTGGTAGGTCGGATTAATTGGCAAAAAATAAAACCCATAGAAAATCCCAACTTCCTAACTTTACAAACACCAAAGTTATGGCATTTCCTATCAATCAGTTATATGGCGGCAATAGGATCCTTATGAAATTTGGTAGGTCGGATTGATTGGCCAAATATAAAACACATTGGTACCACGGGCCATGAAAGGCAGAAATGTTGGCGCTAGCCAGGCTTAAGCGTTTAATGAGTTTTTGGGCGTCAGAGGGGGCGTGGCACCATTTTGAAACAAACTTGCGCTGCGTAGGAACTCCTAAAATCTACAAGCAAAATGCCAATCTTCTAGCTTTTATAGTTTCCGAGATCTCAGCGTTCATACGGACAGACAGACGGACAGACAGACGGACAGACGGAGCGACGGACAGACGGACATGGCTAGATCGACTCGGCTAGTGATCCTGAACAAGAATATATATACTTTATAAGGTCGGAAACGCTTCCTTCTACCTGTTACATACTTTTGCACGAATACAATATGTACACCCTTTTACTCTACGAGTAACGGGTATAAAAACCATATCTCTGATTATGTTTAAAAACCACGAATTTCTGTGGACTTGCATGTAATTTTCTTTTCTTTCATACGACACCTATGTGATATAGAACTAAAACCGTAAAAGCGGTAAAATTAATATATAACTTGGAGGATATGGGTAAATGTTACGAATTCTTTTTTTAATTTTATTTCCTTTATTTTCCAGATTGATCCTATCCAGCTATATGATATAGTCTTTAGCATAATTTTTCACATAATCAGTGAGGCTAGAAATTCTTATCGAAAATTTTATATACTAAAATTTATCAAATTAAAGATGAAAATTATTTAATTTAAAGTACATTAGAATCCGGTTATAACGACTCCGGTTATTGCGACGAAAACTTGATGACTTGGTTGGACCCCATGCAAACTTATGTGGTTAGTGCGTCTTCCGGGTATAACGACGTAAAATCGTCGGTCCCTTGAAATTCACTATAACCGGATTTTACTGTATTTATTATTTGATATGTAAAAATTACCAAATTAAATATATAACGCAACTTATGGATTAACTATTTTAGAAGTATGGTGAGGAAGTAGTTAAATTAAATTTGTGTTTGCAAAATTTAATTTGTATTTAATGTTTCAAATATTTACTTTATGTATTTCATTTTTGATACAATAAACAGTATTTTAAAGTACGACGACAAGCTAAAACCGATTTTAGTGACAACGAGATTTTGTTTTGGGAAACATGTTTATAAGTTGGTCCTTGAAAATAGTTTACCTTTCTTGTTCAACTTAGCTTTATAGTGTAAAAAAAAACATTATCACAATTTTCGAGTATTAATTTCTTATTAATATTTCAGTATCACGTCTCATGAGTTCGTCAGCCAGTGGGTCGATGAGCCATATGGGAAATATGGGTGGACTAGCAGCTTGCAGCGTAAGCGATACAAAACCGCTACAGTTTCCCTTGGCCCAAAGAAGAAAGCGGAGAGTTTTATTTACGCAAGCTCAGGTTAGTAAAATACATTCTTAATCTGATACTATTAATACAGCCAATGCAATTTAACAACAGTTAAAATAAATATTTTCTGTAAAAATACGTATAATTGCAAAGTTCTGCTTTAAAGACTTAAATAACAAATTTAAATACAGTTATGAACTAACACCCATAAATAAAGTCGAAAATTAGTAAAACAGTTAAGAAGACATATCCGACTTTATAAATCATAGATGCACATAATTGATCAGCATCACCCGCCAAATGTAGGTTGTCTTTGGATGACTAGCCATTTTACAAAATATTATTATTTTAAAATTAAATTTAAAGGATTTTCTTCTTGGCGGAGTGTAAATCAGCTACCTTGTCTGTACGTTTGTTTCAGTAAACCTTATTCTTAGTTGAAGTTTTCCAATCGGAAATTTATTAAATACAAATTTTTTGTTTTTAGACATACAACATCGCGCAAAAATAATATAAACATAAAAAACTTTAAAAACACCAAAGTTATGGCATTTCCGATTAATCAGTTATATGGCTGCTATAGGATATAGTCGGCTGATCAAGGCCGTTTCGACTTATATACTGCGTGCAAAGGAAAGTGCAAAGTTTTAATTCGATATCTTTAAAAATGTGAGACTAGTTCGCGTAGAAACAGTCAGACGGACAGACAGACAGACAGACATGGCTATATCAACTCAGGAGGTGATGTTGATCAAGAATATATATACTTTATAGGGTCGGATATGTCTCCTTCACTGCGTTGCACACTTTTAACCAAAATTATAATACCCTCTGCAAGGGTATAAAAATGGCATATAAAAGGTTATGTAAGATTGAATGAGCAAACGGAAAAAATATGTTCCAGAAAAGATTTGAAACGAAATGGGTCTTCGGATAAGCATACCAAAAGAGAATGGAAGCGGCAAAAGCAATGTTGGTAATACGGCTAGGAGAGTTTTTGCCAATACTAGATCTTTTAAATAAATTTTAGCCCATTTTAATCGCTATTTCTTCCATTTAGTATATAAATTTGGAAAAATTTCGATTATTTTGTGAAACAACTTTCCATTATATATGCGTAGCTACCCATGGTATCCGATGTCACCAACAATTCATAAAATATTGGTTCATGGTTACCAGATTAATAATTCGAGCTTGGTTTCAATAGGATGCATAGGCGGATATGCTTCTGAAGCACGCAACAAAGTTTACAAAAACAAGAAAGGAAAGCTAACTTCGGGCGGAGCCGAAGTTGATATACCCTTGCAGAATATTCTGTAAATTATATTCTCCAAAATTATTCATATGATGCATTTTTAATACTCATAAAAAATCCCAACTTCCTAACTTTAAAAACACCAAAGTTATGGCATTTCCAATTGTTGAGCTATATGGCAGCTATAGGATATAGTCGGCCGATCCTTATGACATTTGGTAGGTCGGATTGATTGGCCAAATATAAAACCCATAGAAAATCCCAACTTCCTAACTTTACAAACACCAAAGTTATGGCATTTCCGATCAATCAGTTATATGGCGGCTAAAGGATATAGTCGGCCGATCCCGGCCGTTCCGACATATATACTGCGTGCAAAGGAAAGAAGGGTGTGTGCAAAGTTTCAATTCGATATCTTTAAAACTGAGAGACTGTCCGTCTGTCCGTCTGTCTGTCTGTCCGTCTGTCTGTCTGTCCGTCTGTCTGTCCGTCTGTCTGTCCGTCTGTCTGTCCGTCTGTCTGTCCGTCTGTCCGTCTGTCTGTCTGTCTGTCCGTCTGTCTGTCCGTCTGTCTGACCGTCTGTCTGTCCGTCTGTCTGTCCGTCTGTATGTCCGTCTGTCTGTCTGTTTCTACGCGAACTAGTCTCTCAGTTTTAAAGAAATCGAATTGAAACTTTGTACACACCCTTCTTTCCTTTGCACGCAGTATATAAGTCGGAACGGGCGGGATCGGCCGACTATATCCTATAGCTGCCATATAACTGATTAATCGGAAATGCCATAACTTTGGTGTTTGTAAAGTTAGGAAGTTGGAATTTTCTATGGGTTTTATATTTGGCCAATTAATCTGACCCACCAAATTTCAAAAGGATCGGCCGACTATATTTTATAGCTGCCATATAACTGAACGATTGGAAATGCCATAACTTTGGTGTTTTTATACCCGTTACTCGTAGAGTAAAAGGGTATATTGTATTCGTGCAAAAGTATGTAACAGGTAGAAGGAAGAGTTTCCGACCCTATAAGGTATATATATTCTTGTTCAGGATCACTAGCCGAGTCGATCTAGCCATGTCCGTCTGTCCGTCTCTCCGTCTGTCCGCCCGTATGAACGCTGAGATCTCGGAAACTATAAAAGCTAGAAGATTGGCATTTTGCATGTAGATTTTAGGAGTTCCTACGCAGCGCAATTTTGTTTCAAAATGGTGCCACGCCCCCTCTGACGCCCACAAGACACAAGCTGTGGCCACAGTTTTGATGCTATTATGAACATTTTAATTGATATGTATTTGTTTCGTCAATGCCGATAGATTGGCCTAATAAAAGTTTGCCACGCCCACTCTAACGCCCAAAAACCTATTAAACGCTTAAGCCTGGCGCCATCTAACGGATGACTTTGGAACAGCAGGCCAAGGTGCTCAACAGAGTCAACGTTAATTCTCGATAAGGATTTCTATTAAAGGAAATTGCGATGGTTTTCATTTGTCAATACCGAACTATATCCCAAGAACTATGCAAATGAAATCTAGTTAGCCAAATTGGAGGTCTGAGTCAAACAATGGCGTATGTATGTATGTATGTAAGCATATACATTTGTATGTATTTACATTGTACACAGTTGCAATTGCCCGGCAAAGATAACTCCTTTTAAAGAAAGCTATTCGCTATACCCGTTACTCGTGTTGTGCAAACATTTAGACTTTAATATACATAATACTTTTTAAGAATATATGTGTTTAGCCAATATAAGTATGTATGTTTAATATTTCTAGTCAATTTATTGCACTCAAAAACATAAACATAAACACAGCTGCTGGTGCAGGACCAAAGCTGCCTGCGCTAAAGCAGCGCTGGTGCTGATGTTCGTGCTGATTCAAATTGTTAATTTGAACATTTTGTCCTTTTTTCCTGTGGTCACTATAATTCACATTATGTTAAAAAAAAAAAAACACAAGAAGGCATATTTATATTAAGTTGTTTAGCTGAGTAACGGGTATCTAATAGTCGAGGCACTCGACTATAGCGTTCTCTCTTGTTAAAGTTAGGAAGTTGGGATTTTCATGATTGTTAAGAATGCATCATATAAATTATTTTGTAGAATATAATTTACAGAATATTCTGCAAGGGTATTTCAACTTCGGCTCCGCCCGAAGCTAGCTTTCCTTTCTTGTTTTTAATTGTTTTTGACATGTTTTATGTTATATTATATTAAAAAAGAAAAATGTAAAAGTTTATTTATTTCAACATAAAGATTAGTTGAGCCGCTATAGGAAGAAACGAAAAATGTATTCAACACATCAAAAAATCTATTCTTAGTTATAGGATACAAGAATTTTAAGATAATTTGTGTTATAGCTGTAAGGGCCTATAAACCCTGGGTTGCCGAAGTTTACTTTCTGTTTTGTGTTTCAATATTATGCTTTTTGTCTACTAAAGTTTTAGCATAAGAGTTTAAAACCAAGGTCAAGCCATTTTGTCTATGACAGTTAAATTACAACTTACAATTTATTGTTACAAAAATGCTTTAAACGATAGAGGGCGCTACTGGCACTATAAGTTTATTGTATTTAGGGAACATATATAATTCTTTCACATTGAGTTTTAAAAGTAAATAACCAAATGACAGAGCAAAATACAGTGGTGTCCCATCCTAGAGATATCTCCACGTAAGTATTTTTACGTGGGCACATGGTTACCAAACAGTAGTAAGAAACGTACTGCTAGAGCAAACAAGCTTTTGCACAATGTAAATACAAAACTCATAATAATATTTGTATTTATATAAGCCTTCAAGTCTTCAAGTGTAAGGTAAATACAAAATACGTTTTTCATTAATACATTCTCAATATTTGAGATGGATTTTAGTTTGCGTTTCTCTGAAAAAAAAAAGTTTAAATGAACAAGAAAGAAGTCCAAATCCGTTAAGCCAAAGTTTATATACCCTTGTTTATGAAAAGACTATATATATTAAATTGTATCTTTAAAATATTAAATTTAATATTTTATATAAAGAAGATTATATCGATTTGTAGACATACTCCTACTCCTACATTTTTAAATATATTTTTTCGATTGATTCTATGACAGCACATATTTGTCAGCTGTACGATATAGTCAGCTGACTTTTATAAAATAAATTCGGATTTTTGAAAAAGTTAAAATGGCTATATCGGGGAGTAAATGTGTATATATTTAAAGATAATCAAACTATAACTACTGTCCGTCTGTCTGTCCGTCTGTCTGTCTGTCCGTCTGTCTGTCTGTCCGTCTGTCTGTCCGTCTGTCTGTCCGTCTGTCTGTCCGTCTGTCTGTCAGTTTTTAATAAACAACAAGATATTTAAAATATTTTAAAGTTAAAAAGGAAATTTGGTTTATAAAATGTTTATTTCTCAGTTATTTACTATAAGTATATTTTATAGGTTCGGAAATGTGCCTTTTTATGCATTGCAAACTTTTGACTGGAAATAGAATAAATTAAAACAAGAAAGGAAAGCAAACTTCGGGCGGAGCCGAAGTTGATATACCCTTGCAGAATATTCTGTAAATTATATTCACCAAAATTATTTATATGATGCATTCATAAAACTGATAAAAAATCCTGACTTCCTAACTTTAAAAACACCAAAGTTATGGCATTTCCGATCGTTCAGTTATATGGTAGCTACATATATGATATAGTGGCCCGATCCGGCTCGTTCCGACTTATATACTACCTGTAATAGAAAGACAACTTTTGGGAAAGTTTCAAGCAGATAGCTTTAAAACTGAGGGACTAGTTTGCGTAGAAACGGACGGACGGACGGACAGACGAACAGACGGACGGACAGACGGACAGACGGACATGGCTAGATCGACTCTCCTGGTGATGCTGATCAAGAATATATATACTTTATAGGGTCGGAAATGTCTCCTTCACTGCGTTGCAAACTTTTGACTGAAATTATAATACCCTCTGCAAGGGTATAAAAACATCCGATTTACAAATTTAATTTTTTTCACTGGTACATCTTCAAACACAAAATATTTTTTTATTTGTTGTTGAAATTTGATTAAGCAACATTTGGTTATTTTTGGTATACTATAATTTTAGTAAGATGATTATAACATCGTATATATACATTTATATCATCAGGATCATAAAGATATATACCGTTTTTTACGCAAAATAGTTTCTTAGCTTAACTACATTGATGAATTTTCCTCAAAAGTTTTTAAAATATCATTAAAAATACACCGAATCCGGGTTAATTTTCCCAAAACTTGGGTAGGATCATAAATAAATCTTCCGATCGTATGAAAAATGAGAAATAATATCTTTAATTATTTTAGGTATATGAACTTGAAAGGAGATTTAAGCAGCAGAGATATCTTTCAGCTCCGGAACGGGAACACTTGGCCAGTCTAATTCATTTAACCCCAACTCAGGTGAGTAAAACTTTAGTTTTAGTGTATAAAATGAATTAACATAAAACAAAAAAGGAAGCAAACTTCGGCAAGCCGAAGTTTATATACCCTTGCAGTTATTACAAATCGACTACTGCCTACATTACTAAATTCAATGAAGCTATGCCGATTTTGGGCTGCATTTTGCCATTGATTCTATGGCAGCTATATGATGTTGTTGTCCGATTTTGACAAAACTAAAAGCGTAATTCGGATATAGTAAATAATTAATAAATCTCAAAAGAATATTTTAATAAATAGAAAAACAGCAAATTAATTGTTTTTTTAATTTTAATTTTTTAATTTTTTGATTTTTCTATTGGAGCTATATGATATCTGTATCTGTCTGATATTAATTTAAATAAAACCGTAATTCCATAGTATTTAAATATTACCAAATCTGAAAGAAAAACAACAATAATTAAAACAACAAAGTTTTACTTCTTCACATATTTTTTCCGATTGTTCCTATGGGAGCTATATTATATAGTCGACCGATCCGGCTTGTTCCGACATATATACTACCTGCACAAGAAAGAAACCGTTTGGGTAAGTTTCAAGCAGATAGCTACGGGACTAGTTTGCGTAGAAACGGACGGACGGTCAGACAGGCGGACGGACGGACACACGGACGTGGCTAGATCGACTGTCCTGGTGATGCTGACTTTATAGTGTCGGAAACTTCTCCTTTACTGCGTTTTAAAAATTTGACTGTAATTATAACACCCTCTGCAAGGGTATAAAAAATGCTTATTGTCGGTATAATGTAGCGGCGATTCACGAGCGTCTCAGCCTTGTGGACGGTTTTTTCATGTTTTCTTAATCAGGTAATTCTGCGACTATCTCGCTAGTGCTAGTGAACTGTAATACTTTCCGTTGCCTATAAGTCAAATAATTAAACCAAATACACATGCGGTAGAAAAAACAAAACACTACCTGCCATTTTTGTTTGCATGATATTTTAGGTGATAAATTTCGACATGGAAATAGATGCCTCAAGAAACAAGAAAGGACTGGTGATGCTGATCAAGAATATATATACTTTACTTTCACTGCGTTGCAAACTTTTGACTGAAATTATAATACCCTCTGCAAGGGTAAACAAAAGGGTGGCTAATTTACATTTCTTTGTAAGAAAAATCGCCGTTTAGTGTGCCAAAGCCATACAAAATGCGGAAGTATTCTAAAACCCGATTACACTTTCTGCTGATAAAGTTTTAACTTTCCTACTTGAGATCTATTCTTCCATAGAGGAATGTAATCCCATAAGGGAATGTAAGACGCTAATAATGCTCTTGTCATATTTGCTGAAATTAAAAATACAGATATAAATTATTATATTAACATCTTATGACCAAAAGAGGAAAACTTAATATTTGGACGTAGCCCTTAAATTAAGATTTATATTTATTTTAATTTTTGTATCTAGCCATAATGGAATGTAAGACGCTAATAATGCTGTTGTCATATTTGCTGAAATTAAAAATACAGCTATAAATTATTATATTAACATCTTATGACCAAAAGAGGAAAACTTAATATTTGGACGTAGCCCTTAAATTAAGATTTATATTTATAAATAAATTCTGATAAATTTAAAGTATATTGCTTTAGAATATCCCAATTTTTTCAGGATCTATACAAAAAGTTCTATCTCGACCACTTAAATTAAACTGTTAAAAATATCACGCCTCCCATCGGTTACTTTTGAGGAACGAATCGCTTCAAAAAATTTACAAATTGGATAGGTTGCATCACGCTCGTATGTACAGTCGCTGTCCTGTAGGACATATTTAAGAGACCCTTTAATTTTGACACTATTGATTCGGAAAACCGATCCTTCTTTTTCGCCTTCAACGGTCTTAGGCCTCATAAACCATGGCATCGAAGGCTTGAGAAATTGAGAACCAAATCCATATTTTGAGTTAACGACAAAAGTCAAAGTGTATTGGTTGGTCCGGTTATCGTCGTTAAGCTTAAAAATGTTTAAGACAAGGCATCAACACTTCGCTAGGTCATATTTAAGTAAGCAATAAGCCTCAAAAAACTTCGGCGTACAGTAGCGTCCTGGACAGTTGCGATACACAAAATACAATAATACAATTAAATAGTAATGTCCACTAAAAAAAACGTTAGAAAGGGTTTAACAATATTTTTATAATTTTTATTAAGACTCAACTTATAGGTAATAATAATACATAACAACTTAGGATAATTTATAAGGTTTTTCAGAAAAAAATATAAATGTGGAGTTTTACAAAAATTGTTTCGGTGGAAATATAGGAGCATCACGTTGTTTAAAACTTTAACTTATAGATAACGGTCAATGATGGTTTTGACCCAATATACTAGCCCAACTCCATAGTATGAAAAAGTCGCACAAATCATTATTTCTGAACCACCGTGCTTTGCGTTTTTAAGGTGTATTTAAAAAAAAAACCACATCGAAACTGTTGAGAGGCCTCTAGACAAAAATATTTTGGACTCATCCGTCAACAAAATATTCCTCCACTTCTCCAATGGCCAATTAAAGTGCTGTAGTGCAAACTTAAGGTGTCTAGCGGCATGTTGTTTGTGAGTAACGGCACTTTTCATATTTAATAGCATTTCTAACCAGATGCCGTTTTTATACCCTTGCAGAGGGTATTATAATTATGGTCAAAAGTGTGCAACGCAGTGAAGGAGACATCTCCGACCCTTTAAAGTATATATATTCTTGATCAGGATCACCTCCTGAGTTGATATAAGCATGTCCGCCTGTCCGTCTGTCTGTCCGTCTGTCTGTCCGTCTGTCTGTCCGTCTGTCTGTCCGTCTGTCGGTCCGTCTGTCTGTCCGTCTGTCTGTCTGTCTGTCCGTCTGTCTGTCCGTCTGTCTGTCCGTCTGTCTGTCCGTCCTTCTGTCCGTCTGTCTGTCCGTCTGTCTGTCCGTCTGTCTGTTCGTCTGTCTGTCCGTCTGTCCGTCTGTCTGTCCGTCTGTCTGTCCGTCTGTCTGTCCGTCTGTCTGTCCGTCTGTCTGTTTCTACGCGAACTAGTCTCTCAGTTTTAAAGATATCGAATTGAAACTTTGCACACACCCTTCTTTTCTTTGCACGCAGTATATAAGTCGGAACGGAACAAAGTTATGGCATTTCCAATCGTTCAGTTATATGGCAGCTATAGGATATAGTCGGCCGATCCTTATGAAATTTGGTAGCTCGGATTGATTGGCCTAACTTAACAAACACCGAAGTAATGGCATTTTCGATCAATCAGTTATATAATCGATAGAAAATCCCAACTTCCAAACTTTACAAACACCAAAATTTCCGATCAATCAGTTGTATGGCAGCTAGAGGATATAGTCGGCCGATCCCGGCCGTTCCGACTTATATACTGCGTGCAAAGGAACGAAGGGTGTGTGTAAAATTTTAATTCTATATCTTTAAAACTGAGAGACTAGTTTGCAGATCGTTTTCTGATCGTTTTTTAGCTGTAGACTTAATACCTCTTTTGAGAAGGGTTTTTTTAATTTTTTCTCTCTCTTTCCTTTAGAGAAACACTCGAAAATAATAGATCAGAGGAATCTATAGCTCTGTGAAATATATCAGTCATAGTATTGAGCCAACTGTTTTTCCTTGAATGCGACAATCTATCTTTATACCCTTGCAGAGGGTATTATAATTTCAGTCAAAAGTTTGGAACGCAGTGAAGGAGACATTTCCGACCCTATAAAGTATATATATTCTTGATCAGCATCACCAGGAGAGTCGATCTAGCCATGTCCGTCTGTCCGTCCGTCTGTCCGTCCGTCTGTCCGTCCGTCTGTCCGTCCGTTTCTACGCAACCTAGTCCCTCAGTTTTAAAGCTATCTGCTTGAAACTTTCCCAAAAGTTGTCTTTCTATTGCAGGTAGTAAAGAAGTCGGAACGAGCCGGATCGGGCGACTATATCATTTAGCTGCCATATAACTGAACGATCGGAAAAGCCATAACTTTGGTGTTTTTAAAGTTAGGAAGTTGGGATTTTCTATGAGATTTATTTTTGGCCAATTAATCCGACCTACCGAATTTTATAAGGATCGGACGACTATATCCTATAGCCGCCATATAACTGTTTAATCGGAAATGCCATAACTTTGGTGTTTGTAAAGTTAAGAAGTTGGGATTTTCTATGGGTTTTATTTTTGGCCAATCAATCCGACCTACCAAATTTCATAAGGATCGGCTGACTATATCCTATAGCTGCCATATAACTGAACGATTGGAAATGCCATAACTTTGGTGTTTTTAAAGTTAGGAAGTTGGTACTTTTTATGAGTATTAAGAATACATCATATGAATAATTTTGAAGAATATAATTTACAGAATATTCTGCAAGGGTATATCAACTTCGGCTCCGCCCGAAGTTAGCTTTCCTTTCTTGTTTTCAATGAATTCCTGTGCTTTACATATTTTAAGCAAAGTGTGCTGTGTTTTATAAAAGATAAAAGGCTCTTAAATGACTTTTTGTTTTTGATATACAATGTGTAATTTATATTTCAGCTTTGACAGCAACAGTAATATTTAAGTAAACAGAAGCAATCATTCTGATTTTGCTTTGAGAGCTTAGGAAGGTTCTATTCCCTTAAAAGCCATTTCACAACTAAATCCAAGGAGCCGGGTTTTCGAGCTATGGTGCAGGCAGTATTTGTTGAAAAAAGTTAAAATCAAATTGGTTTTCTCGGCGATAAAAATGTAACTGAACGACAAACAATAACAGAATAAATTTTAAAGAAGTCTTTCAACGCGTTGTGGGGCATTTCGCTCCACTAGTCGTTTAGAACTCCAGTTTTATTCAAAGGTACGATTTTGTGCTACGGCAAAAGTAGGTAGAAAGGTTTTTAATTCATTTTTAAGTTAAGCACACACATACACACATATAGTTTTGTATCATAGGTGCTTACTACATTTATGTTAACACAATGCTCATGCCCTTTAACAGTAAAGAGCATGATCAAACAATGGCCACTTTTCAATAGAGTTTAGGGGTGTGTTTAAAATGTATTATACTTTTCATTGTTCCTTAATGCACTTTTATCTTTCAAAAACAGAGACTGTTGTGAATACGTATATTTTGTTTTCTTTATTCAGGGGTAATATCCATCTCTGTTTATGGGGGTACTCATTGAAGAAAATTTCTATCAAATACCTCAGGAGGGTGACAACACAATTCAAATGTTTTTATTGTTATAACACGTCGCATCTTGAACCTTTTGTAAAGACCGCAAAAGTAATTGCTTAACCTAATGCCAATTATGTGTTAAGTGGTAGGCAATGTTAGTATCACACCCTTACATTAATAATGTATTTACGCCTTGTCCCCATATACTATGTTTACGTCAAAAAAATTGTAAGGTCTTATTTTAAATTTTTTTTAATATTTATTTTAATACTTTAGCTTTTCTCTGGTTTTAAAAGAAAATATTTGTGGTATTAATGTTTTTTTAATTTTTTTCAAAAATTATTTCGTGTACAACAAAAAATTAACTTTCTGAGAGTAAAAACAAATTATTGGCTTATAAAACGACTATATGTCTATATTGTTTACGTAAATGCTTAAAAATTTTATTGGTATTTATATTTTTCAGTGAATGTTTCGATCGTTTCTAAGGCAGCTATATATAATCAAATAAGTTTGACAATAATTAAGCTATAATTTGTTTTCTATTTCTTTCTGATGATACCTATGACAGCTACATATGTTATAAATTCTTTAATTTTGTCCTGTTAATTCTTATTACAGTCCAAATGTAGTGTTCAAGAATAAAAAAGCTTTATAAATGATTTCTTCACTTTCAGTTTTCGCATAGTCAAAAAATGGCAAATATTTAATGTCAAATATTTAAGTTGAAAAACACGAAAACCAAAGTTACTTTTGACTCAAATAATAATACCCTCTTTAAGGATTTTCCCATATATAGCTGTATATGTACAATAAATTGGGAAACGACTAAACTATTCAAACCGCTCTCCGTCGTACTATTTTTCCATTTTATGATTCAATAAATGCCACTTAAACTCATCTAGGTCTTTTTGATATGCATATGTATATGTATGTATAATAAATAAACATTCATATTTATGATTGCAAATTTAAACCAGTTTTTTTTATACCCTTGCAGAGGGTATTATAATTTTGGTCAAAAGTGTGCAACGCAGTGAAGGAGACATCTCCGACCCTATAAAGTATATATATTCTTGATCAGGATCACCTCCTGAGTTGATATAGCCATGTCCGTCTGTCCGTCTGTCTGTCCGTCTGTCTGTTTCTACGCAAACTAGTCTCCCAGTTTTAAAGATATCGAACTGAAACTTTGCACACACCCTTCTTTCCTTTGCACGCAGTATATATGTCGGAACGGCCGGGATCGGCCGACTATATCCCATAGCTGCCATATAACTGATTGATCGGAAATGCCATAACTTTGGTGTTTGAAAAGTTAGGAAGTTGGGATTTTCTATGGGTTTTATATTTGGCTAATCAATCCGACCTACCAAATTTCATAAGGATCGGAAGACTATATCCTATAGCCGCCATATAACTGATTGAAAGGAAATGCCATAACTTTGGTTTTTGTTAAGTTAGGAAGTTGGGATTTTCTATGGGTTTTATTTTTAGCCAATCAATCCGACCTATCAAATTTCATAAGGATCGGCCGACTATATCCTATAGCTGCCATATAACTGAAAGATTGGAAATGCCATAACTTTGGTGTTTTTAAAGTTAGGAAGTTGGGATTTTTTATGAGTACTAAGAATGCATCATATGAATAATTTTGGAGAATATAATTTACAGAGTATTCTGCAAGGGTATATCAACATCGGCTCCGCCCGAAGTTAGCTTTCCTTTCTTGTTTGAACAAGTTTTTCTAAAGTCAAAATTCGTTAAATTATGAACCTCTAGATGCTTTGAACGTAATTTCATTCTTAATTATATTAACACTGAGCCAGCTATACTTGTTAACATACTGTAGATTAACGTAGTACACTTAAAAATTTAAACTTTTAATTAAATATTTTTTGTACACCACGAGAAGCGTTGTACCTAAATAAAAGTGAGTTCCGCGTTAATTTTTATACCCTTGCAGAGGGTAATATAATTTCAGTCAAAAGTCTGCAACACAGTATATATATTCTTTATTAGCATCACAAGGAGAGTCGATCTAGCCATGTCCGTCTGTCCATCCGTCCGTCTAGTCTCTCAGTTTTAAAACTATCTGCTTAAATCTTTCCCAAAAGATGTCTTTCTATTTGCATAGGAAATTCCAGCTTCCTAACTTTACAAACACCAAAGTTATGGCATTTCCGATCAATCAGTTATATGGCAGCTCTGGATATAGTCTGCCGATCCCGGCCGTTCCGACATATATACTGCGTGCAAAGGAAAGAAGGGTGTGTGCAAAGTTTCAATTCGATAGCTTTAAAACTGAGAGAATAGTTTGCGTAGAAACAGACAGACGGACAGACGGACATGGCTATATCAACTCAGGAGGTGATCCTGATCAAGAATAAATATACTTTATAGGGTCGGAGATGTCTTCTTCACTGCGTTGCACACTTTTGACCAAATTATAATATCCTCTGCAAGGGTATAACAACACAGTTATAATTTTTTTCCGATTGTTCCAATGGGAGCTATCATATAGCTATCATAGCTATCATATAGTCGCCCGATCCGGCTCGTTCCGACTTATATACTACCTGCAATAGAAAGACAACTTTTGGGAAAGTTTTAAGCAGAAAGCTTTAAAACTGAGGGACTAGTTTGCGTAGAAACGGACAGACGGACGGACATGGCCAGATCGACTCTCCTGGTGATGCTAATCAAGAATATATATACTTTTATAGGGTCGGAAATGTCTCCTTCACTGCGTTGCAAACATTAGAATGAAATTATAATACCCTCTGCAAATGTATAAAAACTATAACTTAGTTGTTATACCATTGCAGAGGGTATTATAATTTCAGTCAAAAGTTTACAACGCAGTGAAGGAAACATTTAAAGTATAAATATTTTTGATCAGGATCGGGTCCTGAGTTGATATAAGCATGTCCGTCTGTCCGTCTGTCTGTTTCTACGCGAACTAGTCTCTCATTTTTAAAGATATCGAATTGGAACTTTGCACACACCTTTCGTTCCTTTGCACGCAGTATATAAGTCGGCCATATCCTATAGCTGCCATACAACTGATTGATCCCATAAATTTGGTGTTTGTAAAGTTAGGAAGTTGGGATTTTTTGTGGGTTTTATTTTTGGCCAACCGATCCGATTTCGGAGAATATAATTTACAGAATATTCTGCAAGGATAGTTAGCTCCGCCCGAAGTTAGCTTTCCTTTCTTGTTTTTAATTTTTTTTTTGTTCTTTCGGATTTGGTAATATTTAAATCTTCGGAATTACGGTTTTAATTAAGTTAAAATTGGACATCGGAAAAATTTTGCTGTTTTTCTATTTATCAACACAAACCATCATAAATATTCCTTTGAGATATACATATGTATATACTATATCATAATTACGCATTTACGTAAACTCGGACAACAATATCATATAGTTGCCATAGAAACAATGACAAAATGCAGCTCAAATCGACATAGCTTCATTGTGTTTAGTAATATAGGTATAGAAATCGAAATGTACTCGTTTTGTAATAACTGCAAGGGTATATAAACTTCGGCTTGCCAAAGTTTGCTTCCTTTCTTGTTAAATATGCAATGACGTTATAACACTTTACTATTTACGAGTAATCATATTTTAATCATTCGTTTAAACAAACGCAATAACACCATAACTCGACACAGTGTTGACCCAGCCTTAGGTTTAATCGATAGTAATAACTGAGTGTTTATATTTTCGGATGATGCATATGGATCATTAGAATCTGTATGCTTAATCCAAATTTTTTAGCTCTTATAGCTTATTATTTACAGCTATTTATCAAAAGTATATATACGTATACCATATATACACTTAAACTTTGAACTTTAGTTAAAATAGCTTTGCTAATGATGATGGTATAATAATATTTTCTTTAAAAAAGTCCGTGAAAATCTGGATGTATACACAAATAATAAGCAATACTATAAAGTGGTATTGAAGGCTTTCAAAAACAAATAGAAATTAAAATATTTCCGTTCCTTTACACCTATTTAAGCTTTTCTTTAAATAATCAATACCAAAATAAGGTTAAGCATTGATACTAACCTTATAAACAAACAATTGGAGCTATTGTATTTTAAGTACAGTACAGTTTGTTAGTTTAAGTTTGGTTTTATGGAACAGTATTTGTGCTCATTAATGGCTTTTATTTTTCATCTTTTTCTCATTATTTATTTTAGGTGAAGATTTGGTTCCAGAATCATAGATATAAATGTAAACGGCAAGCAAAAGAAAAGGCAATGGCTGAGCAAAATCAACATAATCAGGTAAAAAGTATTCCATTTAAAATAATTTACCATTTTGTGTTTTTTAATATAGATTCTAAAATTTGTTTATTTATTAGATTTGGTAGATTCACACTTTAATAGAAACTTGCCTTTCCATTGACGAATACCTCAACAACAGAAATATATCAATTTAACATTTTTTCGCTCCTTACTTGGACGGACTTGCTAAATCAAAGACCCAATTGGGAATGAATCAAATATCAATAAATCACTATCACATTATTTTACACCAAAAGTAGTGCGCTCTATTTAAGTTTTAAGAAATGGCTTCAATATATACTTTGAAAACAATAGGCTACTACAAGTGAAAAAGTGACATAAATAAACTAAGTTAAATTATTTTTTAAGATTTTTCTATAGAACACCTCCATTAGTTTGCAGTTAGTCCACCATCTAAAGTTAACTTTTGTAATGTTTCCATTCGTTGAACCTTAAATGATTGGCGGGATTCAAATTTTCATGTCAGCCATATATATTTTCTAACGAAGGCAATTACCTTAGTGAGAAGGGAAAATTAATTTGTATTGTAATATATTCTTCAAAAATTCAGAAAAGCTTATAGCATTCAACAAATCTACAACTATTTTTACAAATTTTGCTCGTGCCACTGTTGACTGTTGTCAAATATTTGGACGCAGGCGTTGCTCGCTACATTACGGAAAAGGCATTAGCATATTGGTTTAATAAGGATTGTCGCCACTAAAAAGTTAAGACTTTTGAATAAATTTAAAATGTGCGGATTACAATCCGCTTTCTCTCGATACCTAAGGGCTCGGTCAAATTTTACCGTGCTTAATGCTCAGTGTTATAATAGTTACTTATGCACTTTTTTTTATTTTTTTTCTGAATGCACAACATCTTGAGAATATTGTGTTAAAGTTTTAGATCGATCCGAGTAAAGCTTCCGAACTTATGGGCAGTTGAACGTAGGTAAGTTAGCTCGTTTTGTATGGGTGTCCAAAACTTTAAAACGCTCTCCTGAAAAGTTACCCTTTTCAAAGACGGTGTACACGATCCTGCAAAATCTATTGGACGGATCGTTTTGAAATTTTGCACAGTGGTTCTCAACTAAATTCCTCAGGTAACGCTGTCGAGTTTTATGTTTGAAAATTTATTATTTTTAGAGAAACAAATATCTCGACGTTTTAGGCGTAAATCGGTGTTTTTGACCTTCAAGTGCCTTAAAAAAGCGAAAAAATACAAAAAATAAAAACTCGACAGCGTTACCTGAGGAATCTTGTTCTTTAACTAATGCAATTGGATTTTTTCATTTCGGATGATTCTGTGACCGGTTATCATGTACACCGCAAAACATCTTTTCTTCGAGGCGCCGCCGGAGATTGCCTGTATTTCATTCAATTTTTAATATTTTTGGAAGAAAAAAATCAAATTGTTTAAATGTTGCCCAATCACATGCAGCTGAGACTATCCGTATCGCCAATAAAATTTTTTTAAAAATGTCAGATTTTTCACAGGAACAAGAACAACATTACAAAAAACGCTTCACCATAGAAATGTTACATATAACAAACACACCCACAAGCATAAGACTAAACTACAAAACAGACGTTGAAAATTGCGCTCACATTTACAGACACTTACTTAATAACAACTAGTATTAATCTCCACGTCCGACGGTGCAGACGTGTAAAATTATGTAGGTGCAATAATTTTTAAAGCTTTGTTTTTTATTGTCTACATTTATGTTATTTTATGTGTTTATGTTGACTATAGTTGCCCTGAAGACGGTTGCCGAAGTGCAACCGAAATATATTGGAAAGCACAAAAAATAAAATTTAAAAACTTTTATTTACAAATTTTTCAATTGTTGACCTCGAGCCGGAAAAACTCAAAAAATTAAAACATACATCAAAGGTCGCCTACAAACAAAATCACAGAATTAACTATACCCCCCCTTAAACCGTTGCAAGGTCCAGTTCTCTCACGACCCAAAACAGTTTTATAACTTCGTTATCACCAAGCGTAAGTCTAATTCTTATCCTTCTTCGCTGTCGTTCGAAAACATAACGGCAACCACAGATTAGGCAATAGCCTATTTATTTGCCCAATTTTTTCATACGACTTACTAAACTTTATATTATTCATCAAAGCCTTATTGTTACACCATATCCAAGTCAAACCTCATATTTTGTCCCACTTTAACAGAAAGCTCTCTTGGTATTCCAGGGTGCGTGCTGGACTTCTGCATGAATGCATCCAAAACGACAAATGAATCACTTATTCTAGAAGTGGGCACTTTTTTTTTCTGAACATAATATTTGGGTGTGAGTGAGTCTGTTATGATTGACCTTGTTTTCACATAGTTGTACAGCTGTTGATGGGTACAGCAAAATTGGTGTGCAGTAGTCAACGCACTGTACAGTGTTTTGGTGTGTAGTTGACTTACTGTACAGTAAGTGAAATTTCATGACTGGTTCATACACACATATATAATTGTCGTGTGTATGTATGTCATAGAAATAATACGATTAAAAATTGATTTGGTTTTTTTGTTTCAAATGTATTTATTTATTATAAAATAAAGAATTTATAAATTATTAATAATTTAATTAAAACTAATTATAATAATTATTTTATGTTATTAAAGAATCTATAGTGGTGGCAACTATTGACCGTTTTTCCCTAATTAAATTTTTGGCAAAAGAAAACGCCCTTTCCGATGCTGCACTGCTCTCGGGAGCTGCTAGTATCTTGCAGCTAATTTGATAATGCAGAGGAAAGCGGTCTTTATTAATTGACCACCACTGCAGAACATCAAAATCTTCACTATACGCTTTATTTAAATTTTTATATGTTTGAAGTTCATCTTAAATAAAATGTTAGTGCTCTGAATGGGTTCTGAATAATCTGAAAATATATTATCGATATTTTGTGTAGGTTTAATTAATTTTTTATGTCATAATTTTGGCTATTTATATGAATATTAATCATCATTTATTGTACGTCTTTAAAAGTTTGTCCATTTCTAATTCTGAGAATTTAGTTCATTTAAAATACTGCACTCATCTGCACAGTTGTACACAGTTCACCACACAAGCTGTACAGCGTGTTTAAAAAAGGACAATGTAGTACTCACTCACGCAGAGTACAACCATATACTGTACTCACTCGAAGTAAGTACACTGAAAATGTTGTGCTATCTTCATCTGAGCCTATAGAGTATACTGTACAGTAGAGAATGAGTACAGTATTTTTAAGAACACTACACTACTGTAGAGATCTGTTATGCTACAAATGAGTACATTCATGCTGAAGTCTAGTGCGTGCTTAGGTATTGCACTAAGGCCCTGAGCAAACCTCTACACAAGTTGTTTACCTTATCTCTAGAAACTTCCCAATTTCAAAATAATTGCATTTGTTATTTCTCTTCTAAAAAAGGTAACAAGTTACAAGACAGTAACTACAGAGGTATTTCTAAGTTGTCAGCTGTTCCTAAGCTTTTTGAAAAAATCATTACTCCTCATTTGCAGCACCTTTGTAGATCAATCATTTCTCCGTGTCAACACGGATTTATTAAACGTAGATCCACAATCACAAACCTTCTAGAGATTACTACATTTGTGATAAAGGGCATCAATAGTTGTTTTCAAACAAACGTCATTTACACTGACTTTAGTAAAACATTTGGCTCTGTAAATCACTTACTTCTTGTTCAGAAACTTGACCTGTTACGTTTTCCAGTTGATCTCCTTATATGGATCTCAAGTTACTAGAATAGCAGGTCACAAATAGTCCTTTTAAAAAATTAAATTCCTGAAATTCTCCGTGTTACCTCCGTTGTCCCTCCAGAAAGCCTTCTTGGTATGCTTCTTTTTATATTATTTAATAACGACCTTTTTTAATTATAAGTCATTCTCGCGTACTTATATAAGCAGCTTATGATAAATTATGCGTGCACTATAAGGAAATTTCATGCCATTTAGACTTAAAACCCGATTTAGATAGCTTTCAAAACTGGTGCCGGGATAATTTACAAAATTAAAACGGCTATAAGTGCAAGCTGATGACTTTTATCGGGTCAATCACTATAATTTTGGATAAAATAATTCTTGTAAAAGATGTTGGTGTCCTTTTAGACGCAAAACTAAAGTTGTCTATTCAGAGGTGTGTTTGGTTCATTTAAAATTTACCATCCCTAACCACATAAATTAAGTTTCGCAAACCTTTAAAAAACTTTGCATTGCATTTTATTGAGTCTGTTTTGTGTGCAGTGTTTAGCTTTGAATTTAATAGAACTAAATATTGAGCTGTATAAAGACAAAAGTCTTTTTACGTTAAAGCCCTCAACGATCAACAGTGCTAGAGAAAGTGAGTTTTATCTGTCCCATAAAGCTCCACGGGGTGTGTAATTCTCTTTACAATTACACACCTCGTGGAGTCTTATAGGTAACTCAAAAAAAGGTTCAGTGAAGATGAGATTTATCTGTTTTAACGTTGGCTACTTATAAGGCTCCACAGTTAAGACAATAAGGGTAGTTGTAACGCGATTGATCACTTTGGGGGAAACTCCTCTTTGAAAATTGTGATTTAAACTCTGATGAGCTGCAATCTCTTTGTGTTTGAGGCCACGTGTAGCGCAAACAGCCAGGTTGACCCTTGCTTGGACATGCCGCCACTGCGCCGACGAACTGGACTTGAGGATTTGTTTTACCCGGTTTGCGACAAGGGTTTTTAAGCGGGCCATTTTCATATTCAGCTGAAAGTAGCCAGGCTGCGGTTTCATATTGAATTCGAGCCATCGATTTCAATGTGACGCAAGCTATTTACGAATTCCTGTAGTAGAGGTGGTAGAGCTTTATCACATTTTCCAGCTACCATTCCTTCAGTAATCACCCAATCAGTTGGTCATTTTCAGAGCAGCGGTAATTAAAGAATACCCGTTTTGCACATAATGTACATTACTTTCAAACTGTTCTTCCAAATGCCGTTCCAAAAGTGACTGTGTCAAAGCAACATTCACATCGTTGGTTGTGTTCATCAGGTCAGAAAATTCCATGAAATAGTGAATGGACCTCTACATTCTTTGCAAGTCAGCAGCAAACATAAAACGGTTTGAATGCTAAATCTCTATATCTTATATTAGTTAAATATTACTGTTTTAAAAAAATTTCCATAGTTTTTTATGTTTTTGTCTAAACAAAATTTTGGCCAATACCTTTTATCAAAGTCGGATTATTTATCCTGTTGGCAGCTACTGAATGTACGCTTCTATGCAGTTTATTCAAACAGTGTAAAAGCTGTTAACGTGCATCTTTGCTAACTTTATCTGTTTTTGTGTACACTGATCTTGCCATTCAGATGACTATACAGTAAGCTAAATGATTTGTTATTAATCCTCTTAAACTTTTTGAATTTTTGAGATTTAAAATCTAAAGAGCCTCTCTTAGCGATGGGGCAGAGCATTAAAGCAGCACAATTCTGCTTGAGTTCGTTGATTGTGGGCTGGGTATAAGTCGCAATATTTAAAAATAAAATGGAACGAAATTTATTTTATAATGATTATTCGTTAATTTAACTAAGTAAAATTAGCAATAGCTGACAAATTTGACGAAATTTGTTGAGGCCATCGCCACCCTGTCCTCGTCTTTACTTAGCACGTCCCGCTCCTAATAAAACTCGCAATTTATTATTCAGTATATAACTGATGGCTATATAGCGTTACATATAGCCGTGAGACAAAGATATAAGGTAACCGCTTTAAAAATAATCGTAGCAGACGGTGGCTAATGCTGTACTGAATAAGCGTGGCGAAGCAAGTGCTCGCATACCCGACAAGTGCGCTTAAAGCTTATGTTAAACGGTACAATTCCAGCCACTCATCTGCTGATTGGAACATTAACCCACTAAAGTATAGCGGGCTCATTGGATTGTTACAGATTTCGGCGGCGACAAAATTGCTTTCTGTTTAGTTTCTTTTTTGTTGGATTGTTCCCATGAAGCTATGTCATTAAGTCGTCCGATCCGGCTCATTCCAACTTATAAACTGTTTGCATTAAATATTTTTGGGAAAGTTTTACCCAAATAGCTTTAAAGGTAAGAGAATAGTTTTGGTAGAAACGGATAGACAGACAGACGGACGGACGAACAGATAAATATAGCTAGATATAGGATTAAAGGATCGAAAATGTCTACGTGTCAAACATTTTACTGAAATTGTAATACACTCTGCTAAGGGTATAATAAAGGTGTTTCAAATCTCGATAAATCCATTAAATCTTGTTATACCCTTGCAGAGGGTATTATAATTTTGGTCAAAAGTGTGCAACGCAGTGAAGGAGACATCTCCGACCCTATAAAGTATATATATTCTTGATCAGCATCACCAGGAGAGTCGATCTAGCCATGTCCGTCTGTCCGTCCGTCTGTCCGTCTGTGCGTCTGTCAGTCTGTCCGTCTGTCCGTCCGTTTCTACGCAAACGTTGGTGATTTTAAAGTTAGGAAGTTGGGATTTTTTATGGGTTTTATTTTTGGCCAATCAATCCGACCTACTAAATTTCATAAGGATCGGCTGACTATATCCTATAGCTGCCATATAACTGAACGATTGGAAATGCCATAACTTTGGTGTTTTTAAAGTTAGGAAGTTGGGACTTTTTATGAGTATTAAGAATACATCATATGAATATTTTTGAAGAATATAATTTACAGAATATTCTGCAAGGGTATATCAACTTCGGCTACGTCCGAAGTTAGCTTTCCTTTCTTGTTTCTAAGTTCTTCAAACATTCTTCAAATTCTTGCTCATCTAAATTTGTTTTATTTGAATACTAGGACAATCACAATATGAACTTTTATCGAAAAGGTCGATGACTTTGCCACTGCGGTGAAAAATGAAAGTGATTACAATATAATAAGGAAGTAAATCCCCATTTTTCCACCATCCATTTCATGAGATTTTGAGATATGTGTTGCGTTCTCCATTTTTATACACTTGCAGAGGGTATTACAATTTTGGTCAAAAGTGTGCAACGCAGTGAAGGAGACATCTCCGACCCTATAAAGTATATATATTCTTGATCAGGATCACCTCCTGAGTTGATATAGCCATGTCCGTCTGTCCGTCTGTTCGTCTGTCCGTCTGTCTGTCCGTCTGTCTGTTTCTACGCGAACTAGTCTCTCAGTTTTAAAGATATCGAATTGAAACTTTGCACACACCCTTCTTTCCTTTGCACGCAGTATATATGACGGAACGGCCGGGATCGGCCGACTATATCCTATAGCTGCCATATAACTGATTGATCGGATATGCCATACCTTTAGTGTTTGTAAAGTTAGGAAACTGGGATTTCCTATGGGTTTTATATTTGGTCAATCAATCCGACCTACCAAATTTCATAAGGATCGGCCGACTATATCCTATGGCTGCCATATAACTGATTGATCGGAAATGCCATAACTTTGGTGTTTGTAAAGTTAGGAAGCTGGGATTTTTGATGGGTTTTATTTTTGGCCAATTAATCCGACCTAACAAATTTCATATGGATCAGCCGACTATATCATATAGCTGCCATATATCTGTACGATTGGAAATGCCATAACTTTGGTGTTTTTAAAGTTAGGAAATTGGGATTTTTTATGAGTATTAAGAATGCATCATATGAATAATTTTGGAGAATATAATTTACAGAGTATTCTGCAAGGGTATATCAACTTCGGCTCCGCCCGAAGTTAGCTTTCCTTTCTTGTTTTTCTTCAAAATTATATTTTCTTAACAAGATCTAAAAATTACAATCTAACCTGAGCGAATAAAAATTCGATTATTTTCAACGGATAGGTTGCCACCAGCACCATTTTGTACGTTTTTGGCTGAAAATTAATTGTCTTGAAAAACACGTTAGGCCTTCTTGATTAACACATCTAAATTATCATGTAAAAAATCCAAGTAGTAAATTCGGGAAATATTTATGTCCTTGAAAAATATCGACCACAGAAATTTTGAAGCTTAAGTAATAACCAGTTTTGGATGCAAATAGGAGCTTAACAAAAATTAATTCGCAAAGGATTTTCGATTGACCCATGAAAAATATAGTAAAGTCTTTAAAGACGGTCTTGATATACTGCTACAAGGAACTAGCAACAGGCAACCAAATATTATTCAAATCACTGATAAAGCATTAGCTTCAATCTGCCGTCGACAAAGGTAGATATTGGGTCCGATTGAGAAAGGATACAATAAAGAATCCCACCGAAGGTATCGAAAAGAAATACAGAATACGCTCATGACCATAATAAGAATCAAAAGTATTTTAAATAAAAGATAATTTTTGTATAGTTCATGAAACAAATACGCCGGCAATTATGAAAATGTGATACCTAAAAACTTAACTTGCAGAAAGAATGCTCCGTCTTATAAAACTAAAAGACAAGGGCTAAAAGCAATCAGAGGAAAAGTGCATATTTATTACTGTTTAGAACTCAAATACGTATTCACAATGGACATTTTCCGTCAAGTATGGGCCGCTTGTCCTTTTTGCACCGGTTGTAGTACTCTGGGAAAAAAAAAACTAGAAATTAAACTAGAGCCCGAAAACCAGAATTTCGTAACACACAAGCATGAAGCTTAATTCTCAAACGTTGAGCTACCGTCAGGGACACCCCGCCTTCACCACTCTCGACAAAGAAGATCCATATTTAATAGTGTCAGATACGTAGCCAACTCATTATTTGGCGTGCTTGACTCAAGGTGTGGCGAAAATATGGCAGAAGCATAACTGAAGTAAATGCAAACGAAGGATATTTAATGCAAGTACTTCCAAACCAAATATCAATTCTGGACCAAACAATCAATCAAGTCAGAATGAAGAAGCCAGGCACCGATGAGCGCCTTCAAGAAGGAAAGGGGTATATATATATATAAACAGTTCAATTGACATTGTTGACTACTAGTCTTTAACGATTACAACGGAAAACCTTACATACTCTCTAATATCTGACTACTAGGGTCTTCTAAGCAATTAATGGGACAACTAGTTAAAATTCGAGATTATTTACCTCGAGGACAACTAGTGATCATAGGAGCGGAAGACCCATGTCATATTTCATTTAGTATTGCCGTGAAAGCTATGAAGTTTGGAGTGAAGGGAGTTATAAAGTTGGAGTATATTCAAGCTAAATACCCCAAAGCACACACTCACTGTTGACCAATTCGGACGTTGCTTGAAGGTGTCCACAAAGATCCACATCTGTTTCCGCTTTTTAACAACACATCAGCTACAGATTGCTAAGCCAAGAAAATGAACAATGCACCTTGAACAAACTAGCTTGCTATCGTATTCTGCTGAATGTCATGCCCAACGTCAGCATTGGCACCATAAGCTTATTAATAACAGAGCTACACAAACGAATCACATTCAGTCACTTCGGAAACACAAGCAGCTATAAAATGACTACATCAACGCTAGCTCAACTAAAAGACGACCACACAACCAATTTAGGCTACAAGTAACAGAAATCGCTTAGCAATTTAAATTTTACCCATTGTAACGCTCCAGTAATAACACGTGCTTTTCGGTTCAATATATTTATTTGCACGGTCGTTGACTGCTCGCTTTCGTTGCTTATCTTGGACTTCTTCTTGAACTCAACATACGACGCAATCCACCTCGCGTCATGGTGAATTTATTGGTTGGGCTCTGCAAGCAGAGCAGAGCACAAACTTTCTCGTTATTCTGCTATGGCTCTGCTACGGCTCTCGTCAAAAAGAAAGCGATAGCAATAGCATAGCAATATTTGTATTCATCTCGCTACTACGGAGTAGTAATTGCAAACACTGGTTTGAACTTCGTTAAACACGATTATAATTACACATGCTAAGAGTTCTGGAACTTCGTGTTAACTTGACGAATTTACAAGCTTTTATGACCAGATTTTATCTATCATCCGCATACGCATTCTGTTGGTATATATTTTCTGCAATCTGCAGACTTTTATTTTTATATCCACCTAAATTTAAGCTTAAGTATTTTCAAGACCGAATAGTAAAATGAAGCTGTAAAAAATTATATCGAAACCAACCAATCTGAACGATATAAAACTTGCTCAAAATTTAAATTTAATTAATTTCATAGTAATCTTGCTTACAAGTTAGTTAAGTTCGACGCCCTCTTTTCACAATTAACGAGTGTATCAGCATCGAAAGCGATCATCTGACATTACTTTCAGTGGGTACTTGACCTCCCTTCTCTCGGCTATCCCTCCTGCGATAAACGAAATGCGAATGCGTTTAGAATTGAGTGAAACTTTATTCGCTTGTTCTTGTCAAACCAGTGGTATTACCGCGTCCAGCCGAAATTAAAAGTTTGGACAAGACCAGGTGCAATCGAACACTAATGGACGTGCAATAAAAAAAAGTAAAAAAAGATAAAAAGACTTTTTTACCGAAATGACAAAAAAACAAGAAAGGAAAGCTAACTTCGGACGGAGCCGAAGTTGATATACCCTTGCAGAATACTCTGTAAATTATACTCTTAAAAAAATCGTTCAGTTAAATGGCAGCCATAGGATATAGTCGGCCGATCCTTATGAAAGTTGGTAGGTCGGATTGATTGGCCCAAAATAAAACCCATACAAAATCCCAACATCCTAACTTTACAAACACCAAAGTTAAGGCATTTCCGATCGTTCAGTTATATGGCAGCTATAGGATATAGTCGGCCGATCCCGGCCGTTCCGACTTATATACTGCGTGCAAAGGAAAGAAGGGTGTGTGCAAAGTTTCAATTCGATATCTTTAAAACTGAGAGACTAGTTCGCGTAGAAACAGACGGACATGCTTATATGAACTCAGGAGGTGATCCTGATCAAGAATATATATACTTTATAGGGTCGGAGATGTCTCCTTCATTGCGTTGCACACTTTTGACCAAAATTATAATACCCTCTGCAAGGGTATAACAATAAAAAGTTTTACTTGCCTATTAGTAATACAAGTGGATCTCACAAATTCATACAACTCTGGCAAATCACATGTTTACTATTATTTAAATATTAAAAAAATATCTTTCACCAATGTTCAGGTTTTAAACCAGCGACATTTCAAAAAATATTATGTAAATCAGTTGAGACCTTTTCAAGTTTTTGTGATACGTGTGCACGGTTTTAGCATCAGAAATACAAAACAGATCATAAAACTTAAGTTAAATTTTTAATTTAGAAAAATATGCGGCTTAAGCATTTCACACTTAATTAACAATACTACATTAAAATGATATAACATTGTCACTGTTTATTACATTTCATTTTAGACTGCAAGTTCACCAAGACGCGTTGCCGTTCCTGTACTTGTCAAGGACGGTAAACCCTGCTCTGGAAATAATAATTCAGCTCAATCGCAACCGCATGGAAATGGTACCACAACAGCAGGCAATAATACTGGTACTTCTAATAGTGGAAATACCCATAGTGGAGGAGTTTCGGTAACTGCCAATGTTTCGAGTGGTCTGAACCTTATAACAGGAGATGCTCCAAACTCACACTCGCCAGATACATCGTCTTCTTTACTCGCTAGTTATGGGACTGTTGGAGGTTCCAACGTTGCTATGCTACAGCAACCCTGCAATAATACTTTGATGTCGAACAGCTTAGCCATGGCATATAGAAATCAAAACAATTTTATTTCTAATGGACATCAGCAGCAATGTGGCGGATATTTGCCGTTACAAGGGCGAGCATGGTAAAATGTATTAGAAGCATGCGTTTAATTTAACAAAGTGTACTTTATTCGGCTAAATATGTAAGAAATAATTTTAAAAAATTGTAAGGTAATGTTATATTGGATATCAGTTTCATTAAATGAAGTATACATATTTATAGTATAACCTAATGGTAACGTCAATAGTAAAAATATTTAATATGATATATATGAGAAAGTAATGCTCAATAAAACCCATTAATGTATAAGTGTATATATATAGGCCAATGTATTTAATAAATAGTTCTTATTAAAATATATTTAATAAATTGTGTAAATTGACAGAGCTATTACATAAAATACTTCGGAGCAACGAGCAGTCAACAGAGCTTAAGCAACTTTGCGTTCTGGATACTAGACTTCTTATATAATCAGCATGATCGATTCGTGTTCCTTTCATATAAACGGAAATCAATTAAAATTTTAGCACTCAAAAGATGACGTCTTTGAAAACGGTGCTTCCCCACTATAACCACATGGGCAAAGTAAACCGCTTTAACACATAATTTTAAACAAATTATAAATTGTAATTGTTAAAATGTATGTAACAGGTCGAATAAAGCGTTGTTGGCCCTGCAAAGTATACGTACATTCCCACTCGCCTTATTTCCTTTACATTTATCCAAAAACTACACTATTTAAAGTGCAGAATACTCCTTTAATTTAAAAAAATGGTGTAAGAGTTTGAGAAACATTTGTAAATAATTAATAACAAAAACCTAAAAGGACCATAGCTTATTTCGACCACGAATCAAATTAAATCCCTAAAGTTAATAGCCATTAAAAAAGGTCACTTTTTTTCAATATTTAGTTTTTAATTTTTTTGTAATATATTTTAAAATAACTTTGAGCAATACCTAGAATAAATAAAACGTAATTTAATGTTTAGGGTCAAAAACGCTTCCTTCTACCTGTCACGGACATTTTTCAATAAATTGGTAACAATTTATAAATTAGTCAAAAACGAACATGTTGTAGCGCCCCTACTGACTGCACTTTCTTTCAAATACAATACCAATAGGTGTATAACCTGCAGTCGTGGTTTTTGTCTTTTAAATTTTAAAACAAAACAAGAAAGAAAACAAACTTCGGCTGGCCTAGGTATGTATACCCTTGCAGTTTTTACAAAACGCCTACATTTCGAATTCTTTGCCTATATTACTGAAAGGGATGAATTAAATAAAACAACCTTTTCAGTTGAGTTCAGTATTAAAACTGATTTTTATTTTCTAAGTCCCTGCTTAGGAAACTAACATGAAAATATTATTCTGGTCTTATCTGTGGCCTACGCAGAGGCCGCGTCTGCCTGAGCGGGAGAGTTATCATTTGCCCCCCGCACAGGAACCCTTAGGGCAGTGTGAGAAACATCTCAAGTGATTATCTTCTGTTAGGCTCAAGTGGCCTGCACTTACAGATTAAAAAATGTTAACACCGCTCCCTTGTAGGGTTTAAAATTACAGATCATAGTTTATGGCTCTGGGTCGATTTGCAATTGTCACATGACGCACAGAGCTCATAAAGTATTATATTTTATTATACCCTTGCAGAGGGTATTATAATTTTGGTCAAAAGTGTGCAACGCAGTGAAGAAGACATCTCCGACCCTATAAAGTATATATATTCTTGATCAGGATCACCTCCTGAGTTGATATAGCCATGTCCGTCTGTCTGTTTCTACGCAAACTAGTCTCTCAGTTTTAAAGCTATCGAATTGAAACTTTGCACACACCCTTCTTTATCCTATAGCTGCCATATAACTGATTGATCGGAAATGCCATAACTTTGGTGTTTGTAAAGTTAGGAAGCTGGGATTTCCTATGGGTTTTATGTTTGGCCAATCAATCCGACCTACCAAATTTGATCGGAAATGCCATAACTTTGGTGTTTGTAAAGTTAGGAAGTTGGGATTTTTATCGGTTTTATATTTGGCCAATCAATCCGACCTACCAAATGTCATAAGGATCGGCCGACTATATCCTATAGCTGCCATATAACTTAACAATTAGAAATGCCATAACTTTGGTGTTTTTAAAGTTAGGATGTTGGGATTTTTTATGAGTATTAAGCATGCATCAAATGAATAATTTTGGAGAATATAATTTACAGAGTATTCTGCAAGGGTATATCAACTTCGGCTCCGGCCGAAGTTAGCTTTCCTCTCTCGTTTTTATTAGTGTTCGTCTGAACATTCTGGCAAGGGCCGGCAAGATTAGGTGTATGTTTTATTTATTCTCAAAAACATTGCAATACAAAATTAGTGGACTGTATTAATTCGATATATTTTATTTTGCATAATTATTTTGACACCTTGCCACGGCTTGCACTTATTGTGTTTTTACATGTTAATAAATGTATTTATATTTTAACATAAATCATTTTTATATCATTGATTTATTGCATCTACAAATTTAAAAATTAATAATACCGCTGGGTAATGCTATGGCTTGTAATTGCCTTTGTATTTTTATTTTTCTTATTACACAGTTGATATAATTATTATTACAATTGCTAAATCACTATGCGTGTCCAGTTAAATGGTGAAAGTCTAGTTCCCTCAATTCTAGCTTGCGAGTTTTTAAATATTGAATTTGCTTTGATAAACGATTGATTTCGTCCGTATGGTTAATTAATGGCATTTCGAGCGGGTTCCAAATAATCTTTGGTATTTCGTTGACTTCTCCAATGTAAGACAAAGCTAATGTTCCCTGATCTTCTAGCTGAATACTGTGTTGAGCAACCAAGATTTTATCATCAGTTTGAGCAGTACAATCTGACCTTAATGTTATTATTCCTTGTTCAGGTAAATCTACTATCTCTATTTTTGAGTTGCTACATTGAACTCTAGCCTTATAATTGCTCTGAACTTTAAAAGGCCAACTACTTTGCTTTTCCAACTCAACCCAATATGACTTACTCTCAACAAACGATTTATACCTGATACCTGGTTTGAGAGGTTTAATCTCACAACTATTGTCGTTTGCACTACTCCAAGGCCAACTTCCCTCACAGACTCTTTTATTCGACTGCCACCTTTGACATTTATTAAAAGTAGATTCTGCCATAAGGTGATATGCATCGATCTCAAAATTATAAATTAAGTACTGAGAATCTACATGCACTGTAATCATGCGGTCGTCCAATTTAACCGAAACTGGAATAATTATACCCGTTACTCGTAGAGTAAAAGGGTATATTGTATTCGTGCAAAAGTATGTAACAGGTAGAAGGAAGCGTTTCCGACCCTATAAAGTATACATATTCTTGTTCAGGATCACTAGCCGAGTCGATCTAGCCATGTCCGTCTGTCCGTCTCTCCGTCTGTCCGTCTGTCTGTCCGTCTGTCTGTCTGTCCGTATGAACGCTGAGATCTCGGAGACTATAAAAGCTAGAAGATTGGCATTTTGCATGTAGATTTTAGGAGTTCCTACGCAGCGCAAGTTTGTTTCAAAATGGTGCCACGCCCCCTCTGACGGCCAAAAGCCACAAGCTGTGGCCATAGTTTTGATGCTATTATGAAAATTTTAATTGATATGTATTTGTTTCGTCAATACCTATCGATTAGCCTAATAAAGGTTTGCCACGCCCACTCTAACGCCCAAAAACTCATTAAACGCTTAAGCCTGGCTAGCGCCTACATTTCCGCGCAATACAATAGCGCCATCTAACGGATGACTTTGGAACAGCTGGCCAAGGTGCTCAACAGAGTCAACGTTAATTCTCGATAAGGATTTCTATTAAGGGAAATTGCGATGGTTTTCATTTGTCAATACCGAACTATATCCCAAGAACTATGCAAATCAAATCAAGTTAGCCAAATTGGAGGTCTGAGTCAAACAATGGCGTATGTGTGTATGCTGGTGCAGGACAAAAGCTGCCTGCGCTAAAGCAGCGCTGGTGCTGATGCTCGTGCTGTAAAGCTGCCAGCTCTAAGAGATCGCCTAATTCAAATTGATAATTTTAACTTTTTGTCATTTTTTCCTGTGGTCACTCTAATTCACATTATGTTAATGCAAAATCTAAAGTTGTTTAGCTGAGTAACGGGTATCTAATAGTCGAGGCACTCGACTATAGCGTTCTCTCTTGTTTTATATAGTACTGAAGCATGTCTACCAAACAATGGTATTTTTGCATTAGTTATTAATTTTTTATCCACAAATAAACCTCTAGCCGTCAATAATGTGTAAACCTCCTTTAATTCTGTGCCTGTTCTTTTCCCTGGCCAGACTAAATTTTCAGACAAACTGTCTTTTATTCTGGAAATTTCACTTTTTAGCTGATATGTTTGTATTAAGTCGGCCATGATTCTTGTCTATTAATAGGCTTATGATACCATATTGAATTTTCTCGTATTCATCTATAATATTACTTAGCTGTTTGGTTATCATAAAAAAGTTGATAGACTCTTTGTATACATAATAGGATTCTTGCAATACCGCCGTCATGTTCTTGATTCTTGCGTTCATTCCTTTAAAATTTGAGTTAACTTCATCAGTCGTTTTCTTTAAAATGTTAGTCGTAGAATCGACTAAGGAAGTTTGTTTCCTACTTAACTCGTTAAGGCTATGCTGATTGCTTAATAAGTTTTTCATATTATCCTCCATTTGTATTCTGTCGTCTTCATCCATTATTCCGAATAGAATGTGATAAAGCGATCCCATAAAACCAAATGGAGCACGTTTACTTCTTGATTTTCCCTCAGCCATGAAAAGTTTATTATTTTCTTCTATGTCTGAGCTCTGCCTTTCTGTGTTACTCAGAACTAAAAGGCATTGATCCTCAAAACTATGAAGCCGTTCGCAAATTACCCTCATTTTTATACCCTTGCAGAGGGTATTATAATTTTGGTCAAAAATGTGCAACGCAGTGAAGGAGAAATCTCCGACCCTATAAAATATATATATTCTTGATCAGGATCACCTCCTGAGTTGATATAGCCATGTCCGTCTGTCTGTTTCTACGCGAACTTGTCTCCCAGTTTTAAAGATATCGAATTGAAACTTTGCACACACCCTTCTTTCCTTTGCACGCAGTATATATGTCGGAACGGCCGGGATCGGCCGACTATATCCTATAGCTGCCATATAACTGATTGATCGGAAATGCCATAACTTTAGTGTTTGTAAAGTTAGGAAACTGGGATTTCCTATGGGTTTTATATTTGGCCAATCAATCCTAACCTACCAAATTTCATAAGGATCGGCCGACTATATTCTATAGCTGCCATATAACTGATTGATCGGAAATGCCATAACTTTGGTGTTTGTAAAGTTAGAAAGTTGGGATTTTTGATAGGTTTTATTTTTGGCCAATTAATCCGACCTAACAAATTTCATATGGATCGGCCGACTATATCCTATAGCTGCCATATAACTGAACGATTGGAAATGCCATAACTTTGGTGTTTTTAAAGTTAGGAAGTTGAGATTTTTTATGAGTATTAAGAACGCATCATATGAATAATTTTGGAGAATATAATTTACAGAGTATTCTGCAAGGGTATATCAACTTCGGCTCCGCCCGAAGTTAGCTTTCCTTTCTTGTTGGTATTAAATCTTTACCTTTTTTAAGCACCTCGAAGTAAACGTCCATATTATAAAATATTATTAAATTCCAAGAGGAGGCTACAATTTCAACGTCCCCCATTGGGTCTAAATATATTGCCGAAGTCTTATTTATCTTCTCTATTGTATACCTTGGCTGATCAACTTTAGCTGATGCATTAGTAAATTGGCAGAATATAAATAATAACATAGCCATTACAAAACCAAGTTTTGAGATCTTTGATGTACCTCTTGTTTGTCTTTTCAGTTTTGTCTCTTCGGGATCAGATTCCATTTTATCGAAAGACTTTATTCCGTCTAATGGACAAATTTTGCTTATTGGTCTGGTGATAAATCCATCTTGTAATTTCACTTCTACCACTCTAACCTTTTCATCTTTACCCTTATGGACTTTTTCCACCTTTCCCATTGGCCACCTGGCTGGATGACTGTTTTCATCCTTCAACAAGACAATTTGTCCTTTCTCTATATTTGGACTTTCCCTTTTCCACTTGTTTCTATGTTGTAGAGTATGCAAATACTACTCTTTCCATTTAACACTGAAGTCTCTTCTAATTTTTTGGATTAATTTCCACCAATCTAAATTACCATTTTTCTCATTATCAATTGGTTCAACAATCTCTAACGGTGGTCTACCAATCAAGAAATGACCTGGAGTTAATACTTCATGTTGATCCATTTCATTCTCAATCAAGAAATTACCTGGAGTTAATACTTCATGTTGATCCATTTCATTCTCAGCAGTATACAATGGTCTCGAATTCAGGCAATTTTTCTTTTGACATAAAAGTGTTGACATCTCTTCGTATGTCAGACTATTTTCCCCTATTACCCGTTTCAAATGGTGCTTCATGGATTTAACTCCAGATTCCCAAATACCTCCGAAGTGAGGTCCTGCCGGGGGGATAAAATGCCAATCAATTCTATCTTTTTCAAGCTGTGCGGCAATCATTGTGTTTTCTTTGATTGCTTTAACCAACTCTTGATCCAACATTCTTGAAGCTCCTACGAAATTTGTTCCGTTATCTGAATAGATATTGGCAACTTTACCTCTTCTAGCAACAAATCTTCTGAGGGCTGCTAGAAATGCATCCGAGGTTAAATCACTTACCATTTCTAAATGAATGGCCTTGGTAGCCATACACACAAATACGGCAATGTACCCCTTATATGTTTTTAGCCCACGATTCTTGGAACATTTAACAAAATAAGGACCTGCGTAATCTATCCCAGTATTTAAGAATAGGTATGACATCGTAACTCTGTACTTAGGCAGATTGCCCATTATTTGTTGAGCAGTATTTTGTCTGTACCTAGCACACTTGACACATTCTCTCAAATACTTCTTTAAGGAATTCTTTAGCCCGAAAATCAAATATTTCCTTTGGATACAATTTCGCATTAAGTTTATTCCTCCATGCAAAGTTTCTTTATGAGCCTTTTGGATCAATAAATTTGATAAATGGCACTTGTCAAAATAATTGGATGCTTTACTTCAAGTTCTGCATTGGAGTTTTGTAGTCTCCTTCCCACTCGAAGTATACCATCCTTATCTAAAAATGGATTCAACGACAATATCCTATTACTTGTCCTAATTTCTTTTTTTGTTTCCAGACATTTTATCTCTAGACTGAATTGATATTGTTGCTGTTTCTTAATAACGATCTTTTCAGCTCGTTTCAGCTCCATTACTGATAGAAAAAGAGGATAAGATTCTTTCTTAATTTTTGATCGAATGAATCTATTTAAATATACTATTATTCGTATTATTTTTTTAATGCTAGAAAACTTTTCCAATAATTTGTAAATGGGATCATCGGTTTTGTTATTTAGAATTGAATTTACCAAAACTACATCTTCTTTAGATTGCTGTCGAGGCCATGCTCTTTTGGCTCAGATAGCCATTTCGGACCTTTCCACCATAAATCACAGTTGGTCAGTTGGCTAGAACTAATTCCTCTAGATGATAAATCTGCAGGATTTTCTTCAGACTTCACATGGTTCCATTCGGTATTAGTTAATTTTCGAATGTCATCCGTTTTTCGTCTAATGAACTTGACCTTACTATCACCATTTTTAATCCATGATAAAGTGATAGTGGAATCACTCCAAGTATAGATTTCTACCTTAGTATCAATGGATTCAATTATTCGTTTGATCAAATCACTAAGCAAGTGAGCTGCACATAACTCTAGCTTGGGAATAGTTTTTCTATTTTTAATTGGATTAATTCTACTTTTGCTGGCTTTATATCTACACAATTCCCTACTTTGGCGTACACCACTGCAGCATATGCCTTTTCGGAAGCGTCAGCAAATCCATGAAGCTGTATTATTGAAAAGTTTTTGGAACTAATCCATCTTGGAATTCGAATGTTTTCTAAAAGCAAAAAAATGTTCTTTATAATTTACCCAATAATCTTTTTCTTCATTGGATAATTCTTGATCCCATTCACTCTTATTTATCCATAGTTTTTGAATAAAAAGTTTTCCTAAAATAGTTACAGGAGCCAGCCATCCCAAAGGGTCATATATTTTTAATAATGTTGATAACACTATCCTTTTGTTGATGTTTTTCGAATCCCCGCAATTTACCTTGAATTTAAATAAATCCTTTTGCGGTTCTCATTGAAGCCCCAGGGTTTTTACGCTTTCATTTTCCACAAGAGTAAGAACCTTGCTATCTCCTGTATCTTCTACAGTTTCCATTATTTTTAAACTGTTCGAAATCCATTTTCTTAAATTCATTCCCACTTTTTGTAATTCTTGAGAAATTAATTTAATTAAATTATTGGCATCTTCTATAGAATCAGCACCAGTCATTAGGTCATCCATATAAAAATCATTCCTAATTATCTCACTTACTTCTTTGTTTTTGCATTTATCAGCAATATCTACTAGAACTCTAGTAGCTAGATATGGCGCAGATGCAGTTCCATATGTGACTGTTGTCAATTTATAATTTTTAAATTTTCCATCTGGAGAATCTCTCCATAAAATATATTGGTACTCTTGATCATTATCATTAATATTTATCTGACGATACATTTTTTCAACGTCCGCAGATACCACAAATTTCCATTTTCGCGATTTAATGATAATGTCAAAAATATCTTTTTGAACTCGTGGACCAACCCACATTATGTCGTTCAAACTTTTATTATTAGTTGTTTTTGCTGAAGCGTCAAAAACAACTCTTAATTTGGTCGTCAGGCTTTAGTCTCTAATTACTGCCCGGTGAGGTAAAAAGTACTTTCCTTCTTCCTCCACTTCGACCATATGTCCTAAATCCATATATTCATGCATGAATTTAGAATATTCTAACCTTAGTTTTTCATTTCTTTTTAATTTTTTCTCAAGATTCATGAAGCGAGCCATTGCCTGTTTCTTCGAATCTCCTAAGGTAACAACATCTTTAAATGGAATTGTCACAATGTATCGACCATCTGAACCTTTTTTAGTTGTTTTTATGAAATGATTTTCACATATTTCAGATTAGATATCATTTTTGTCTTCGGTATTGGGAAGTTGAGGCCCAATACCGATCCATATCTGTTAATTCGATGGTGGTTGCTACAACTGTCTTCTTACCTTTGGATTTTTTGCATCCAGAGACAATCCACCCGAAATCGGTTTTTTGACCAAGGAGGCCATTAAGTTTGACCACTCCATTCTGCAGAATGCGAGTGTATAGATCTGCCCCAATTATCAGATCTACACGACCCTGTTTATTAAAGTCTGGGTCAGCCAAATTGTACTTCTCCCACTTTGATTTGTCAATATTAACTGTGTTGACTGGGAGAGCCCTCATTCATTTTCGAAGTATTAATTTTTGGGAATTATTTCGTTTAATTGAAAGATTTACCTTGTGCTTCGAGATGCACTTTCCCGTGGACGATACCCCACTGATCTCTGTTTGAGACCGAATTTTACTCGTAGAGTAAAAGGGTATATTGTATTCGTGCAAAAGTATGTAACAGGTAGAAGGAAGCGTTTCCGACCCTATAAAGTATACATATTCTTGTTCAGGATCACTAGCCGAGTCGATCTAGCCATGTCCGTCTGTCCGTCTCTCCGTCTGTCCGTCTGTCTGTCCGTCTGTCTGTCTGTCCGTATGAACGCTGAGATCTCGGAGACTATAAAAGCTAGAAGATTGGCATTTTGCATGTAGATTTTAGGAGTTCCTACGCAGCGCAAGTTTGTTTCAAAATGGTGCCACGCCCCCTCTGACGGCCAAAAGCCACAAGCTGTGGCCATAGTTTTGATGCTATTATGAACATTTTAATTGATATGTATTTGTTTCGTCAATACCTATCGATTAGCCTAATAAAGGTTTGCCACGCCCACTCTAACGCCCAAAAACTCATTAAACGCTTAAGCCTGGCTAGCGCCTACATTTCCGCGCAATACAATAGCGCCATCTAACGGATGACTTTGGAACAGCTGGCCAAGGTGCTCAACAGAGTCAACGTTAATTCTCGATAAGGATTTCTATTAAGGGAAATTGCGATGGTTTTCATTTGTCAATACCGAACTATATCCCAAGAACTATGCAAATCAAATCAAGTTAGCCAAATTGGAGGTCTGAGTCAAACAATGGCGTATGTGTGTATGCTGGTGCAGGACAAAAGCTGCCTGCGCTAAAGCAGCGCTGGTGCTGATGCTCGTGCTGTAAAGCTGCCAGCTCTAAGAGATCGCCTAATTCAAATTGATAATTTTAACTTTTTGTCATTTTTTCCTGTGGTCACTCTAATTCACATTATGTTAATGCAAAATCTAAAGTTGTTTAGCTGAGTAACGGGTATCTAATAGTCGAGGCACTCGACTATAGCGTTCTCTCTTGTTTTATATAGTACTGAAGCATGTCTACCAAACAATGGTATTTTTGCATTAGTTATTAATTTTTTATCCACAAATAAATCTCTAGCCGTCAATAATGTGTAAACCTCCTTTAATTCTGTGCCTGTTCTTTTCCCTGGCCAGACTAAATTTTCAGACAAACTGTCTTTTATTCTGGAAATTTCACTTTTTAGCTGATATGTTTGTATTAAGTCGGCCATGATTCTTGTCTATTAATAGGCTTATGATACCATATTGAATTTTCTCGTATTCATCTATAATATTACTTAGCTGTTTGGTTATCATAAAAAAGTTGATAGACTCTTTGTATACATAATAGGATTCTTGCAATACCGCCGTCATGTTCTTGATTCTTGCGTTCATTCCTTTAAAATTTGAGTTAACTTCATCAGTCGTTTTCTTTAAAATGTTAGTCGTAGAATCGACTAAGGAAGTTTGTTTCCTACTTAACTCGTTAAGGCTATGCTGATTGCTTAATAAGTTTTTCATATTATCCTCCATTTGTATTCTGTCGTCTTCATCCATTATTCCGAATAGAATGTGATAAAGCGATCCCATAAAACCAAATGGAGCACGTTTACTTCTTGATTTTCCCTCAGCCATGAAAAGTTTATTATTTTCTTCTATGTCTGAGCTCTGCCTTTCTGTGTTACTCAGAACTAAAAGGCATTGATCCTCAAAACTATGAAGCCGTTCGCAAATTACCCTCATTTTTATACCCTTGCAGAGGGTATTATAATTTTGGTCAAAAATGTGCAACGCAGTGAAGGAGAAATCTCCGACCCTATAAAATATATATATTCTTGATCAGGATCACCACCTGAGTTGATATAGCCATGTCCGTCTGTCTGTTTCTACGCGAACTAGTCTCCCAGTTTTAAAGATATCGAATTGAAACTATGCACACACCCTTCTTTCCTTTGCACGCAGTATATATGTCGGAACGGCCGGGATCGGCCGACTATATCCTATAGCTGCCATATAACTGATTGATCGGAAATGCCATAACTTTAGTGTTTGTAAAGTTAGGAAACTGGGATTTCCTATGGGTTTTATATTTGGCCAATCAATCCTAACCTACCAAATTTCATAAGGATCGGCCGACTATATTCTATAGCTGCCATATAACTGATTGATCGGAAATGCCATAACTTTGGTGTTTGTAAAGTTAGAAAGTTGGGATTTTTGATAGGTTTTATTTTTGGCCAATTAATCCGACCTAACAAATTTCATATGGATCGGCCGACTATATCCTATAGCTGCCATATAACTGAACGATTGGAAATGCCATAACTTTGGTGTTTTTAAAGTTAGGAAGTTGAGATTTTTTATGAGTATTAAGAACGCATCATATGAATAATTTTGGAGAATATAATTTACAGAGTATTCTGCAAGGGTATATCAACTTCGGCTCCGCCCGAAGTTAGCTTTCCTTTCTTGTTGGTATTAAATCTTTACCTTTTTTAAGCACCTCGAAGTAAACGTCCATATTATAAAATATTATTAAATTCCAAGAGGAGGCTACAATTTCAACGTCCCCCATTGGGTCTAAATATATTGCCGAAGTCTTATTTATCTTCTCTATTGTATACCTTGGCTGATCAACTTTAGCTGATGCATTAGTAAATTGGCAGAATATAAATAATAACATAGCCATTACAAAACCAAGTTTTGAGATCTTTGATGTACCTCTTGTTTGTCTTTTCAGTTTTGTCTCTTCGGGATCAGATTCCATTTTATCGAAAGACTTTATTCCGTCTAATGGACAAATTTTGCTTATTGGTCTGGTGATAAATCCATCTTGTAATTTCACTTCTACCACTCTAACCTTTTCATCTTTACCCTTATGGACTTTTTCCACCTTTCCCATTGGCCACCTGGCTGGATGACTGTTTTCATCCTTCAACAAGACAATTTGATCTTTCTCTATATTTGGACTTTCCCTTTTCCACTTGTTTCTATGTTGTAGAGTATGCAAATACTACTCTTTCCATTTAACACTGAAGTCTCTTCTAATTTTTTGGATTAATTTCCACCAATCTAAATTACCATTTTTCTCATTATCAATTGGTTCAACAATCTCTAACGGTGGTCTACCAATCAAGAAATGACCTGGAGTTAATACTTCATGTTGATCCATTTCATTCTCAATCAAGAAATTACCTGGAGTTAATACTTCATGTTGATCCATTTCATTCTCAGCAGTATACAATGGTCTCGAATTCAGGCAATTTTTCTTTTTGACATAAAAGTGTTGACATCTCTTCGTATGTCAGACTATTTTCCCCTATTACCCGTTTCAAATGGTGCTTCATGGATTTAACTCCAGATTCCCAAATACCTCCGAAGTGAGGTCCTGCCGGGGGGATAAAATGCCAATCAATTCTATCTTTTTCAAGCTGTGCGGCAATCATTGTGTTTTCTTTGATTGCTTTAACCAACTCTTGATCCAACATTCTTGAAGCTCCTACGAAATTTGTTCCGTTATCTGAATAGATATTGGCAACTTTACCTCTTCTAGCAACAAATCTTCTGAGGGCTGCTAGAAATGCATCCGAGGTTAAATCACTTACCATTTCTAAATGAATGGCCTTGGTAGCCATACACACAAATACGGCAATGTACCCCTTATATGTTTTTAGCCCACGATTCTTGGAACATTTAACAAAATAAGGACCTGCGTAATCTATCCCAGTATTTAAGAATAGGTATGACATCGTAACTCTGTACTTAGGCAGATTGCCCATTATTTGTTGAGCAGTATTTTGTCTGTACCTAGCACACTTGACACATTCTCTCAAATACTTCTTTAAGGAATTCTTTAGCCCGAAAATCAAATATTTCCTTTGGATACAATTTCGCATTAAGTTTATTCCTCCATGCAAAGTTTCTTTATGAGCCTTTTGGATCAATAAATTTGATAAATGGCACTTGTCAAAATAATTGGATGCTTTACTTCAAGTTCTGCATTGGAGTTTTGTAGTCTCCTTCCCACTCGAAGTATACCATCCTTATCTAAAAATGGATTCAACGACAATATCCTATTACTTGTCCTAATTTCTTTTTTTGTTTCCAGACATTTTATCTCTAGACTGAATTGATATTGTTGCTGTTTCTTAATAACGATCTTTTCAGCTCGTTTCAGCTCCATTACTGATAGAAAAAGAGGATAAGATTCTTTCTTAATTTTTGATCGAATGAATCTATTTAAATATACTATTATTCGTATTATTTTTTTAATGCTAGAAAACTTTTCCAATAATTTGTAAATGGGATCATCGGTTTTGTTATTTAGAATTGAATTTACCAAAACTACATCTTCTTTAGATTGCTGTCGAGGCCATGCTCTTTTGGCTCAGATAGCCATTTCGGACCTTTCCACCATAAATCACAGTTGGTCAGTTGGCTAGAACTAATTCCTCTAGATGATAAATCTGCAGGATTTTCTTCAGACTTCACATGGTTCCATTCGGTATTAGTTAATTTTCGAATGTCATCCGTTTTTCGTCTAATGAACTTGACCTTACTATCACCATTTTTAATCCATGATAAAGTGATAGTGGAATCACTCCAAGTATAGATTTCTACCTTAGTATCAATGGATTCAATTATTCGTTTGATCAAATCACTAAGCAAGTGAGCTGCACATAACTCTAGCTTGGGAATAGTTTTTCTATTTTTAATTGGATTAATTCTACTTTTGCTGGCTTTATATCTACACAATTCCCTACTTTGGCGTACACCACTGCAGCATATGCCTTTTCGGAAGCGTCAGCAAATCCATGAAGCTGTATTATTGAAAAGTTTTTGGAACTAATCCATCTTGGAATTCGAATCTTTTCTAAAAGCAAAAAAATGTTCTTTATAATTTACCCAATAATCTTTTTCTTCATTGGATAATTCTTGATCCCATTCACTCTTATTTATCCATAGTTTTTGAATAAAAAGTTTTCCTAAAATAGTTACAGGAGCCAGCCATCCCAAAGGGTCATATATTTTTAATAATGTTGATAACACTATCCTTTTGTTGATGTTTTTCGAATCCCCGCAATTTACCTTGAATTTAAATAAATCCTTTTGCGGTTCTCATTGAAGCCCCAGGGTTTTTACGCTTTCATTTTCCACAAGAGTAAGAACCTTGCTATCTCCTGTATCTTCTACAGTTTCCATTATTTTTAAACTGTTCGAAATCCATTTTCTTAAATTCATTCCCACTTTTTGTAATTCTTGAGAAATTAATTTAATTAAATTATTGGCATCTTCTATAGAATCAGCACCAGTCATTAGGTCATCCATATAAAAATCATTCCTAATTATCTCACTTACTTCTTTGTTTTTGCATTTATCAGCAATATCTACTAGAACTCTAGTAGCTAGATATGGCGCAGATGCAGTTCCATATGTGACTGTTGTCAATTTATAATTTTTAAATTTTCCATCTGGAGAATCTCTCCATAAAATATATTGGTACTCTTGATCATTATCATTAATATTTATCTGACGATACATTTTTTCAACGTCCGCAGATACCACAAATTTCCATTTTCGCGATTTAATGATAATGTCAAAAATATCTTTTTGAACTCGTGGACCAACCCACATTATGTCGTTCAAACTTTTATTATTAGTTGTTTTTGCTGAAGCGTCAAAAACAACTCTTAATTTGGTCGTCAGGCTTTAGTCTCTAATTACTGCCCGGTGAGGTAAAAAGTACTTTCCTTCTTCCTCCACTTCGACCATATGTCCTAAATCCATATATTCATGCATGAATTTAGAATATTCTAACCTTAGTTTTTCATTTCTTTTTAATTTTTTCTCAAGATTCATGAAGCGAGCCATTGCCTGTTTCTTCGAATCTCCTAAGGTAACAACATCTTTAAATGGAATTGTCACAATGTATCGACCATCTGAACCTTTTTTAGTTGTTTTTATGAAATGATTTTCACATATTTCAGATTAGATATCATTTTTGTCTTCGGTATTGGGAAGTTGAGGCCCAATACCGATCCATATCTGTTAATTCGATGGTGGTTGCTACAACTGTCTTCTTACCTTTGGATTTTTTGCATCCAGAGACAATCCACCCGAAATCGGTTTTTTGACCAAGGAGGCCATTAAGTTTGACCACTCCATTCTGCAGAATGCGAGTGTATAGATCTGCCCCAATTATCAGATCTACACGACCCTGTTTATTAAAGTCTGGGTCAGCCAAATTGTACTTCTCCCACTTTGATTTGTCAATATTAACTGTGTTGACTGGGAGAGCCCTCATTCATTTTCGAAGTATTAATTTTTGGGAATTATTTCGTTTAATTGAAAGATTTACCTTGTGCTTCGAGATGCACTTTCCCGTGGACGATACCCCACTGATCTCTGTTTGAGACCGAATTTTGGGCAATTTCAGAATCTGCGCAGATTCTTCTGAAATTATTGTGCTTTGAGAACCACTGTCGATCAAAGCGAAACCTCACTGAGAGGTTTGAATTTGAATGCGTGCTGTAGCTAGCAACGCTTGTTCCGACGTCATACACGTGTTTACTTTTTCATTATTTTTTTTTCAGGTTTTTGGTCTGTTTTAGACTTTACTTAAATGTGTAGCATACTGTGATGATTTTTCTAACAAATCGAACATGAAATGTCACTTTGACATTTCTTATTGTATGGGTGCTTAAGGCATTTAAAAAATAAATGTGCCTTTTCTACTTTTTCCATCCGTTCAGATGGGTTCAATGCCTTAAATTTTTGACACTGAAGTATCAAATGTCCCGTACTTTTGCACATAGCACAACTGTTAGTAGACAACTCTCTCATATTGCCACTGAACACTTTTTTTCCAGATTTTTTATCCTGAACTGAGCTAATTGAACTGAGTCGTTGCTCTAAAAATTCAATGACGTCGGACAATGCTTGAATTTCTTTGGTTTTTTTAACATGGCTCTCATATAGCTGCAGAGCTTCTTTGTTAAATTTTCTTATTATTATATGTGCAAAAACTATATCAACCTCGTCAGAAATTTGTGCCTTTAATTCTATCATATGAATTGACTCATTAATAGTGTCAATAAATATTCTTAATTTCCGAACTGATTCCACATTCAGATTTTGGAGATCAAGAAGGCGATTAATTTGGTCGGAAAATATTTTCCTTTTATTTTCATACCGCTTGGTTAACAATTCCCAAGCGGCCTCATAATTTTCCCCTGATCCCAACAATAAGTCCAATATATCATTATACCTCCTAACAGTGACATCTGTAGTGTTTCCCTTCTTTAAGACAACTAGTTTATCCCAATAAAAATTAAGTTTCCCAATCCTAATTTCAAAAGTTTTTGTTTTATAATTTTGAATATCCTCAAATGTATCCTTTAAATATTTTTCTAACTGCTCTATCGCTAAATCTAACTGGCTTTCGCAGTTTACATTTTTTTTCGGTATTCTGCTCTTTTGCCATTAATTCACCATCGGACTTATCAGATTCAGCTAACACTCTATCTATTCTTACTTTAATTCTATTGAAAATAGAGAGCATTTGCTCGTAATGACTCTTAGTGAAATAGTCATGCGCGACTACTCCAATATGCATCAGAGCTTTATGATTTTCGATGCACTCGGCCTTCAGCTCATCGAATTTCTTTAAATGTTCGAATGATAAGCTTGGGAGATCTTCAAGTGCCTTACTGCCGTTGGTAATCTCCACCTGCCTTTTTATTAGTGCGATTGTTTGCTCGGACAACATTTTGCTAATATCTTTCTGTGTTTTGATTCTACAAAAATTATATTAACCGACTTAAATAACCGAACAATTATGTAATATAATTATAATATTTATATATAATATTTTTAATTTTGAAATATTTAAATATGAATAATAGGACTTATCTGATCCTATTTAAATTTATGTTTGCCGCTGTTGTCGTCGCTGCTGAGTCTTCAATTTTGATGTTTTTTCCGCTGTCGATAAAGGTTGACTTTCGCTGACGTTGTCCTCGATCTTGTAGTTGTAGTTGTCCTGAAGTCTTCGAAGTCCTGGAGTCCTTATTGCAGTTTTGAAATTTTATGATGATTTGATTTTTTATTTTTTAACTTTTGTTTTTGATTTTATGTTTAATATTGGGAGTCACTCTTTGATTCTTTAATTATTTGTATACTTTTGAATATTGGGGGTCACTTTGATCTTATTTTTGTATACCTTTTCACTTTATTATTATTTATCGGGAGTCACTTTTGTTGATAAATTTGGGAGTCACTTTTTATATACCCGTGATCACTTTTTCGATGTCGGCCTCGAATACGCCTGATTTTATTAAATCACTTTTTCGATGTTGAAGGCCTCGAAAACGCCAAAATAATAATTGCTCGATGGCAAACTTATTTTTATTTTGTAATTTGTCGGTTACTCGACCACTTTTACAACAAATTTTGACTTTTTTGTTGCAATATTTATAATTGATTAAATTTGTTATAACAGAAAAGATTCTTTTATATCTTTTTGCTTTTTAAATTTTTTTACTCTGTTTCTTACCACTGGTGGGGGAAAACAAGAGTCAACTATTCATTAACACCTTAAACAAAAACTGCAAGTGTTACAGATTTTTATTTTTTAGGTGCTGGCCTAAGTTCTGAGTCTCTTACCACTGGTGGGGGAAAACTGCAGAGTTGTCGAAGGACCAAAATGAAAGGGATGAATTAAATAAAACAACCTTTTCAGTTGAGTTCTGTATTAAAACTGAATTTTATTTTTTTTATTTTTTTCTTTAACATTTTGAAATAATTTTAAGTAATCGTAGATTAAATTCCTTTTATGATTTGATTTGACCCTATTCTCATCCTAGCACTACAGTCAACAGGCCTGCGGACTTCGAGGTGTGGTCGTGAGTAAACACATTGTCTTTGATATCTAAATAATTTATGGTGTAAACCAACCAATGTAAAGTTGAAAGAACATGAACCCCTATTTAGATTTTAAGTTCCGAGAGGTCAATTTAATTACTGTTTCAATTTCGTAAATAATATTAAGTAGTTGTGCGAGTCCTGTAATTTGCAATTGAGTCCCGATGGAAACATGTATTTGAAGTTTCAATTTATTTAAAGTCGAGCTAATTTGAAGTTTTATAAAATGAAGTAAAGAACAACATAATGGGCTTCTGAGTTAATGCGGTTTTCATTAACAAGGGTAAGGGCATTCAACATTAAAGTGTCCTTACAGGTAGGGTGGGCCAAGCCGAAGAACATTACCATCTCAGTTCTTCAACAACCGAGTTAACTTATCGATATCTTCTCCTACATTCATTCGGATTCACTGTCTCCTTCCTTTAGCCCTCCCTTACTCTGTCTACAAGTTTTATTGTGTGGCGGTGATGCTGTTTAGGAAGTAACCGACCCCCTTGTCTCTTCCCTGAGCTAGGCCGACCCCATAGGCAGAGTATGCAACCAAATAGAATCCACTTCACCGTGTTTGTCACAAAATAAATGGCGCCCAACTTGGGGCTACTGCAACAGCAAGAAAATCAGAATATTGTTCACCCCATGGTTCCCCAACCAACATTCCGAAAAATCCATTTACAGTCATCCGACACAATAGTTTCAGAAACATCGTTTTATAATCTACTAGGAATTGTTGTGTGTCTAGGATATGTTTCAGAACCATACCAGTAGATATTCTTACGAATCAGAGGATTAACCTCTCAAGAAAGCGAATACATTACAATTCAGGAGTAAGGAGGTCGAGATTTGTATTTGGTGGAAAAGTTCAACAATACCTCCTTTTTATAGTCTTGAATAATTCAACACAAAAAATAAGTCAAAGGGAATTTAAGTATTGTATTTGTTGGCTAGCTCAACAATACCTCTTTCCTTAATAACTTTCTTGAAATTTCAATAACATAATTTACAGTCAAGTTGCAAGAAGAAATTGAGAATTATTCTGGCTGGAAAGTTTCCGCAGTCTACTCTATCATTCAGTGCACCGCGCATTGTGGCCGTAACACACAATGGTGGGGAAGAAAAAAGTGGTGCTCTCCCTTGCCTTGCCTTTTATTAGTGATATATGACCTGTGGTAATGTATCCACCCATAAATTGAACATATGATTCTTTTAACGAGGGATTTCTCTTTAGAGTTTTTCTTCTTCGCTAAGCGTTTGTCACGGCGCTTTGTACCCCACCACTTTCCAAAAATGGGAAACGATTTCATCTAGAGAGGGCTAATTTTAGGCATCATTGTATTTCCACCAATTACCCAGCCAAAACTTGTATTTATGAGCATGGGCATGTTCGTACCCATTGTACACTTTCCAACTCGTATAGCTTCGAAGATTCCTTTAGTTCCGATCAGGAAGTCGATTTTGCTGGGCTGATAGAATGTTGGATCAGCTGGGACTACACCCTCAACACCCTCAGTCGGTTGCTGTGCACAAATGCGATCACCGCAAAATTCGATGTTCACTCAAAACCCGAAACTCGTGGTTGTAATTGATTTGCATCGAGGTGTCCAAAATCCCACTAATAGCTTGACTGACGCATCTGAAACTAGCCGTTTCCATCATTGATATGGACTACCGCTGTTGGTATAAGAGTCTTCCTTGCGGTACGTACAAGAGAAACCTTTGGGATTCCTGGCTGAATTGATGAGAATTCATGCAGAATAGTGTAATGTGTCGTTTGGCATAACCTGAACCTTGAATTCGATGGGTGTGAGATTTCCGTAAGCAGTTAGAACAAAGTGGTGCCTTTTTAATTTAATCCTTGATTTGAGCTAGATTTAATTTAGCAAAGGACTTGCAGTGAGATATGTAATGAGTCGCTGAACCACAGAAAACGCAGCTGGCTTGGGTAGTAACAAACGGCTTTGACAGCGAAGTTAAGAACGATTTCGGATACGTTGACAACCTTCTAGCACCAGGGTTATCATAATCGCATTCATAATATCATCCGCAATGTTCAAAGATGACGAAGACCCTCGTGTAGCTATCCGAACTATGACTCAAGAATTTGCGCAATGCAATTCTACGCGGTTAGCTAACTGATATTGTCCTCAAATTTGGATCGTTATTGCCGCAAAGACGGTAGCTTATCGCTGGGGTCGTTTCACCTTTGTGAGTTGGACTCATGGCGTTAGACTTGACTGTTAAAATATGTTAACAACTTTATAATCGAGGTCTACAGTTCGAAAAACAACAGTTCTACTATCAGCTGGTCACTTTTCCAAAATCTAAAGCCAACTTCTCAACCTTTTCGTATTCTTGAATGCGTCCTGTCACGGTCGCCAAAATGTTTGATCGCTGCTGAATTTGTTAATGTTCACTTGGCGCTTTATAAGAATAAAAACAGTGTGAGGGTACGAAATTAGTTGTCCCAAAATTCAAACTTAACAGTCGTCAACAACAGACTTGCCCATAACAGCAAGGAGGGTGCTGTTAACCCAAACAGCGATAGTTCCCTTGGTCTATGATCTGGCTACGTTGACAATTGACAAATGTCAAAAGTCGATCTTGCAACCTGGTAAACTTCCAATAGAACATTTCCGCTCAACCAAAGCGTTCTTTTACGATTCGTTCAGCCAAGCGATCAGACGCATAGTTTACAGAGAGTTTAAAGTCAACGCGTGTGCAACATATACCTCGTGCTCAAAGTCCTGTAGTAAAGGCAATCGATTCCGCCGTGTCTGTTAGACACTTCGCAATACGCGCAAGTTCTGGAAAGTTCCTATCAGCGGCACGCACGTATGTGAAAACTGCATAAACCACTGCAAACGCAAGATCGACTCTAATCGTCTTGTGTAGATCCAGCAATCAACCCGGCAGCGCCAGATCAAGGTCTCAGCAGGCTGTGTAATCGCAGTTTGCAACTCCAAGTCTCGGCCGGCCGCGGATCCCAAGTGGCGTTCCCACAACTGCGCTGCTGAAATTGCCCACTCCAGACGCGGATCTCAGCCAGCTGAGGGATAGCAACAAAAGGAGTCGGGCTACACCCAAAAGCATCCTTTCCCTGTGGACAGATATTTTAAGTTACCTCTGGATCAGCCCCTAAACGTGCAAGGAGCCAACTCGCGCTCGCGCTTTGATCGGCAAATTGTGCGTGATTGGGGCAGCGTTGATCTGGAGCGCTGACCTACACTAAGGGAGTCACATTGGGCAGCAACATAACCCCAAATAGAATCGGGCAGCAACATAACCTCACATCGGCAACCCTCGTGCGCTTAAGCTCACTTTGGCTCGGTTGCATATTTCGACCGTGTTCCGACAACAGCGATAAACGGGAACGTGACGCTTATGACTTTTCAGAACACCGCACATGCTGCGTCCCGCCTAGTAGCGGTTATCTTTAACATTTTGAAATAATTTTAAGTAATCGTAGATTAAATTCCTTTTATGATTTGATTTGACCCTATTCTCATCCTAGCACTACAGTCAACAGGCCTGCGGACTTCGAGGTGTGGTCGTGAGTAAACACATTGTCTTTGATATCTAAATAATTTATGGTGTAAACCAACCAATGTAAAGTTGAAAGAACTTGAACCCCTATTTAGATTTTAAGTTCCGAGAGGTCAATTTAATTACTGTTTCAATTTCGTAAATAATATTAAGTAGTTGTGCGAGTCCTGTAATTTGCAATTGAGTCCCGATGGAAACATGTATTTGAAGTTTCAATTTATTTAAAGTCGAGCTAATTTGAAGTTTTATAAAATGAAGTAAAGAACAACATAATGGGCTTCTGAGTTAAAGCGGTTTTCATTAACAAGGGTAAGGGCATTCAACATTAAAGTGTCCTTACAGGTAGGGTGGGCCAAGCCGAAGAACATTACCATCTCAGTTCTTCAACAACCGAGTTAACTTATCGATATCTTCTCCTACATTCATTCGGATTGACTGTCTCCTTCCTTTAGCCCTCCCTTACTCTGTCTACAAGTTTTATTGTGTGGCGGTGATGCTGTTTAGGAAGTAACCGACCCCCTTGTCTCTTCCCTGAGCTAGGCCGACCCCATAGGCAGAGTATGCAACCAAATAGAATCCACTTCACCGTGTTTGTCACAAAATAAATGGCGCCCAACTTGGGGCTACTGCAACAGCAACTGCAACAATATCAAAGCAAAAGCAAGAAAATCAGAATATTGTTCACCCCATGGTATCCCAACCAACATTCCGAAAAATCCATTTACAGTCATCCGACACAATAGTTTCAGAAACATCGTTTTATAATCTACTAGGAATTGTTGTGTGTCTAGGATATGTTTCAGAACCATACCAGTAGATATTCTTACGAATCAGAGGATTAACCTCTCAAGAAAGCGAATACATTACAATTCAGGAGTAAGGAGGTCGAGATTTGTATTTGGTGGAAAAGTTCAACAATACCTCCTTTTTATAGTCTTGAATAATTCAACACAAAAAATAAGTCAAAGGGAATTTAAGTATTGTATTTGTTGGCTAGCTCAACAATACCTCTTTCCTTAATAACTTTCTTGAAATTTCAATAACATAATTTACAGTCAAGTTGCAAGAAGAAATTGAGAATTATTCTGGCTGGAAAGTTTCCGCAGTCTACTCTATCATTCAGTGCACCGCGCATTGTGGCCGTAACACACAATGGTGGGGAAGAAAAAAGTGGTGCTCTCCCTTGCCTTGCCTTTTATTAGTGATATATGACCTGTGGTAATGTATCCACCCATAAATTGAACATATGATTCTTTTAACGAGGGATTTCTCTTTAGAGTTTTTCTTCTTCGCTAAGCGTTTGTCACGGCGCTTTGTACCCCACCACTTTCCAAAAATGGGAAACGATTTCATCTAGAGAGGGCTAATTTTAGGCATCATTGTATTTCCACCAATTACCCAGCCAAAACTTGTATTTATGAGCATGGGCATGTTCGTACCCATTGTACACTTTCCAACTCGTATAGCTTCGAAGATTCCTTTAGTTCCGATCAGGAAGTCGATTTTGCTGGGCTGATAGAATGTTGGATCAGCTGGGACTACACCCTCAACACCCTCAGTCGGTTGCTGTGCACAAATGCGATCACCGCGAAATTCGATGTTCACTTAAAACCCGAAACTCGTGGTTGTAATTGATTTGCATCGAGGTGTCCAAAATCCCACTAATAGCTTGACTGACGCATCTGAAACTAGCCGTTTCCATAATTGATATGGACTACCGCTGTTGGTATAAGAGTCTTCCTTGCAGTACGTACAAGAGAAACCTTTGGGATTCCTGGCTGAATTGATGAGAATTCATGCAGAATAGTGTAATGTGTCGTTTGGCATAACCTGAACCTTGAATTCGATGGGTGTGAGATTTCCGTAAGCAGTTAGAACAAAGTGGTGCCTTTTTAAGGTAATCCTTGATTTGAGCTAGATTTAATTTAGCAAAGGACTTGCAGTAAGATATGTAATGAGTCGCTGAACCACAGAAAACGCAGCTGGCTTGGGTAGTAACAAACGGCTTTGACAGCGAAGTTAAGAACGATTTCGGATACGTTGACAACCTTCTAGCACCAGGGTTATCATAATCGCATTCATAATATCATCCGCAATGTTCAAAGATGACGAAGACCCTCGTGTAGCTATCCGAACTATGACTCAAGAATTTGCGCAATGCAATTCTACGCGGTTAGCTAACTGATATTGTCCTCAAATTTGGATCGTTATTGCCGCAAAGACGGTAGCTTATCGCTGGGGTCGTTTCACCTTTGTGAGTTGGACTCATGGCGTTAGACTTGACTGTGAATATGTTAACAACTTTATAACCGAGGTCTACAGTTCGAAAAACAACAGTTCTACTATCGAGAATCAATAGCGGTTATCTTTAACATTTTGAAATAATTTTAAGTAATCGTAGAGTAAATTCCTTTTATGATTTGATTTGACCCTATACTCATCCTAGCACTACAGTCAACAGGCCTGCGGACTTCGAGGTGTGGTCGTGAGTAAACACATTGTCTTTGATATCTAAATAATTTATGGTGTAAACCAACCAATGTAAAGTTGAAAGAACATGAACCCCTATTTAGATTTTAAGTTCCGAGAGGTCAATTTAATTACTGTTTCAATTTCGTAAATAATATTAAGTAGTTGTGCGAGTCCTGTAATTTGCAATTGAGTCCCGATGGAAACATGTATTTGAAGTTTCAATTTATTTAAAGTCGAGCTAATTTGAAATTTTATAAAATGAAGTAAAGAACAACATAATGGGCTTCTGAGTTAATGCGGTTTTCATTAACAAGGGTAAGGGCATTCAACATTAAAGTGTCCTTACAGGTAGGGTGGGCCAAGCCGAAGAACATTACCATCTCAGTTCTTCAACAACCGAGTTAACTTATCGATATCTTCTCCTACATTCATTCGGATTCACTGTCTCCTTCCTTTAGCCCTCCCTTACTCTGTCTACAAGTTTTATTGTGTGGCGGTGATGCTGTTTAGGAAGTAACCGACCCCCTTGTCTCTTCCCTGAGCTAGGCCGACCCCATAGGCAGAGTATGCAACCAAATAGAATCCACTTCACCGTGTTTGTCACAAAATAAATGGCGCCCAACTTGGGGCTACTGCAACAGCAAGAAAATCAGAATATTGTTCACCCCATGGTTCCCCAACCAACATTCCGAAAAATCCATTTACAGTCATCCGACACAATAGTTTCAGAAACATCGTTTTATAATCTACTAGGAATTGTTGTGTGTCTAGGATATGTTTCAGAACCATACCAGTAGATATTCTTACGAATCAGAGGATTAACCTCTCAAGAAAGCGAATCCATTACAATTCAGGAGTAAGGAAGTCGAGATTTGTATTTGGTGGAAAAGTTCAACAATACCTCCTTTTTATAGTCTTGAATAATTCAACACAAAAAATAAGTCAAAGGGAATTTAAGTATTGTATTTGTTGGCTAGCTCAACAATACCTCTTTCCTTAATAACTTTCTTGAAATTTCAATAACATAATTTACAGTCAAGTTGCAAGAAGAAATTGAGAATTATTCTGGCTGGAAAGTTTCAGCAGTCTACTCTATCATTCAGTGCACCGCGCAAATCAGTCTTAAATTACAAACGAACTAAAAGAAGAAGATATCTATCAAAACTCAGGTAATTTTATAAATGAAACTGATTTAACGAAGAATAAGTCCCAATTAATCATATATTAATTTCAGTTGTATCGCTACCGTAATTTGTCGTACCGCTCTATCGAATCACTCCCGTACCGCACCATATATATATCGTTCTTGATTATTATCGAAAACTAAATCATGTTGGTCAGGATAAGTCCCGAAATTAATCAAAGATTGCCAGCTGAGTCCTTGCTATGCTCAATATGCAATGACTCCAGTGCAGATACAGAAAGTGTCGAAACCACTTGCGGGCATCGTTTCCATCGCGGTTGCCTGCAAACCTGGTTACAGCAAAACGAAACATGCCCAAATTGTAGACAGCCATGCTTACCTACTCAGATCGCTAATCTTGAAAGCGTATCTCAAAACGCCAACTTAGTGATTCCCAGACCCCAAAACGAGGCTAGGTCGAATGCACGAACAGGCACTGTTCCAAGAACTCGCCCGAATACTAGACCTAGTACCCGATCAGCCACGACTGCATCCAATGTCAGTTCACAAATTCCACGCTCACTACGCTCTACAGGCATACAAAGAGCAAGTAACATGTCAGAAGGGAGAATTCATGAACTGATAACAAATGCCTTAGAATCGTTCCAAACCCGAATAACGGCAACCTTAACCAATCAAATTAACTCGGCAATGCAAAATCGTAATGTACAGTCCTCTCGTAGGCAATCACTCGAATGGGATGCGTCAGCAGAGCTACTGCCAAGGCAGACTTTCGAGAATAGCTTTTCCGCTTACCCAAATATGGCTAATAACCGTTCGATCGACCTGATCGAATTTCAAGTTTAATTGCTCACTGGAACTTAAAGTTTTCTGGTTCACCTAAAGATATTTTCATTGAAGATTTCATATATCGTGTAAATTCATTGGACTCGCCAAGCGTTGAATGGGAACTTTGATTTATTATATCAGTACGTAAATCTTTTGCTTATAGGCCCAGCTTTGACATTTTATTGGCGATGCCATAGAGTGTCTGAGAAAATGAATTGGTCTTATCTGTGTTCTCGTTTGAGGGAAATATATAAGGATCAGAAGTCCGACCAAGACATAAGAGATGCGATGCGGTGCGAAGAAGGCAGGGAATTAATGAGTGTTTTGACGATTTCCTCGATTCTATCCTGGCCATTTCAGATGCACTATCGGAACCTATGTCAGAGTCAGAATTGGTTCAGTCGGTTCGGAATAATTTGAGATCAGATCTAGGACATGAATTATTACATATAGATACACCGACCATAGCGTCGTTACGTAGACAATGTCATCGTCATGAAGACTTCTTTAATAATTTAAGAGTGAGAAACAATGCGCGTCACCCAGCACCAAGGCGAACCGTCAACGAGATAAATGTAGATGAGGAAACTGAGGAAAATACTCAGGAAAGTGATTCACCGATTTTCGCAATTCGCAATGACCATCAAGTTAAGTGTTGGAATTGTGATTCTGTAGGTCATCGATACAAGGAGTACTTTTAGCCACGCCGCTTTTTTTTGCTACAGGTGCGGAGCTTCGGATACCTATAAACCTTCCTGTCCAAAGTGTTCACCAAAATCGGGAAACTCGAAACCGGACACCCGTGTCAGTCCGAGCGCGGATGCCCGAATGTAAACTTGGATGTCGAAATTTCTAAAACACCAGATTGTACATCCATACCTGACAGATCAATTAAAATACCTGACCTTTCAAAAACTCGGCAATTCAAACAATATTCGGCTTAAAGAATATAAAGAGCCTAGAAGGAGAATATTTGATGGCGATGTATAAAAGGATACCATAATTCGCGCAGCAATAAAGTTACGCAAATTTTGGAAATCAAAGCGTAGGTATCACAGTTACATGATATCGAGTATAACCCGAAATGTTAACGACATACGTCCTTTTGTGACTATAACTCTGTTTGACCAACCGTATTTAGCTTTACTTGATAGTGGGGCAAACAAGAGCGTAGTAGGAGGTTCCCTAGCAAATGGAATAGTTTCGGGAAGACATAAGTTCACTAGAACTCGTGGCAACGTTCGAACCGCTGACGGAACAAAACAGACAATTCTAGGTACTATCCGAGTGCAGATGAATTACAACTCCATAGAGGCAGAAATGGAATTCTTAGTTGTACCATCGATAACCCAAGACGTTATTTGCGGAATCGATTTCTGGGAAAAGTTCAGAATTTCAATTTCATTAGGATTTACCACAAATGAGTTAACTGTTGAGGAAGATTCGCCCAATATTAACTTATCCTCAGCAGCAAAGGTAGATTAAAAAGCATTATAGATTCCTTTCCCTCATTTGATAGAGACGGTCTTGGCATAACAAACGATATCGGCAATGCCAAGCCAATAAAGCAGAGGCATTACCCTTTGTCACCGGTGCGAGAAAAACTTCTTTGCGTAGAGATCGACAGAATGATTAATATAGGAGTAATTGAAGAGGCACCTTCGCCATCCCCAATCGTGTTGATAGTCAAGCCAGATAAAGTTAGATTTTGTCTCGACTCTAGAAAGGTAAACGATGTTACGATAAAAGATTCGTATCCTAGTGGGATTTGATAAGCCGTCTTCCACCAGTTCACTGCATTTCAAAAATCGATTTGAAAGATGCCTTTTGGCAGATTAATTTAGATGAGGAGTCCCGATCAAAAACAGCCTTCACAGTTTCAAATAGGCCATTATACCGATTTAGGCGTATGCCTTTTGGACTGGGCAACGCCCTTCAGACAATGTGTCGCCTTATGGACCAAGTCATTCCATATCAAATGAAATAGCACACATTTGTTTACTTAGATGACCTTCTAATCATGTCATCTAGTTTCGAAGATCATTTAAAACATCTCGCCGAAGTTGCATCTCGTCTGCGCCATGCTGGACTAACTATCAACATTAAAAAGAGTCAGTTTTGTCTTAAGAAAGTCGAATATCTTGGTTACGTTGTGGGTGAGGGGACACTTCAAGTCAACCCCAAAAAGGTTAGTGCTGCCTCTGAATTCCCCAACCCCAAAAGCCAACAACACATAAGAATATTTCTTGGGATGTGTGGCTGGTATCGTCGATTTATACCCCAATATTCAACGATAACATTTCCTCTGACTGATCTACTTCGTGGAAAAACATTCACCTGGACCGACAAGCACAACTTGCTTTTGACGAAGTCAAGTCCAAGCTTTGCTCGGCTCCATTTTTATCCATTAATACAATGCGATGCGTCCATGTTTGGTGTAGGAGCAGTGTTGGCACAATGCGATGAATCAGGCAATGAGCGTCGCATCGCATTCATGTCGCAAAAATTAAACGGTCCTCAACGCCACTATACAGTGACTGAGTTGGAGTGCCTTGCCGTGGTGTTAGCTATCAGAAAGTTTCGCATGTATGTGGAGGGTCATAAGTTCAAAGTCGTTACCGATCATTCAGCCCTACAATGGCTAATGAAGCAGACAGACCTCAGCGGGAGACTAGCCCGTTGGGCAATTAAGTTACAAGGATTTATTTTTGAAATCGAGCACCGCAAGGGGACTCAAAACGTCGTACCCGACGCGTTGTCACGAAGAAATCATGTCTGTAGAGATCCTTCCAGTGTTTGACTTGCATTCGGATGCGTTTCAATCCGCTGAGTACTGCCAATTAAAAGACCGAGTACAGAACTCAGAAATACCAGATTTCTGTGTCGTTGAGGACTACATCTATTATAGGACTGGTTTTGCATCTGGAAGTTCCGAAGTTAATGAGTCTGAATTAAAGCTGTTAGTTTCAAGCGAACTGAGGATAGGCGCAATTCAGTCGGCACTCGACCAACCAACCTCATCCCATTGCGGAGTTGCCAAGTGCAACTACGGAGACACTTCTATTGGCCCAACATTGTAATAGATGTTCCAAATTACATTGCTCAGTGCGAGATATGCAAAACGTCCAAACATCCTACGCATCGTCTTCGTCCACCCATGGGTTGCCAAGCCACTAGCGAAAGGCCGTTTCAACGTTGTGACGACCCAGCCTCACAAATAATAAAAGAACATTCCAAAAACAACTGTAACGACCTGATTCTTTAATTTCTGCTCGCTACGTAGACGTGCGGCTAGCTCAGAGAGGCTGTGAGTTCGTTCCACCACTGAGTGACCGCCCGTGACCAAAGGATAACGCCAGAAATGATTAGGTTGGTGCTGGTTTATTGTTTCTCTACAATATAGCTTTATTGCTATTAATCTGCTGCCCGTTGTCGCTGTCTTCCGCTGCGTTGCTCCTGGCTCGATGCTGCGCTGCTCCTGGCGTGCTGCTGCGTCGCTCCTGGCTTACCGCTGCGTCGCTCCTGGCCTGCTACTGCGTTGCTTCGGCTTGCTGCTCCGGGTGACTGAGATCGGGACGACTCCACCAAAACCCTGGATGTTATGCGAGCTTCCCTACCGGGGCCGGCAAGGTGTATCGCCTAGCAGGTGAACCGAAGTTACGCCTTATCGCCTAGCCACCTTTATCGCCTGGCTTCCGGAGTTCAGCCTGGACTTTGTCGGCAAGGTGTATCGCCTAGCAGGTAGAACAAAGTTCTCCCTTATCGCCTAGCCACCTTTATCGCCTGACACCGCGCAAGGACTCCCTAAGCTTGACTTTACCACGACCTAGCACCGTTGGATCTCAGCGTTGTAGCCTCAGCCTTGTAGACTTGTCGTCGTTCGGCGTCTCGACTTTGCGATCTTAATCCTTGGGCACTTCGGTTTCGATGCTTACTTATTCCGCGTTCACGCACTCGCTCTGATTCTCGCACTTGTACTGTCCCGAGCTGCGCTTGCGCCGTCCTTTTTATAGGCGCTGTAGGTGCTGTTATTTCCCTCGGGTCCAAGGTCCACTGAGGTACCGTTAATTCACGGTGTCTCCTCTTTGGGCGGGTCCGAAGTCCGCCAATTTACCGTATGACCCCGTTGCCCTTGCCGGGCGCGGGTCCAAGGTCCATCGAGGTACCGTTAATTCACGGTGTGTCCTCTTTAGGCGGGTCCGAAGTCCGCCAATTCACCGTTTGACCTCGTTGCCCTTGCCGTATGAGGGTCCAAGGTCCGAATGTTTCCCGTTTGACCTGGATGCCCTTCATTTCTCCGGCTTTCTCGCCTCCTCCGCTGTTGCTAGGCCGATCTCCTGCATCGGGATTTGTGGGGAGTTTAAGACTCCTCACATTTCCCCCTTCCTTCGGAAATGTAATGAAAGTGGTGACTTTCCCCGCCCTTTATGTTTATACTACTCGAATTCCCCGCCTGACTTGCGTGTTAGATGTTCCCCAGACAGTTCCCCGAAAAACTTAACCTTTCCCCAGACTGCTCTCCTAAACGACTTCACTCGTACAGCTCCTTGAAAGACTTGAACTTTCCCGCGACTGTTTCCCTAAAAGACTTTTCCAAGCAGCTCCTTGAAAGATTATCTCCCCAGACTGTTTCCCTGTTCCCCAGATAGTTCACAGTTCCCATTTCCCAGACCGTTCCCAGTTCCCCAGATAGTTCACAGTTCCCCAGATAGTTCACAGTTCCCCAGATAGTTCACAGTTCCCATTTCCCAGTTCCCCAGACAGTTCCCTGCTTGAAATTCGAATTTTCCCGCCCAGACATTTCCCCAAACTAAAAGTCACCATTTCGCTTTCCCTCGGTCCGGCAACTCCCTGGAATCTCACCACGATCGCGTTTATCGATTGTTGGTTCCAGTGTTGCCATCGTCGTTGCCTTTTCGTTGTCTTAAGTTGCCATTTGAATTCTTGAACATAGAAATAACCAATTTTGTTAACCCATCGATCGCAACTATCGATCGACCGCCTATCTCGGCGCCCCCGTCCCTATTACCTATGTCCGGCAACCCGTTACTCAAAAATGTAAATAAACAAATCAATTTGTGTGTTACAACCATCAAAGGTCTTTTATTGGGCCCTCAAGACCCTTACTACCCCGCTTGCCACCCGGATGCGGTAGCGGACGCCATCCACCACTATTAATTTTGCCCAGCGACTGCTCCGAGACTGCCTGCCAGCCTCGGATGCCACCCTCGGCGGCCACCCTCCCTCGGCCACCTCCTCCCAGCGGCTGCTGATGCTGTTGATGCCCGGGGCGGCGACGGTGGTGGCGGTGGCGGTGTTGCTGCCCGCGACGGCGACGGCAGTGGTGGCGGCTGCGACAGCGGTGGCGACGGCGGTGGAGGTGCTTGCAGCGGAGGCTGCTCCGGAGGGCCTGGCCGTGCCCATATCGCTGCCTCTTCGGCCTCAGCCTCATCCAGCCGCTTTTGCCACTCCCTGGCTGCTGCGGCTGCCCGTGCCACCGCCCGCTGCGCGAACACTCGCCGCACCACCTCTGCCCGGGTTGCGAATATACGCATTGCCTCCTCCGGGCGGCCCGATGGCGCTGCGTCGCCCAACCGGATCCGCCCGATTCCGGCTGCGTCCCTCTTTATCCGGCGGAATGCCATCCGGGCCTTCGCCGCCCGACGTGGCTCGTCCTCCTCGTCCGAGGAGACCTCTGGACTCACCGTCTCCGTCCCGGTGTCCTCCTTGTTTTCCTCCTCCTCCTCCTCGGACGACGACAGGTCGATAGTCGTCACCTCGACCTCCTGCCCTGCCGGCCGGACGACGGCCTCCTCCTCCTCCTCCAGCTCTACATCTGTGATCCGTTCCTCGTCCTCCCATTCGGGGTTCGGCGACGGGGACCGCGACACCAGGGGGGACGCCAGCAGCTGGACTGCGGAACCTGAGTCCCGCCTCCATCTTGCCGCTGGCTGTTGCCCGGTGCTGCCTCCCCGCCCCTCTCCCCTCATGACGTGACTGTTGCTGCTGCTGCGTGCTGGCATCTTGGCGACCTGATTTAAATAGGCCCGTCTTGTGGCGCTCGCGCGCTGACGAAACCTCGGTTGCCCATGTTTCCGGTTCCGTTATCCGCGGCGGCCTTTGGACTTTCCCTTGCTACGGGCTCCGACGGGTCCCCGCTTTGGTATGCGTTACCCGGTAACGGTATCCGCATCCTATGACCCTCCCACTCCCGCTCTCGCGCTCCTAATGCATCTGTGTGAGTTCGATACTGTGTATCGTCCTCTCTCTCTCTTTGGATTCACAGTGCGCCCCCGCTAAGTCCGACTTCGATCCTTTGTTTTGGCCATCAATAAATTGTTTTTTTAATTGGCTAACGTGGGCGGTATTTTCTTTGCCAGTCTTTTCATGCCGCAAATTGCATATCACAGGCGAATTTAAATGTATTATCTTAAAAGGCCCGTCATATTTTGGTGCCAATTTTGCAGCGAATCCTTCTGCGGCCTTGGACAGATGATGTTCTTTAGCCCAGACCGTGTCACCGATGTTCGGTTTCCATGGGCGTCTACGCAGACTGTAGTGGCGTGCCTGATCCTGCGCTGCCTTTTCCATATTTCGCCTCACCAGCTCGAAGATTTCTTTCAGCTTCTGTGCGTTCTCGGCCGGAGTTTGCGTTTCCCTTCCTGTGCCGATTGTTCCTTCGTCGTACAGTGCGCTGGGTAACCTAGGCTCTCTCCCTTGCGTAATAAAAGCAGGCGAATATCCCGTGGATTCAGCCACGCTCGTATTCACGGCCAACTGCAGTTCCGGCCACTTTTCGTCCCAAGTCCTCTGGTCTGCCCCGGTGAACTGGGCGATCATTGTTTTCACCGTCCTGTTGGCTCTCTCCGTCGGGTTTTCCTGGGGCGTGTATGGGGCCGTGAACTGGTGTCGGACGCCTAATTCACCCAGGAATTTTTTAAACGCCCTGCTGGTGAACTGAACGCCATTGTCTGTAATCAGTACCTTGGGCACGCCGTATCTTGCGAGGATCCGCTCGCGGATCGCCTTTTCCAGAGTTTCCGTCGTTGCCCTGCGCATTGACACCATTTCGGTCCACTTGGAGAACCTATCTACCAGCACTAGTAGCATAGAATTCCCGTGTTTGGAGCGGGGCAGTGGTCCGAGGGTCAGCATTTTTCCGGCCGCCTGTAGTTGGCTTGGCTTATATCGTAGGCAGCTCTCGCAGTTTTGCACATATTTCCTTATGTCGCGGTGCATTCCCGGCCAATGGTATCTTGCTGCGACTCTGGCAATTGTTTTCCGACTGCCCATGTGGCCAGCTGTCGGCGAGTTGTGGTTCTCCGACATTACCCGCCGCCTGGACCCCGTTGGCACGCACAGCTTCCATGATGTGACATCCTCGTTGCCTGCTCTGTGCGGTATGTGGCGATATAGCTGGTCGGCTTCTGTCATGTAGTCTGGATATTTTTGGGGATTTTGGGAAATCTTGCTCCGCATATCCCTTATCCAGTTACACTCGCCGGTTTCCCTGTGCTGTTCCTGTGTTTTTACCCGTCGACACGTTTCTGGCAGTGGCTGTCGTGATAGTGCGTCTGCTACTATATTCAGCTGGCCCTTTCTGTACGCGATCTCAAAGTCATATTGCTGCAGTTCCAGCGCCCATCGTGCGATTCTTCCGGTTGGGCTCTCGATGCTATTCAACCACTTCAGTGCCATATGATCCTTCTCAGTCGCTGAGAAATTTCTTTCCGAACCATTTAGGGACCTACTGGAATACGAGATCACCCTCTCGCCTTGGTCGGAATTCTGTGTAAGAATAGCACCGAGCCCGTAATCGCTGGCGTCGGTCTGCAGCACAAATGTCTTTGTGAAATCTGGGCATGCTAAGATTGCTAAGAACTTGACTCACCTCGTCGAAGTCCTCCTTCCTGAGATTATAAATCCAGGACTTCCCCATCTCAGGAACTTTTGTTTCCTTGGTCAGGACAATCACTCTTGGGCGCCAGATGTAACGACCTGATTCTTTAATTTCTGCTCGCTACGTAAACGTGCGGCTAGCTCAGAGAGGTTGTGAGTTCGTTCCACCAAATTTATATTGAGTGACCGCCCGTGACCAAAGGATAACGCCAGAAATGATTAGGTTGGTGCTGGTTTATTGTTTCTCTACAATATAGCTTTATTGCTATTAATCTGCTGCCCGTTGTCGCTGTCTTCTGCTCCGTTGCTCCTGGCTCGATGCTGCGCTGCTCCTGGCGTGCTGCTGCGTCGCTCCTGGCTTACCGCTGCGTCGCTCCTGGCCTGCTACTGCGTTGCTTCGGCTTGCGGCTCCGGGTGACTGAGATCGGGACGACTCCACCAAAACCCTGGATGTTACGCGAGCTTCCCTACCGGGGCCGGCAAGGTGTATCGCCTAGCAGGTGAACCGAAGTTACGCCTTATCGCCTAGCCACCTTTATCGCCTGGCTTCCGGAGTTCAGCCTGGACTTTGTCGGCAAGGTGTATCGCCTAGCAGGTAGAACAAAGTTCTCCCTTATCGCCTAGCCACCTTTATCGCCTGACACCGCGCAAGGACTCCCTAAGCTTGACTTTACCACGACCTAGCACCGTTGGATCTCAGCGTTGTAGCCTCAGCCTTGTAGACTTGTCGTCGTTCGGCGTCTCGACTTTGCGATCTTGATCCTTGGGCACTTCGGTTTCGATGTTTACTTATTCCGCGTTCACGCACTCGCTCTGATTCTCGCACTCGTACTGTCCTGAGCTGCGCTTGCGCCGTCCTTTTTATAGGCGGTGTAGGTGCCGTTATTTCCCTCGGGTCCAAGGTCCACTGAGGTACCGTTAATTCACGGTGTCTCCTCTTTGGGCGGGTCCGAAGTCCGCCAATTTACCGTATGACCCCGTTGCCCTTGCCGGGCGCGGGTCCAAGGTCCATCGAGGTACCGTTAATTCACGGTGTGTCCTCTTTAGGCGGGTCCGAAGTCCGCCAATTCACCGTTTGACCATATGAGGGTCCAAGGTCCGAATGTTTCCCGTTTGACCTGGATGCCCTTAATTTCTCCGGCTTTCTCGCCTCCTCCGCTGTTGCTAGGCCGATCTCCTGCATCAGGATTTATGGGGAGTTTAAGACTCCTCACATTTCCCCCTTCCTTCGGAAATGTAATGAAAGTGGTGACTTTCCCCGCCCTTTATGTTTATACTACTCGAATTCCCCGCCTGACTTGCGTGTTAAATGTTCCCCAGACAGTTCCCCGAAAGACTTAACCTTTCCCCAGACTGCTCTCCTAAACGACTTCACTCGTACAGCTCCTTGAAAGACTTGAACTTTCCCGTGACTGTTTCCCTAAAAGACTTTTCCAAGCAGCTCCTTGAAAGATTATCTCCCCAGACTGTTTCCCTGTTCCCCAGATAGTTCACAGTTCCCATTTTCCAGACCGTTCCCAGTTCCCCAGATAGTTCACAGTTCCCCAGATAGTTCACAGTTCCCATTTCCCAGTTCCCCAGACAGTTCCCTGCGTGAAATTCAAATTTTCCCGCCCAGACATTTCCCCAAACTAAAAGTCACCATTTCGCTTTCCCTCGGTCCGGCAACTTCCTGGAATCTCACCACGATCGCGTTTATCGATTGTGGGTTCCAGTGTTGCCATCGTCGTTGCCTTTTCGTTGTCTTAAGTTGCCATTTGAATTCTTGAACATAGAAATAACCAATTTTGTTAACCCATCGATCGCAACTATCGATCGACCGCCTATCTCGGCGCCCCCGTCCCTTTTACCTATGTCCGGCAACCCGTTACTCAAAAATGTAAATAAACAAATCAATTTGTGTGTTACAACCATCAAAGTCCTTTTATTGGGCCCTCAAGACCCTTACTACCCCGCTTGCCACCCGGATGCGGTAGCGGACGCCATCCACCACTATTAATTTTGCCCAGCGACTGCTCCGAGACTGCCTGCCAGCCTCGGATGCCACCCTCGGCGGCCACCCTCCCTCGGCCACCTCCTCCCAGCGGCTGCTGTCCGCCGACTGCTGGCGACTCATACGCGGCCTTGCTGGAGGGGACCGAGGCTCCGGGCACGACGATAGCCGGGCTAGTTTCGACGGCCGTGCGGCTGGCTCCCCTGGCGGCGGCCACACCCAGGGTTCCTTCTCCAGACCCTCTGGGTCCCCACCGAGTCGTTTTGCTGGCAACGGCGATGGCGTTGGCACCCACGGCAGCGGTGGAGGCGGTGGTGTCTCCGCTCCGTGCCGTGGTGCCTGGGATGGCCGCGGTGCCTGCGGCGGTGACGGTGGTGGCGGTGGCGGCGTTGATGCCCGGGGCGGCGACGGTGGTGGCGGTGGCGGTGCTGTTCCCCGGGGCGTCGACGGTGGTGGCGGTGGTGGCGTTGATGCCCGGGGCGGCGACGGTGGTGGCGGTGGCGGTGTTGCTGCCCGCGACGGCGACGGCAGTGGTGGCGGCTGCGACAGCGGTGGCGACGGCGGTGGAGGTGCTTGCAGCGGAGGCTGCTCCGGAGGGCCTGGCCGTGCCCATATCGCTGCCTCTTCGGCCTCAGCCTCATCCAGCCGCTTTTGCCACTCCCTGGCTGCTGCGGCTGTCCGTGCCACCACCCGCTGCGCGAACACTCGCCGCACCACCTCTGCCCGGGTTGCGAATATACGCATTGCCTCCTCAGGGCGGCCCGATGGCGCTGCGTCGCCCAACCGGATCCGTCCCGGTGTCCTCCTTGTTTTCCTCCTCCTCCTCCTCGCACGACGACAGGTCGATAGTCGTCACCTCGGCCTCCTGCCCTGCCGGCCGGACGACGGCCTCCTCCTCCTCCTCCAGCTCTACATCTGTGATCCGTTCCTCGTCCTCCCATTCGGGGTTCGGCGACGGGGACCGCGACACCAGGGGGGACGCCAGCAGCTGGAGTGCGGAACCTGAGTCCCGCCTCCATCTCGCCGCTGGCTGTTGCCCGGTGCTGCCTCCCCGCCCCTCTCCACTCATGACGTGACTGTTGCTGCTGCTGCGTGCTGGCATCTTGGCGACCTGATTTAAATAGGCCCGTCTTGTGGCGCTCGCGCGCTGACGAAACCTCGGTTGCCCATGTTTCAGGTTCCGTTATCCGCGGCGGCCTTTGGACTTTCCCTTGCTACGGGCTCCGACGGGTCCCCGCTTTGGTATGCGTTACCCGGTAACGGTATCCGCATCCTATGACCCTCCCTCTCCCGCTCTCGCGCTCCTAATGCATCTGTGTGAGTTCGATACTGTGTATCGTCCTCTCCCTCTCTTTGGATTCACAGTGCGCCCCCGCTAAGTCCGACTTCGATCCTTTGTTTTGGCCATCAATAAATTGTTTTTTTAATTGGCTAACGTGGGCGGTTTTTTCTTTGCCAGTCTTTTCATGCCGCAAATTGCATATCACAGGCGAATTAAAATTTATTATCTTAAAAGGCCCGTCATATTTTGGTGCCAATTTTGCAGCGAATCCTTCTGCGGCCTTGGACAGATGATGTTCTTTAGCCCAGACCGTGTCACCGATGTTCGGTTTCCATGGGCGTCTACGCAGACTGTAGTGGCGTGCCTGATCCTGCGCTGCCTTTTCCATATTTCGCCTCACCAGCTCGAAGATTTCTTTCAGCTTCTGTGCGTTCTCGGCCGGAGTTTGCGTTTCCCTTCCTGTGCCGATTGTTCCTTCGTCGTACAGTGCGCTGGGTAACCTAGGCTCTCTCCCTTGCGTAATAAAAGCAGGCGAATATCCCGTGGATTCATCCACGCTCGTATTCACGGCCAACTGCAGTTCCGGCCACTTTTCGTCCCAAGTCCTCTGGTCTGCCCCGGTGAACTGGGCGATCATTGTTTTCACCGTCCTGTTGGCTCTCTCCGTCGGGTTTTCCTGGGGCGTGTATGGGGCCGTGAACTGGTGTCGGACGCCTAATTCACCCAGGAATTTTTTAAACGCCCTGCTGGTGAACTGAACGCCATTGTCTGTAATCAGTACCTTGGGCACGCCGTATCTTGCGAGGATCCGCTCGCGGATCGCCTTTTCCAGAGTTTCCGTCGTTGCCCTGCGCATTGGCACCATTTCGGTCCACTTGGAGAACCTATCTACCAGCACTAGTAGCATAGAATTCCCGTGTTTGGAGCGGGGCAGTGGTCCGACGAAATCTGCGCACACAGTGGCCCACGGCTCTTCCGGTACTTGGGTCAGCATTTTTCCGGCCGCCTGTAGTTGGCTTGGCTTATATCGTAGGCAGCTCTCGCAGTTTTGCACATATTTCCTTATGTCGCGGTGCATTCCCGGCCAATGGTATCTTGCTGCGACTCTGGCAATTGTTTTCCGACTGCCCATGTGGCCAGCTGTCGGCGAGTTGTGGTTCTCCGACATTACCCGCCGCCTGGACCCCGTTGGCACGCACAGCTTCCATGATGTGACATCCTCGTTGCCTGCTCTGTGCGGTATGAGGCGATATAGCTGGTCGGCTTCTGTCATGTAGTCTGGATATTTTCGCTCGCCGGTTTCCTTGTGCTGTTCCTGTGTTTTTACCCGTCGACACGTTTCTGGCAGTGGCTGTCGTGATAGTGCGTCTGCGACTATATTCAGCTGGCCCTTTCTGTACGCGATCTCAAAGTCATATTGCTGCAGTTCCAGCGCCCATCGTGCGATTCTTCCGGTTGGGCTCTCGATGCTATTCAACCACTTCAGTGCCATATGATCCGTGATCACTTTGAAGTGGTAGCCCTCCAAGTATGGCCTTAACTTGCGTATGGCCCACACAATTGCCAGGCATTCCTTCTCAGTCGCTGAGAAATTTCTTTCCGAACCATTTAGGGGCCTACTGGAATACGAGATCACCCTCTCGCCTTGGTCGGAATTCTGTGTAAGAATAGCACCGAGCCCGTAATCGCTGGCGTCGGTCTGCAGCACAAATGTCTTTGTGAAATCTGGGCATGCTAAGATTGGGTCTGCGATTAGCCTGGCCTTGACAGCTTCAAACGCCTGTTGATGGTCATCTGTCCATTCCCATTTTGTGCTTTTCCGGAGCAGGCAATTCAACGTATGCACCAACGTTGCAAAATCTGGCACAAAACGCCTGTACCACGACGCCACTCCCAAATATTGTCGTAACTCCTTAACGTTGGCCGGTGGTTTTATTAAGGCAATTGCCGACACTTTTTCTGGGTCTGTTCCGATGCCTTGGTCTGTTATGCGATGCCCCAAGTATTGCAGTTCCTTTCTAAAAAATTTGCATTTTTCCGCATTTACTTTCAGGTTGGCAGCCCGTAGTCTCCTAAACACTTCCTTCAGGTTTTCCATATGCTCTTCGAGCGTTCGTCCGATGACGATAATGTCGTCCTGATACGCGAAGGAATGCGGCATCATTTCTGGTCCAATGACTTGATCCAATGCCCGCTGGAATGTTGCCGACGCGGAGTGTAGGCCAAATGGCATCACCTTCCATTGGAACAGGCCCTTCCCTGGTACAGTAAACGCCGTATACTGCCTGCTGTTTGCCTCCAAGGGGATCTGCCAGTAACCGTCCTTTAGATCGAGACTGCTGATGTACTTCGCCTCTCGCAGCTGGTCCAGGATGTAATTTATCATCGGCATCGGGTATGCGTCCTTTATGGACCTCGCATTTATTTGCCGGAAATCCACGCACAGCCTCCACTTTCCAGTCTTCTTTCTCACCATGACTATTGGTGAGCTGTAGGGACTCCTGGACGGCTCGATACATCCTTTTTCCAGCAGCTCGTCTACCTTGGCATTTATCTAACCCTGCATTTTTGGATTTTTAGGGTAGTACCGTTGTTTGACTGGTTGGTTGTCCTTCATGGTGATCCTGTGTACGGCCACGTTGGATGTACCATTTATTCCTTCCAGTTCGTCCATCTCGGCTTTTAAAAATCCCTCCACATCCTTTTCCGCAAATCTTTTGGGTGTTTCAACTATTGCCACTATTGCCGGTATCGACGCGCTGTGTCCTACGCACTCGACTTCGGCCCCGATTCTGGTGAGGAAATTCCATCCCAACACCAGGGCGTCGATCAGTCCTGGTAAAATCAGCAGCTCCATTGAAATTGTTTTCGTTCCCAGTCCAATTTTGGTCTCCAGCTGTGATCTTATTTCCCCGCAGCGACCGTCTGCCATCCGTACTTGCCTTCTCGTGGGTCCGACCCTTCCTGCCGCCTGCAGCCTGTCCGCCAGCTCTTCGCTGATGAAACTCGCCGTGGCGCCGGTATCCACCGTGGCCTTAATCTTACTTTCACCTATGAGCACCGTGGCGGACAGTTGCATTTCTTCCCCCTGCAGGTCGCCCATTAATTTCGAGAGGCAGCACCTTGCGATCACTGGCCGCCCCTCGGAGGCTGGGCGTTTCCCGACCCGGAACAGCACTGAACCGTCCGAACTCCTATTTTTTCCGCATCGCCAGCAGAACGTAAGCCGTTGGTTTCGGCATTCCTTCGCCCAGTGGTCTGGACCCCAGCATCTGCGGCAGGCCTGGGTAGGATTTGCTACGTATCCGCCGCGATTGTTTGCTGGTTCGTGGCCGCGCGGCGAACTTCGTGGTTGTGCGTCCGGGTCCTCCTGGCATCGCCTGCACACCGCACCCTGGTCTGATCTTGGCCTTGGTACTGGGTGGCTCTGCCCTTGCTGCTTGCGGGGATTGTTTTCCAGCTCGAATTTCTCCCTCTGCTGGTCGAGCTCCTCAAATTCGTCTGCCAGCGCCATCAATGTATCCAAATTTCGACATTCATATGGGCGAACGAACATTCTGAGTGCCGGCGTGCTGTTCTCTTTTATCCTCTCCAGCGTTTCTTTGGTCGACATATTCAGTGGCCGCATCAGGGTCTGCATATCCACCATAAAATCTTTGAAGCTCTCCCAGTAGGCTTGCTTCCTCTGTCTGACCTGGTCCGCCAGCTTCGCCATGTATCCTCGGGGCAGAAAGTAATTTTGGAAGCTGTAGATGAAGTCTCCCCAGGTCTCCCAGTGCCGATTGTTGGCGATGAACCACTTCAAGGCTCTGCCTTGGAGCAGCTCCGGCATTGCTCGTGGGATCTGGTTTATGTCGAGACCGTAAGTCACGACTGACCACTCTACTTGCTCCAAAAATTCCAGCGGCTTGTCGTTTCCGTCGTAGCGGAAATTCCACTCCCGGACCTGCTTGGCCACCTTCGCGTAGTCCTGCGTGTGCGTCCTGGAACTCTCCTTTCTTTCCCGGCTATTTTCCCGGTGCCGGCTTGCGTGGCTTGCGATGCTCGACACATCCAAGCTCGCTATCAGGCCCTCGGCACTTGCGGTTGTGATTTTGAATTTTGGCGTGGGCATTTTCCGGAATTTCTTATCCAGGCCCATTACCAAATCGGCGATGTCTGGCTCCTCTGCTGTCTGGTCGACGAAGTCTCCCAGAGTCTTCCTCATCGAATCGACTGAGCCCTCCAGTTCTATTCTATTATCAGAGAGGTTGTGAGTTCGTTCCACCAAATTTATATTGAGTGACCGCCCGTGACCAAAGGATAACGCCAGAAATGATTAGGTTGGTGCTGGTTTATTGTATCTCTACAATATAGCTTTATTGCTATTAATCTGCTGCCCGTTGTCGCTGTCTTCTGCTGCGTTGCTCCTGGCTCGATGCTGCGTCGCTCCTGGCTTACCGCTGCGTCGCTCCTGGCCTGCTACTGCGTTGCTTCGGCTTGCTGCTCCGGGTGACTGAGATCGGGACGACTCCACCAAAACCCTGGATGTTATGCGAGCTTCCCTACCGGGGCCGGCAAGGTGTATCGCCTAGCAGGTGAACCGAAGTTACGCCTTATCGCCTAGCCACCTTGATCGCCTGGCTTCCGGAGTTCAGCCTGGACTTTGTCGGCAAGGTGTATCACCTAGCAGGTAGAACAAAGTTCTCCCTTATCGCCTAGCCACCTTTATCGCCTGACACCGCGCAAGGACTCCCTAAGCTTGACTTTACCACGACCTAGCACCGTTGGATCACAGCGTTGTAGCCTCAGCCTTGTAGACTTGTCGTCGTTCGGCGTCTCGACTTTGCGATCTTGATCCTTGGGCACTTCGGTTTCGATGTTTACTTATTCCGCGTTCACGCACTCGCTCTGATTCTCGCACTTGTACTGTCCCGAGCTGCGCTTGCGCCGTCCTTTTTATTGGCGCTGTAGGTGCCGTTATTTCCCTCGGGTCCAAGGTCCACTGAGGTACCGTTAATTCACGGTGTCTCCTCTTTGGGCGGGTCCGAAGTCCGCCAATTTACCGTATGACCCCGTTGCCCTTGCCGGGCGCGGGTCCAAGGTCCATCGAGGTACCGTTAATTCACGGTGTGTCCTCTTTAGGCGGGTCCGAAGTCCGCCAATTCACCGTTTGACCTCGTTGCCCTTGCCATATGAGGGTCCAAGGTCCGAATGTTTCCCGTTTGACCTGGATGCCCTTCATTTCTCCGGCTTTCTCGCCTCCTCCGCAGTTGCTAGGCCAATCTCCTGCATCGGGATTTGTGGGGAGTTTAAGACTCCTCACACAACACACAATGATCTTTTATTCTCCCTACGCTACACCACATTCAAAACACGCTCCAAAATCGCGCACTTTCAAAACGCGCGCTCCCGACCCGGAAACGAAACGGATGTAGAAACGGCAGTTCGAACCTAACGATGCCCGGCAGGCCGAAAGCAAGCAGTCCCGACGCATCTACACACAACTACACGATTATACGATTACTTTGAAATACACGACCCCGATCACAGTGGAGGGACTTGTTCCTAGTATGCTGGAGAGTCAGGATAACTGGACAGCTGTATGCAGTCTGGCTGCGGAAGTCACGACGGAACTGAGGCGGCTGGAACGCATAAGGAACGAGAGGTCCTAAACAGGCCAGCCAGCCTTGCGAAGCAATGCTTCACGGCAGTCCCGCAAGTCTGGATATCATATGTATATTTATATTTATTTATTTTGTCTATGTATGTAAGTTATGAATAAAAAAAAACACGTCCCTAGTTTTACCCATCTGTGTCATTATTGGGGAAAGGGAGGTAAACCGATCTATAGAGGAATAAATATAAATATCTGTCACGAACCCTGACCACGGCGAGCTATACCGCCTCCCAAAACAGGGTCGTTACAGTGGCGCCCGAGCAGATTAAAAACAAACAGATAGAAACCTCAAAATACCAGCAAAGATCGTTTACCCTCTTCCTCAACACAGCACGGATTAAAAATGGAAGACAAACTGACTCGAAGGTGGATCAACAATTGCAACAAGGCCCAACTGGAAATCTATCTGAGGGAATTCGACATCAAGCCAGAAACGCGGTGCGAGGACATGCGGAAACAAATGTCGGAGTTAATCAAGAGCGGTGCCCACAGCGAAGAAACCACCAAACGTCTCCAAGACCTAGCACAGAAGCACGCGAGAACCCCATCACCAGCACCCGACGGAATGGAGAAAAACCAGAACTTGCTACAGATACCAGACAAACAAGAGACAAGCAAGGGAAAACCAGCACCCGAGCCCAGAAAGACCGACAAAGTGGCCACAATGGGAGTAATACGAAGCTGGGGAGAATTTTACGACGGCACGGGCGACCCGACAGAATTCATTTCTAGAAAGAAGAGCTGGCAAAGGCCTATGGGATAGAGCTCGACCACGCAGCAGGAGCTATGGTAATTTTGCTCAGAGACTGTGCCCTGGACTGGTGGCACACCCATCCTACCCCAATGCCATCGTGGGAAAACTTTAAAAAGGAATTCCTGGGATACTACAGACCAACGGACCACGAAGAGAGAGCGATGGAAAACATAACACGCAGGCACCAGGGTACAAACGAGCCAGCAAGAGACTTCGCGCGGGAAGTACGGAAGATTATGAGATTTACCACACTCACGGAAGGAAAAAAACTAGAGTGGGTCTACCGGAACAGTCGTGTGGAATTTAAAAAGTATGCTAAACGGGGAGAATGCCGAACCCTAGCAGAATACCTGCAGTTAGCAAAGGAATTCGAGGCCCTCCAGCCACAGGAACGCACAACACAACAAACACCGGAAAATCACTGGACACAACAGCAGCGACCGGGAAATTTCGGGAGACAACAGCAAACATCCGGAAATTTCGGTTGACAAACAAGAAACCAATGGAGACCCCAGGAATCACCACAAACACTGAACCGAGGAATCACAAGATCATTCAGCATGAATAATAGATGTTCAAGGTGCAAAGAAGAGGGACACATAGGACAGCAGTGCAACAACACACCAAGAATATATTGCTGGATATGCGGACATGATGGAATACGCACAATCCATTGCTGTCGACGGAACGAAACGGCGGGAAACGCCAGAGGCCCATGGGATCAGAGCGGGCACCCAGGGCAAACACCACACCCGCAACAGCACCTGCAACAGCAATAAACTTCAACGGCCGACGACTGATTGCACAAGTGAATATAGGCAACACAAGAGTTCGCGGGGCCATAGACACGGGAGCAATAAGAAGTTTCATCGCCAGGAAACTAACCAACAACATAGCAAGGCATGGGATAAGGAAGCAAGTAACCGAAGCCATTAGTCTAGCAGACGGGACAAACAGAACGGTCACAGAGGAACTGGAAGTACCAATACATCTCGGGAACCAAACAAGCACGATGACGCTGCTAATCCTCGGCGACCTTCTACTGGGGACAGACTTCTTGGAACAATGTAACGCGACACTACAATGCGGAGGCATCACAGCAAGAATGAACATGAACAAAAGAAACAAAAACAGAAAACAGAAGAGTCACGGCATCGGATCACTAGCGACAGGCGACTTAACAGACGCAGAGATCCAAGAAACCCTCAAAAAGGAATTGGATATGATGAGTCAAGTCAAGGGAGTCAGCAACATTGCCACGCATAAGATCTTTATGAAACACGATCGCCCAATTAAACAGAGGTATTACCCTCGAAACCCGGCCATGCAAGCAATAATAAACAAACAAGTGGACGACCTCCTAGCTCAGGATCTTATCGAACCCTCACATTCCGCTTACAGCTCGCCAGTAGTAATCGTAGAAAAGAAAAACAAAGAATGGAGACATTACATAGACTACAGGCAGCTGAACGAGCACTCAGAACGAGACGCATACCCGGTACCCCGAATGGATCACATACTCAACCAACTACGGGAGGCCAAGTATATAAGTACACTCGACTTAAAAAGTGGCTACTGGCAAATACCAATGGATAAAGGGAGCAAACAGTACACCGCTTTCACCGTGCCAGGTCGCGGACTGTTTCAGTGGAAGGTAATGCCTTTCGGCCTACACACAGCACCAGCCACGTTTCAAAGAGCCCTGGACTCAGTCATAGGACCGGAGATGTAACCCTTTGCATTCGCATACCTTGATGATATAGTGGTCATCGGCGCACCAAAAGGGAACACCTAGAAAAACTACAGGAAGTAATGAGCAGACTACGCAAGGCAAACTTGAGGATAAACACAGAGAAATGCCACTTCTTCAAGGAAGAACTCAACTACCTAGGCCATGTTGTGAGCGCAAGGAGGATACACACTGACCCGGGAAAAATAGCCGCAATCCTAGACATGCCAAACCCACAAACGACAAAGCAAGTACACAGCTTCCTGGGAGTAGCGTCATGGTATAGAAGGTTCGTCCCGAACTTCACGGAACTGGCACAACCATTGTACAACTTAGTCAAAAAAGACACAAAGTTTAAGTGGAGCGAAGAGACAGAGAAAGCAACGCAAAACCTTCAAAAAGCACTAACGGAAGCACCGGTACTGACTTGCCCGGATTTTGGGAAAACGTTTATACTTCAGACGGACGCCAGCAACTGCGGATTAGAAGCGGTCCTGACCCAAGAGGACGAAAACGGCTCGAAGAAGACCACTGGATTAAACAGAAAATCCTAGACTTGGAAAGAAATCCCGAAACATGGCCAGATTACGCGATAATCAACGGAAAACTATACAGTCATCTACCGTCATGGGCTGCATACGAGGACACACAGCCATGGAAACTATGCGTGGCGAAAAGTCAAAGAGCACGAGTACTGCGAGAAAACCACAGCGAAGCAACAGCAGGACACCTAGGGGTCAGAAAAACAAAACACCGGATAATGGCAACATACTACTGGCAAGGGATGCACAGAGACATACAGCAGCACGTACAAAGCTTCGAAACATGTCAACGCTATAAGACATCACAACAACAAGCAGCTGGGAAAATGTTGTCACAGATAGCGAAAACACCCTGTGAAACCTTGTGCATAGACTTTGTGGGGCCACTACCACGGTCTAGCCACGGTAATAACATGTTATTAGTAATGATCGATAAATTCACGCAGTGGGTGGAGATAGCAGCCGTCCGGAAAGCGACCACGGAAATCGTATTAACGGTCCTCAGTGAACAAATCATATCACGGTTTGGAACTCCAAAAAACCTAATCTCAGACAATGGAGTACAATTCACAAGCAACAAGTTCAAGGCACAACTACAGAAATGGGGGATTGCTCACCAACTAACAGCCCCATACACCCCTCAGGAAAACCCAGCAGAAAGGGCAAACCGTACGATAAAAACAATGATAGCCCCATTCCCAGGAACAGAGCACACAAGATGGGACGACTGGCTACCTGAAATCTCGCTAGCAATCAACAGTAGCAGATCGGAATCAACAGGGTATAGCCCGGCATATCTACTATACGGACGGGAAATTAGACTACCAGGAAGCCTGTTTGCCGAAAACACTCAAGGATCCGGAATCATAGAGGAGACCGTGAAGGCACGATGGGAAAGGATAATGGATACAAGGAAACTGGCACACCTAAACATGGGAAAGGCAGCTCAGGATCAAGCTAGATCAAACAACCTCCGGAAAAGGGACTGAAGACCCAAAAGGAGAGCTAGTATGGGAAAGACAACACCCCTTGTCCCAAAATACGAAGGTCCATTCAAAGTAACAGGCTTCATATCAGCGGTGATTGCAACAATAAAACACACGGTGATCGGGAAGACGCACAGAGCCTACATAAACGAACTAAAACCCCATGTAGAAACTCTCGCCTAACAAACACGAGCAACCCCAAACACAAGCTAAAAACTATACGCACATTTTTCAGAATGAACAACAAACTGAAAAACTCGCTATCCAAGTACCAGGAGAACCTCCAAAGGCTCAACCAGCAGCGGCGAAGAGTAATTATACTCGGAGCCGTGGACGTGGCAGGTCAGCTGGTTGCAGGAAGACAACCAAGGCCGGCCCGGTAGGCAGACAAGCGCCAGCCAGGAAATCAATTCCTACACCGACCATAGCAACAACAAGGCAAACGATGACTACACCAACAACCAGGGAAACGACCACGGCAGCAACACGGCAAACGATGGCGACACCAACAACCAGGGAAACGACCACAGCAACAACACGGCAAACGATAACAACACCAACAACCTGGAAAACGACCACGCCAACAACACGGCAAACGATGACAACAACAAAAACCAAGGAAACGACACGGCAAACAACGGACAACGAAGCACGACCCCTCACGCCCAGGACAACAACCGGAACAAAAAGGAACAAGATGGCTGATTTCCAACGGCCACAAACGAAATGGGTAACCCCGCGGCGGCTCTCTTCACTCGACCATCCCGGAACAAAACGGTTCAAACCGTCAGAGGAAAGCGAAGAGGACTGGGAACCAAAACCGCGGGGATACGACAACCACATGAAAAGGGTGGAAGAAGCGGTCACACATCTAAAGGCAACCTGGTGCAAAGGGAACAGAAGGTCAAAACTGGTGGTCTCGGACAACCTCACGACCCGAATCCGGATCGGGAGAAGTGGATACATCCAGAAAAACACCGGGGAGACACCAACGTCCTAAGCGTGGGGGGGGGGGGGGGGTGTGACGACCCAGCGTCACAAATAATAAAAGAACATTCCAAAAACAACACACAATGATCTTTTATTCTCCCTACGCTACACCACATTCAAAACACGCGCCAAAATCGCGCACTTTCAAAACGCGCGCCCAAAAACAATAAACTGGTCACACTAATATATCGATAGTCGACTACTATCGCTATATTTCGTGACCCGATAACGATTTATCGAGATCGGGATTCTCGTCATCGACCACTCTGGGCACACTCAACGGGGCCTATATAAGCAGAGGCAAGACCCCAGATGAGTCACTTGCGTTCCGACGATCTTCGAGGAAACATCAGCAACAAGGTAAGTGTTCTGGTAGATAGTCTTGGTAGTAGTAGTGGATCCGTAAGAACGCGGTTTATAAATCGGTTCTACGACCTGGACAGGATCACTGACGCCCCGGTGTGGTTTCCTAGAAATCAGCCCAGACCCAGTCGTGATCACTGAGGCGGCCCGGTTTTCGTAATACAGGCCCACCTCAGTGAGTTCCCCCAGAAGTCACGTTTCCGGCTCCCGACCCGGAAACGAAACGGATGTAGAAACGGCAGTTCGAACCTAGCGATGCCCGTCAGACCGAAACTAACGATGCCCTACATTCCCGAATCCCACTAGAAACCAAGTAGAAATCTCCCAACGACCCAGAACACTTCGACCCGACGTACGCACGACGAAGCAGTTCATCACTCGGCTCACCCGCAGCGCCGACACTCACAGCAAGCAGTTTATCACTCGGCCCATCCGCAGCGCCGACACTCGCAGCAAGCAGTTCATCACTCGGCCCTTTCGCAGCGCCGAAGCTCGCACACCGGATAACGACAGCAAGCAGTTCATCACTCGGCCCTTCCGAAGCGCCGAATCGACAGAGCAAGCAGTCCTGACGCATCTACACACAACTACACGATTATACGATTTCTTTGAAATACACGTCTCGAGTTTTACCCATCTGTGTCATTATTGGGGAAAGGGAGGTAAACCGATCTATAGAGGAATAAATATAAATATCTGTCACGAACCCTGACCACGGCGAGCTATACCGCCTCCCAAAACAGGGTCGTTACAGTACCTTGCGGTTAGTCTCGCGATGGTTTTCGACTGCTCGCCATACGGTCTGCAGCAAAATCGTATTGGTGAAATGGGAGCACTCCAAAATATCAGTCGGCGAATAATTTTGCATTGACGGCTTTAATTCCTTTAGCGTCCGATCGATGTCGATAATATTGTCCTGATACGCGAAAGCTTGTGGCATAATTTCTGGTCCTATAACTTTGTTCAACGTCCTCTGGAATGTTGCCGACGCGGAGTCCAGGTCAAATGGCACCAAATGGACCAAATGGCCTTACACTGGAACAATAAATTTTGTGTACTGTCTACCTCCAAAAGGTATCTGCGAATACCCGTCCTTTAAGTCAAGGCTGCTGACGTACCTCACGGAGTTGGTCCAGAATGTATTTCCCAGTGTTCTTTTTCACTGTGACTATTTGTGAGCTGTACGGACTCTTTGATGGCTCGATGCACCCTTTTTTCGAGGAGCTTGTCTACTTTGGCGTCGATATCGCCCTAAGTTTTTGTATTTTATAGAATAGAAACACTGTTTGACCGGCTGATCGTCCTTCATGATTCCACATTAGATGAGGCTTTCTGGTCTTCCAGTTTCTCCAACTTGGCCTTTGGACCACCTTCGCGTAGTCCTGCGATGCTTAAAACATTCATGACCGCTATCAACCCTTGTGATAAATACAATTAAATAACTTGGCAAACGATAATAGAGGAAATAATTAAAATGAACAAAAAACAAGAACTGAACAAAGGGAGTAGCACAATTAAATAAATACATTTTCATCGACTTGCAAATATTTTTACCGATTCTTCATGTTGTTACGGCACTGCGCCTTTCTCTTCGCATTAATCGTCATATACTAGCAGTGTGACCGTTCTCTATGGGTTTTTTTATCTCTGGTTGCGTTTACGTTTTTTTTCGTACTAAAAAAAATTCGGCGTCAATTACGATGAATAGCTGCTCCTGTGGCCGCATTCGAGTTGGTTTTTTTTTCCGATCGGTCATTTGCAGCGACGACCAACTCAAGTTACTGCTACTCCTTCTATTCGAGGTGTGTGGTCCAACTTCAGGACTTCAGGGCCTCCCAGTCCACTCAGGCTTCCGTCAGAGTTCCAACACCCCCATCTACAGGTTGTTGTTTGCCACCAGTGGATAACGAAGTTTTCGCTGGTGGTTCAGAGATGTTTTCACCGCGATATACATCCACAGCTCGCGTCTCACACCGGTTGAGAAGTTGTTCCAGCTATTATCCAAAACAAGTGGCGATACGCACGCCGTTAAATGAAGGGTTTATCTCCGCGAGGCGAAGCCTCACCGACCGCTTCGAGAATCGGCGGTTATTAGTCAATAGCCAGTTGAAAATTCTCTTCAACATTCAGGCAGTACCCCAAGAGTCCGGAGCCACTCTGAAAATCTGCAAGGCACAATCCTAAGTTGCCTGACAGCCTTAGAGATGTCCTCTATTCAAGTCGAGACTTGGGATGTTCTCCTGGTGTATATGGTTTCCTTAAAGCTTCCCAAATCACGCTTTCGATGTGGGAGCAGTCCATTCACAACAAGGCTGAAATTCCAACATGAAATGAGTTAGACTCGTTCTTGACAGAGCGTCATCTTACTCTGGAGGCTATCGATGACATCAGGCCTAGCAGTTCGGGTCAGATTCCACCAAGGTCGAAATCTGCGAGCGCCCCAGCGAGCAGGCTCACCCCAAGAGGGTGAGATCTCTGCCCAGGGAGAATCATCCTGGTCGCTTAAGTCCGCGCTTCCTTGAGGTGGCCACGTACTACCTTCCAAATCATGCTGTTCTTAAACCCAAAAGCAACCACTATAGTGCGGGTGGTTTTCAACGCATCTAGCCGTTCCGCAAATGGGACCAGTCTGAATGACATACTTTACGCGGGCCCGGTCTTACAGTCCGACCTCACAATTCAAATGCTAAAGTGGCAATACTTTAGGTTCGTTTTCAATGCCGACATCGAGAAGATGTATCAGCAAATTTGGGTAGACCCCAAGCATACTCCTTTCCAGCGTATTCTGTTTCGCAATTCCGATGGAACCTTGAATCCCAATGGCTCCTCAGAGCATGCGGCTGGGTCACGGCCACCGAACTTTTCCAATATGACGAACGGCATCCTGTCATCTGGGTATACCCCAAGCATGCTCCTTTCCAGTGTATTCTGTTTTGCAATTCCGATGGGGAAATCTGCGACTACGAATTGAAGAAAGTCACATTCGGAGTTAATTGTGATCCGTGTCCTGCAACAGCTCGTCGACGACGAAGAGTCGAGGTATCCGCAGGCGAGTCGGATTATCCGGCAGTACATGTACGTCTACGACGTACTCGGGGGGGCAGACTCCCAAAACCAAAGAGCGAGCGGCTATCCGCGAGCTCCAGGGGGCCCTGGGTACGGCAGAAAAAATGGACAACATTCAGAGTGACCATCTCCTTCGCGCGGATTTCCTTGAAATCGACGCAGAGAGCACGGCTAAAACTCTCGGAGTGCGGTGGAAGGCGACGTCTGACGAGTTTTTCTTCATTCCGCCCGAATTGACCTTGGGTTCAAAGTTCACGAAGCGTCAAGTCCTATCCCAAATTGCCAAACTATTTGATCCAGCGGGCTGGCTCGCCCCCTTCATAGTCCGGGCAAAGATGTTCATGCAGGACATTTGGCTCAAAAATTTAGGATGGGACGATGCCCTCCCTCGAGATTTTTGCCAAAGATGGGTTGACTTCCTGGAAAATTACTCCGCTCTCGATCAGATCCACATTCCCCGATGGGTCGCTTTCCGACCACATTTGAAAATTGAGCATTATGAGTTCTGCGAAGTCTCGCAGAAAGCGTACGGCGCAGCCATTTACGTCCGAGTTGAGGCTGGGTCCGCGGTAGTGGTGAACTTGCTCACGGCAAAGACGCGGGTGGTTTCAGTAAAAACGGTGTCGCTCTGCGGCTCAAGTTGTGCGGAGCCTTGTTATTGTCCGATATGGCCAACGCCGTTCTTCCGAAGATGCCCGGGCAGGCGTCCGCCTTGCACTGTTGGACTGACTCGACGATTGTTCTTGCCTGGTTGCATAAGCCGGCGTGCCACTGGACAACGTTCGTGGCAAATCGTGTGACCAAGATCACCCAGTTCACCGAGGTGGAGAAATGGGCACAATTCCGCTCCTAGCATAGCCGGCAGATCTCGCTAGCCGGGGGGTGGCGCTACAAGGAATTGCGGATAGCCAGCTGTGGTGGCATGGTCCGGCCTAGCTGCTGTGGCCTCGCTGCGAGTGGCCCACTCAAGGCTATGACCCCCTGTGACTGAACTCGAGAAGCGAGCAGTCAAAGTCCATGTTTTCAAGGCCACCCCTGAAGACATTCTTGAGCGTTTTTCCGCGCTAGACAAGGCGTTGAGGGTCCTCGCTTACGCTAATCGATTTATCCAGGGCTCGCGAAAGCTCATGTCTCCGTTTGAGGATCTCTTGACGGCTCTCCTGATTTCAGTCACGCAACGCAAGCACTTCGTTCATGAGATTGGCTGCTTAATCCAAAAACGGCGAGTGCCAGCATTAAGGCTTGTTTAAAACCTGAACAAGTGCGGGTGGTTTTCAACGCTTCTCGCCGTTCCATAAAACGGACCAGTCTGAATGACATACTTTACGCGGGCGCGGTCTTACAGAAATCAGATCCTAAAGTGGCGATACTTTAGGTTCGTTTTCAAAGCCGACATCGAGAAAATGTATCTGCAAATTTGGGTAGACCCCAAGCATACTCCTTTCCAGCGTATTCTGTTTCGCAATTCCGATGGAACCTTGAATTCCAATGGCTCCTCAGAGCATGCGGCTGGGTCACGGCCACCGAACTTTTCCAATATGACGAACGGCATCCTGTCATCTGTCTGATCCGTACCAAGTTCAGGATCCCGATAGTGAGGAATGACAAGGTATGGGTCATCCACAAAAGGAAGTTGCAAACGCAACTCATGGGAGACTTACCCAAAAAACGCACGTCCCTGCCGGTCCCTTCGATATCGAAAACTACACGGGACGAGCCTGTCTCATTTCAAAAGGGTAGGTGTTGGTGTTCGTGTGGTTCGCCACTAAGGCCATTTATTTAGAGCCTTCGTCCGGCCTTACGACTGAGAAGTTTCTCGCCGCTTTCGCTCGTTTCGTGTCGCGAAGAGGATGCCCCCGTCAAGTTCAATTGGACAATGGGAAAACCTTTTGGGTGCGGCTGCCCTAATCTCTCTTCCAAGCTCTCAAAGAAGCTCTGACGGGTGCCTATAGTCATCAGCAGCTGCTCTGGCAGTTCATTCCTCCGGGAGCCCCCCCCATTGGAGGCTTGTGGAAGGCAGGCGTTAAGAACTTCAAGACCCTGTTTTATTCGTCACTTATAAAACAGGGTCTTGAAAACAGGGTCTACAAGAAATCTCCGTGCCGGGGATATGGTGGCTGTCAAGGAAGACAACCGTCGATTAGGCAGAGTTGACGCGGTGTTTCCAGGATCTGATGGCCATGTTCGTGTTGTCGACATCTGCACTGCGCAGGGACTCATTAAGCGTCCCATAGTGAAGGTCGTCCTTCTTCCTATTGATGCGTCCGCCTGCTCGCAATAACCAGTCGCCCCTCCACTTCGGTGTTCTAATTCATTGTTCCGATAGTTTCAACCCGTAGTTCCATTTCGTAGTTCTTAAAAGTACTGATCCAAATTTTTCATCTGTCCTATAATGGCAATCAGATCACACATGATGTCCCCACGTCCACGCAGCGTCATCGCATTTGAAAACAGACATACTCGAATCCTACCGTGTGCAATCCTACCGTTGCCGAGTCTGCAGCGGGATCCATCAGCTCCAGAAATGTCGTCGGTTCCTCCGTCAGAGTGCCGAGAAGAGGCTACGGGCTGTCCATGCCAACCGGTACGTTACACGTTCTCTCCAAACTCTCTCCAGCCGTATTCTCCAAACTCTCTTCTTGTTTCTCTCCAAACTCTCTCCAGCTGAATTCTCCAAACTCTCTCCAGCTGAATTCTCCAAACTCTCACCAGCTGTATTCCTCGAAACGCTCACCAGCTGTATTCCTCCAAACTCTCATTTATTTGTGAGGAGTTATTTTACTACTCACATTCTCCCCTTTCTTCGGGAACGAAATGAGACTTGCACCTCTTCTCCGGCTGTTATCTTGGAGTTCTCCTTGGATCCGCTGTTCTGGATCGCTGATGTTGGTCCTCCTTCCCTTGACGTCGCTCCTTCTCGTTCTATGTAGTTCCCGCCCCAAGATGTTTTCCCCATAGACTTTTTTTTCCTCTCCGGCTGTCTTTCTTGTAAATTCTTGTAGCCTTCGAGTCCTCTTGCTCCTTCAAATGGTTGCCTCGACGCTCACATCTCGTATCTGAGTTTCACAGCGCCGATGCTCCATTCCTTTTCCCGCCCCAGATGTTTCCCCCATAGACTTGATTTTCTTCTCTCCGGCTGTTTTCCTTGTAAATCATTGTAGCCTTCGAGTCTTCTTGCTCCTCCAAATGGTTCCCTCGACGCTCACAGCTCGTACTTGAGTTCCACAGCGCCGATGCTCCATTCCTTTTCCCGCCCAAGATGTTTCCCCATAGACGTCTCGTCTTCTCCTTCGTATTTCCTTTGAATGTCCCGCCCAAGAAGTTTCCCCCATATACTTCGCGTTCTAAGCATCTCCTTTCTTTCGTTGTCTGGTCGATCTCGATGATTCGAATTAGTGCAGCGTTGCCATCCGGTAGTGGCGATATTTTTCAGTGTGACCCTTCCTGTGCCGTCATCTCCAGTGTTCTGTGCCCATCGATCGACACTATCGTCTAGTGCCAATCGACCGCTTATAAATCGAAGCGCCCCCATCCCTTTATTGAAGTGATGTAGCACAATTCTTTGCACTTGGTGAGTATTTCATGCTTTCTTTTGTTTTCCTTTTTTATTTTCTCCCTTTGCCCTTCAGATGCCCTTTCCAGGCTCAACCTCTCTCTTGCTGAGATGGCGACCTGACAGGAAGAGTGCAAAGAGGAAGCTAAACTCATTGCTGGCAGTGTTATTCTCCCTGGCATCAGGTAAGTACCATAAATTTTCGCGTTTGTCTCGCCTGCGTTTACTTATTTACCTATTTTCTTTTTTTTTTAGCTTACTGGTGCCGACGATGTATGCCCCTCATCTTTCCAGCCACCTCCCCGACATTAGATTAATAAGTTTGTGTTTATTTGTGTGTTTGTGTTTTTTTTTTAATTTATTGGGCGTACACCCTGATGCCGGCTGCCCCCAACCTCACCCGGAACCTCCGTCCGCCTTGGGTGATCAACACGCACCTCCTTCCGCCCTTCCTTCGCGCCGTCACGACCGCCGGTGCCTCGTCGACTCCTTCCGGCCACTCGTCGCGTTCGACCTCGCGCCAGCCGACACCTGCCGCTCAAATAGCGGCCGCGCGTGCTCCGACCGTTGCCGCTGCAGAGGGGGTCGGTGGTTGGCCTCGGGCTCGGGCCACACCCAAGGTCCTTTCTCCAACGGCTCCTCCGGGTGCGTTCCCCCCTTCGCGTCGGATTGCCCCGTACTCGGAGTCGGTGGGGCCGACTCGCGGGGATCTCGCGGATTCATTTGGGGAGCCTCTCCCTCCCATAAATGCGGCTTATCCCCGGCCGCCTCCGTCGCCAGTCCCTCCGGCTCCACCGCACACCCTCGGCTATGAATGCCCTGGTGCTGTGGCTGACGTGGGCCGCCGGTACGTCGGTTCGCACTGTCGTCGACCCCTCGGTTGCGGGGGGCGGAGTCTCCGGCGTCTTCGGTTCGGGCTGGTAGTACCGCGGGGTAGGTGGCCCTGCTGGTCGCCATGGAGGCGTAGCCCTCGGTACTTCTCCCTCGCTCACCGGGTCCTCGCCGCGATGCCACTTCGGTATGTACCGGGGCGTCAGCGGCACCTCCGGCAACCATCTTGGCGGAGATGGGGCCCACTCTTCCTCCTCGTCCTTTCCTTCCGGCACAGGCTCCTCTGCCGTATATAGGGGCGTTGGTGGGACCTCCCACATCCGCTGCTCCTCCTCCTCCGCCTCTCTCAATTTGGCGTGCCATCGGATGGCCGCCTCCACGTGGTGGCGGCACAGCTTGGTCCTTGTGTTATCCCCAGGGGATCCTTAGGGTATCCATTGGGGTGCCTTTGGGGTATCCTTGTGGTGTCCTTGTACTATCCTTGGACCATCCTTGTGTTATCATTAGGGGATCCTTAGGGTATCCTTTGGGGTGCCTTTGGCGTATCTTTGTGGTGTCCTTGTAGTATCCTTGGACTATCCTTAAGGGATCCTTGGGGTATACTGGAAGATTTGAATTATGCCTGCCGTTCCTACTGTTGTTGAGTCGTAGTTAGTTGTAGTTATCCTTGTGTTTTCCCATTCAGTGTCCGCCTGGCGTAATCACGGATGATTTGGCGAAAGCCCAAAGTTGAATCCTGTTAACCGTATCATTGTGTATTGAGTGTCCTTCCGCCTGGCGTAATCACGGATGATTTGGCGACTGCCCAAAGTTGAATCCTGATGCCTTGCGGTCTGGGTTCCTTACATGTTAACCGTGTCCTTGTGCTGTACCCGCAAGTGTCCTTTCCGCCTGTCGTGATTATGCATGACTATGGCGAGTGCCCGACGCTGAATCCTGTTGCCTTGTGGTCTGGATCCCTTAAGCGGTAGCCATATCCTTGTGTTCTCCCCATGAGTGTCCTTTCCGCCTGGCGTAATCATGGATGACTCTGACGACTGCCCGACGCTGAATCCTGTTGCCTTGTGGTCTGGATTCCTTATGCGGTAGCCATATCCTTGTGTTCTCCCCTTGAGTGTCCTTTCCGCCTGGCGTAATCATGGGTGACTCTGGCGAATGACCGACGCTGAATCCTGTTACCTTGCGGACTGGTTTCCTTATACGTTAACCGTTCCTTGTGCTGTTCTTCAAGGTGTCCTTTCCGCCTGGTTTATTGTAGTCTGTATCTAGTCCTCCGATGTGATCGTCTGCTCGTTCGCAGCGTGTGTTTGTTGCTGTTTAAGTTCGCCAATGTGAACCTTTCGCTCTTTTTTTGAACCTGTGTGGCGTATTTTGCAGATTACCGGCGAGACGAAATCTACAACCTGGTAAGGACCATCGTACCTCGGGGCTAGTTTTGCAGCAAACCCTTCGGCTGCTTTGGATAGGTGGTGTTCTTTGGCCCACACTATGCTGCCCACCACTGGTGTCCACTGCATCCTCCTCAGATTGTAATGTCTGGCTTGGTCCTGGGATGCTTTTTCCGTATTTCGGCGTCCGATTTCAAAGATCTCTTGTAATTTAGCTGCATTCTCGTCTGGGGTCTCCGTGCTTTTCCCCGAGCCTAACGTTTCCCTGTCGTATAATGCGTTTGGCAAACGGGGTTCCCGGCCTTGAGTGAGAAACGCTAGGGAGTACCCGGTTGATTTAAATATGCTTGAGTTTACTGCAAGCATAATTTCTGGCCAATTCTCGTCCCAGGTTCTTTGGTCCTTTCCTGCGAATTGAGCTATCATCGTTTTTACCGTACGGTTAGCGCGTTCTGTTGGGTTTTCCTGCGGTGTGTAGGGCGCCGTGAATTGCTGCTTTATTCCCATTTCACTAAGAAATCTTTTAAAAGATCGACTGGTGAACTGTACTCCGTTGTCGGTTATCACTATCTTTGGAGCCCCGAATCTTGATATTACACGTTCTCTGAACGCCCTCTGTAGGGTCTCCGCTGTCGCTGTTCGTAGCGGCACAATTTCAGTCCATTTGGAAAGCCGATCGATTAACACCAGTATCATCTGGTTTCCGTGCTTTGATCTTGGCAATGGCCCGACGAAATCCGCACATACTGTTGTCCATGGTTCCTTTGGTACCTGAGTAAGCATTTTTCCTGCAGCTGATTGGGCTTGTATTTTGGGCAAACTTCACACTTGCGTACGTGGGTCCTGGCGTCTCTGTGCATTCCTGGCCAGTAGTACCGGGCTGCCAGGCGTGCTATTGTTCTTCTGCTCCCAACATGACCAGCGGATGGGGAGTCGTGGTTTTCTTCCAGTACGGATTGCCTTAGACTATGCGGAACGCACAGTTTCCAAGCCACGACATCTTCATTGCCCGCTCTGTGAAGAATGTGCCTATAGAGAGACTCGCCTTCCATTACATAGTCTGGATATTTTTGTGTTTGGGCCTTTATTTCCTCGCACATACTCCTGATCCAGCTGCAGCTATTGATTGGTTTTTCCGATGCGTCTTTCATGGCCCTAAGAGCCTCCGGCAACGGTTGTCGGGATAGGGCGTCTGCCACCACGTTCAGCTGTCCTTTCCTGTACGCTATCTCAAAGTCGTACTGCTGTAACTCCAGGGCCCATCTTGCTATCCTTCCAGAAGGGCTTTCTATGCTGTTTAACCTTTTTAAAGCCATGTGGTCTCTAACCACTTTAAAATGGTAACCCTCCAAGTACGGCTTCAGCTTCCTGATTGCCCACAATTGAAATGAAATTACCCTTTCGCCGTCCTCTGCCTCTTGCGTCAGGATTGCACCTAATCCGTTGTCGCTGGCGTCTGTCTGAAGGATGAACTTTTTCTCGAAATCTGGGCACGCCAGCACTGGATCGGCTACCAGTCGTGCTTTTACCTCTTCGAAGGCCTGTTGGTGTTCCGGCGTCCATATCCACTTTGTGCCTTTGCGTAGAAGATCATTCAGTGGTTTTACTATACGCGCAAAATCTGGCACAAATCGTCGATACCATGAAGCTACGCCTAGGTATTGCCGTAGTTCGCGTACTGTCGACGGTGGCTCTAGTTCGGCTATGGCCGCTACCTTCTCGGGATCTGTGCCTATCCCTTCGCTAGTGACGCGGTGTCCTAGGTAAAGCAACTCATGCTTGAAGAATTTGCATTTATCGGCGTTTATTCTTAAGTTTGCTTCCTTGAGGCGCCTGAACACTTCCTTGAGATTCTCCACGTGTTCTTTCAGCGTGCGTCCGATCACAATGATGTCATCTTGGTATGCAAACGCATATGGTGACATCTCCGGGCCGATTACCTGATCTAGAGCCCTTTGGAACGTGGCCGATGCTGAATGTAGTCCGAAAGGCATTACTTTCCATTGGAATAAGCCTTTGCCGGGTACTGTGAACGCCGTATATTGCCGACTATTTATCTCCAAAGGGACTAGCCAATATCCGTCTTTCAGGTCTAGACTGCTTTTGTATTTGGCCTCTCTGAGTTGGTCCAGGATATAATTAATCCGCGGCATCGGGTAGGCATCTTTTATGGACTTCGCGTTTATTTGCCTGAAATCAACGCATAGTCTCCACTTGCCCGTCTTTTTTTTCACCATTACGATGGGCGAGCTGTACGGACTTCTTGAATGTTCTATGAAGCCCATTTGTAACAACTCGTCTACTTTTGCGTTGATCTCTCCTTGGACTCTTGGATTCTTAGGATAATACCTCTGTTTGATTGGCTTGTCGTCTTTCATGGTGATTTGGTGCTCGGCCACTGTGGATGTTCCTGACATGGTGCTGAAATCTGCTATCTGTTTGTCGAGGAATTTCTCAATGTCTTCTTCCTCACTTAAGTGTGAATCAACAGCCACCGACAGCCTTTCTTCCAGATATCCATTGTGCCGTTTTCTTGCCGGTATTCGCAATTCATGCCCGGCACATTTTATCTCCGCCCCAACTCCCGTGAGGAAATTCCATCCCAGCACTAGTTCATCCACTACTCCTGGAAATATTGGCAGATTCATCTCCAATTGTTTGTTTCCAAATTCCACCGTGATTTCGAGCTGTGAGCTTATTCCGCTACATCTGCCGCCCGCCAACCTAACTTGCCGTCTTGTCCTTGTGATCTTTCCTTTGTCAGCTCCCGTGTCAACTGTGGCCTTGTATGCGACGCCTTCAATTTCAACGTACGCGGATAACTGCTGCTCTTCCTCGATCAAATTGCCAGTTAGTTTGGAGACGAGGCACTTTGCGACCCCTGTGCGCCTCTCTGCGACTGGGATCGCTGCCCATTTCCCGCTTTCTGGCAGCACTCTACGCTCCTGATGCCAACTTTGCCGCACACCCAGCAGAATAGTAATCTGCATCCTCGTGCCCAGTGTTCGTGTCCTCCACAACGGCGACATGCCTCCTGTGGGTTCATTATTTGGGTCTGTGCATTGGTGGCTCTAGGCATTGGGTTCCGTGCCACCTGAGTGGTGTTTGGTGGCCTCCATAATGTGTTCGTTGGCTGCCTTTGTTGTGTTACATTGGCCGGTGTCCACTGGCCATGGGACGGTGTTTGGTTTACTGTGCTGTCTTCACATCTCCTGCATGTAGTTTGTGGTGGTGTTGCGATTTTGTTTCGAGAGAACTTGTGCTCGTGAACGAACTCTTCTCGCTCTTTGTCCAGTTCTTCGTACTCGTCAGCCAGGATCATTAATGTGTCCAGATCATCCACTTTGTACGTTCTTAGTGAAATTCTCAGGTCTGGTGTGCAGTTGTCCTTGATTATTTCTGGGGTCTCCTTTGGCGAGTACCCGAGTGGCCTCATCAAAGTCTGCATGTCCACCATGTAATCTTTGAACGGTTCCCTGAAACCTTGTTTCCGCCGTTTCACCTTGTCTGCCAACTTCGAGAAGAACTTTCTCGGCAGAAAGTACGTCTGGAAACTTTCGCTGAAATCTCCCCGTGTCCTCCAATGTTTATTGTTTGAAATAAAACATTTCAGAGCTTTGCCTTGCAACAGCTCTGGCATTGCACGTGGGATCATGTTTAGGTTCAGACCGTACGTGTTCGCGGACCACTCCACCTGTTCTTGAAATTCCAGTGGTTTCTCTGTGCCATCGAATTTGAACGACCATTCTCTCACCTGCTTTGCGACTTTGGCGTAATCTGGTGTGCTAGGTCTTTGCTGCCCTGATTTTCTTTCTTGGCTTGCGTTTCGACTCCTGCCAGATTCCTTCATGCTGTCCACTCCAAGACTTGCTAAGAGCTCCTCGGCGTCAGGGTTCAGCAACTTGATTGTTGGGCCTGGCTTATCGTCGTATTTCTCTTCCAGCTCAGCCCAGATCTCTGCTACTCCTGCGTCATCCTGTTTCCTCGTTAGGTACTCTGAGAGGGCTTTCCTCATGTCATCCGTTCTTCCCTCCAAAGTGATGCCCAACTTGGCTCCTATTTTGGCCAAATCCTCTTTCTTGAGGAGATATATACATCCTTTCCCCATTTTCTGTTTATTTGCTGATTCTCACCGACCGGACAATCACGTTTTGGGCGCCAGATGTAACGATCTGATTTTTATGGTCTGCTCGCTACGAGTATCGTGCGGCTAGCTCAGAAGATTTGTGTTGTTCGTCCCACCAAATTTATATAAACGTGACCGCCCGATTGTCTAGTGAGAACGCACAGAAGGTTAGGATATTTACAAAGATCTTTATTCGCCGACTTGTCCCTCGTCCTGGGACTAATGGTGACAGATGGGTATCTCAACGCCTTCCTTGAAGAATTGTGGTTGCTCCACCGTCGCTCTCCGCTACCTCGCTGTTCGCTGCTCGCTGCTCCATAACGCCTCCGCTGTCTTTGGCCTCGGGGCTTTTGAGGGTCTAGGGATGCGTCACCGTTCCCAGACTAGGGTGAACAGGCACTGGGCTCTCAAAGCGTACGCCTTTCGCAGCCACAGCCTCCTGTCCCTGGATCTGTCCCGGCCGGTCGCACCAGACGCCTACACAGTTTCTACCTGACGGTTCAAGCATACGCCGGAAGGCCGCCAATGCAGTCCCTGTGGCAGGACGCTAGGTTCACGACGAACGCTTCCGCCCTCGCCTCTTAGCCGTGGACTGGATACGTTGTAGTATGGCTCGGTTGCTGCTGGGCCTGCGATGACTGCTCGTCGTTTCTTGCGTCTTCGATGTCTTTGCTCTGCTCACGGCGCGGATCCAGGTGCAGCGGGTCTTTGGCTCTCGGGATTCGGTCAGCTGCCTGTCTAGGACTCTGGCGGTGAACTACTGTGCTCTCGACGCATACGCCTCTCGAGACACCCGGGTTTCAGACGCGCGTCCTTCTTGGCTAGTCGCACCAGGGCCTGCACAATTCTCGCCTGCCGATTCAGGCGTACGCCGGAATTTGGCAAGGCAATTGTTTTCGCACGGCAGCTGGTTCTGGACAGCTTCCCTTCCGAGCCCACGGTTCTTTGTCGAAGGACTCTTTTTATTCACTTCTGTCGGATTCGCCGAGCAATACGCCAAGCTCAAATCGCGACACGAATTAGAACGAAACGCCAGGACTTAGCCGCGTGATGCCTTAAGGACCTCAGCTACCTGTTTCTCAGCTCGGAGACTTCAACTCTAAGTCCCGAACGTCTGTAGCGATCTTGCTCCTGTTGACTCGGCGCGGCTCTGCTTCCTCCTGATGTTGACTTGACTTGTTTTATTCACTGGTTTTCTATTTGTCTACTGATCTTGCTGGATTGACTCCTTGTGATCGACTGATCCCGCTTCCTGCGCTCGGCCCGCTTATATGGGCCGGCGTATCCCGTTAACTCTCGGCTTCTCCTTTTTCGGTTTTGTGCACGGCACCATACTCGGTCCAAAGTCCGCCGCCTTCTACCGTTACACGTTCTCTCCAAACTCTCTCCATCCGTATTCTCCAACTCTTTTCTCATTTCTCTCCAAACTCTCTCCAGCTGAATTCTCCAAACTCTCACCAGCTGTATTCTCCAAACTCTCACCAGCTGTACTCTCCAAACTCTCATTTATTTGTGAGGAGTTATTTAACTCCTCACAACCGACAATTGGGTGCAGTTTACGACAAGGGCGTTTAAGTACTTATAGGGAGAATTGGGCACCTAACAACAATTTAAAGACCTTAACACGGCAAAGAATTCCCGACTGAGAGGGCAAACAGGACGACGGAGACTGAATGATCCAGATGATGATGTCAATGATGTCCCTTAAAACCAACATCTTACCCCAAATAGCGCCAGGATCTGCACAAGCAGTCGCTGGTCTCCACCCTGCCTTTCCAGCCCAACCATGAGTCAAATTTGACTCAAAATCGGTATGTGAAACGCCGAAGGCTTGACAAGTCACTCGAGATGGACCTCCAGCCCATTGGATTCTTAGCGCCCCACGACCCTCGCACCTCGGCTACTTACATTAAAATCCGGCTGCGACCTCGCCCGTGGAATTTTCCATCACGAAATGACTTGGCGTTCCGAAGTCACCATAACCTTGAAGGTCTTTCGGGAATTGCAAGCCATACGCCCACCTGAAATACCCCCACTCGAACTACCGGATAGGCGTAAATCTCCGGGATAATTAATTAAAAATCATCGTTCGCCCCTCGGACATTAGTTTTTAGCCCAGTGTCTCAGTGATTTTACAAATTCCTTTTAAAAGGACCTGTGGATCCGACTGAGTTGTACCCAGGCCAGAGAGCATCCTTACAAAATGCGCCCAACCAGGGACATTGAGGCTAACTAGAGCCACACCAAAGTGGCCTAAAGACCCCCTAAAATAAAGATCTTTATCCCGAAGAATCGCACCCCTGCCAAGCATTGCAAACTGTTAAAGCAAAGGATTGCGGCGAGCAAAAGAAAAAGGAAAAAGAAGGAGTTTCGCGTACTACAATAAACCATGGCTGATACGAAGGAGTCCGACGGTGAGTACGAAGAAGCCGATTCGATTGAAACCCCAGGCGTAGGAGTACGATGGATTTATGCCCGCCGTAAAGATGAGCTAGCACCGTTGCAGAAACGCAAAAGGCGTTCGCTACACTCGTGAGTACAGGATCGTTTCCAGAGTCAGTGTGGAAATGACTCGCTCAACTACAGGAGCAGTACAGCGAGAGCTGTAACCGACTAGGAGGCGACAAAGGGTTCACGCCGGGAGCCAAGATGACCCAAGTTAGCCAGACTCAGGTTTCATATTTCGCCGGCTGTGCCTCCCCCGGAAGAATGATAAGTCATCGATGAGTCCATCCCGGCACGTCACGGGATTTCATCGCCCCACCACTCGGAAACCCCGGCGTGCCGAATCCGCCAGAATCAGAAGTCCCAGTAACCATCACTCTGCCCCGACACTTACTAGCCAAGCAGATGCACAAATGGAATCTACGATTCGACGGAGCGTCAGACCAGTTGACCTTGATCTCCGAACTTGAGGAGAAATAACCAGGAGGAGGTACCCCGCGCCATGTCAGAAATTTTGGAAGGTAGGGCAGCTCGATGGTTTCGCACGAGCCGCTTAAAGATGGCTACGTGGGCAGAGTTTTGGGCCGAATTCTTAAGTTTCTTCCTGCCCCACGTTACTTCGAGCGACTAGAGGACTAGATCCGAACCCACATCCATGGAGTGGACGAGACTTTTAAGGATTATTTGGTCAAGTTGAGGACCAAGATGCAGCAAGCCGGATACCAAAATGAAGAAGAACTCTACAGGGTCTACGAAAATATAGCACCAGAACATCGGCAGTATATAAGACGCCACGAATTCGAGACGCTGGACCATTTATTCCACATGGCGACGGAATACGAGAGTGTGAGACGTCGAGTCGCGCAGGTATTTCCAGGATGGGGACTACAATCCGAGATAGGACCGAGGGTTGGTCTGGCGCCGAACCCCTTCCGAAGCCACATTCTTAGTGATGCCAACCATGTTGGATCGTGTGATATAAGGTATGGATTTCGTGGCGGCGATAAGAACGCGGATACAGTGGAGAAGCTGCCCTTAAGTTCAAATTGGCCCGCTGAATCAGCACCAGAGCTGGCAGGTCGGTGCCCGGGCGTGGGACGTCGCCGTGAGGTGGAGGGGCCCGAATTGCAGCTCCCTGCTTGTCCTCTATCGCCGATACCATCTTCTCCAGGGATAACCCTTCGTGGGGCAGATAGGCGGAGAAGGCTCTGCGGAGTTGGCGTCGGCTAAGGACCGTGTTGACGCTACGTTGTTGGAGGCGGGCGTACGTGGGTTCCGTCTGGGCGGAGCGCGTATCGCAACCAACGGTGGCGGCGACTCGTACTCCTGGGGTGGTTTTCTCGGCTTTCCCATCTCTCCTGTTCCTTGTGTCTGCTTATATGATGTGAACTCGTCGGGATGTCTGAAGCTTGTGTGTCCTGTTCTTTGAAACGTATTTTGGCGATGGCGGGATCGAGTAGCCAATCGACGGCGATGGATATCAATTAATTGTGTTCGATTGATATTGCGCGGTCTGGCAAGTCTGTGACGGCCGTTAAGTCTCTGAAAATTTAGTGTTATCGTTACTGCTAGGCCGTGGCGTCGTAGACACCATGATCGTCGTTGATGCTGGTCTTATCTGCCTGACCTGTCTGCTCCAGATGGTTGCCACTGTCTTCGTCACCGCCTTGGTGGTATGGTTTCAAATTGTAGATACTTGCGGTTCGGCGACGGCGAGTCGTGGGCTCCTGCAGCCGCACTATGTTTGGGGACAAGAACTTTACGACCTTGTAGGGCCCGTCGTACTTTGCGGATAGCTTAGCAGCAAATCCCTCTGCGGCGTTGGATAACACATGCCGGCGCACGAGAGCGCCCAAAGCTGGCCTCCATTCTCGTCGTCGCAAATTATAGTGCCGACCCTGCTCGGCGGTGGCACGCTCAGCATTATCACGGGGAACTTAGAAGTTGCCGTGCAGCTGTTGGCTTCGTTCTTCAATGTCTCCGTCGTGGCGTCACCTCGTCGTAGAGTGCGTTGGGCAGGCGTGGTTCCCGGCCTTGTAAAAGAGAGGCGGGGCTGAAACCAGTGGTGTCCGATACGCTGCTGCTGACCGCGAGAGATATCTCCGGGAGTTGCTGATCCCAGGTATTCTGCGGATCGTCGCCAAGATATTGCACTATCATGGTCTTTGCGGTGCGGTTAGCCCTCTCTGTAGGGTTCTGTCGCGGCGTGTATGGGGCGGTATGCTGTAATTCCATTCCCAGGGATTTACAGAAAGCCTGGAAGGCTCTGCTGGTGAACTGAGTCCCGTTGTCACAAACCAAAGTATTCGGGATTCCGAATAGGGCCTGTGGCCCATCGCAAGGGAATAAGTTCGACCCAATTGCTGAAGGAGTCCAGGAATACAAGGAGAACCGTATTCCCCTGTTTTGATCGCGGGAGTGATTCGTCGACCTGTCGTGTGAACATTTTTCCAGCTGCCTTCTCCTGGCTAACCTTGAAGCGTTGGCAGCTCAGGCATCGTCGCTACTTCTCGGAACAGTCCGGGCCAGTAATATTTTTGGGCCAGGTGCCCAGCGGTTGGATGATCGTGGCACTCCTGTAATGCCCTTCTGGTGAAACTAGTGCCCACACACAGCTGTCCGATCTCCTCGCGGTAGTCGGGATACTTTGCGGGTTCCTGCTGAATCCGGGAAAGCATCTTGTTGATCCATTCGCAGTTATTGTCCTGCACCTGCGCTTCTCGGATGGTTGCGAGCGGTTGGCGCGACAAGGCGTCGGCAACCAAGTTTTGTGTCCTACGTCGATAGTTGATATCGTACTGGAACTGCTCGAGGTAGCATCGCGTCTTGCAGATTGGCCACACTATCGCGAGGCACTCTTTCTGCCATAGGCGATGACTAGTTCTTGGTGCTCTATGGTTTGGGTCAGCACGGCTCCATTACCATAGTCGCTGGCGTCGGTTTGTAAAACAAATTTCTCCAGGCAGCAAGGATCGGGGCTTCCGTCAACAGCTCCTTCAGTCCCTGGAAAGCCTGCTCCTGCTTAGCTGACCATTCCCACTTTTGGTTCTTCATTGGTTCCACTACGTCGGCGAAATTCGGTACAAAGCGTCTGTACCAGGACGCTATGCCGAGGCATCGCCGAAGCTCCTTGAGATTCGTCGGCGCTGTCAGCTCTCGTATGGCGGATTTTTATCCGGGTCGGTGTGTATCCCGGCTTCACTGGCCAAGGTACTTGATGCTCCGTTGGAAAAATTGACACTTGTCCCGATTCAGACGGAGGTTGGCTTCCCTCAGGCGTCTGAATACGTCTCGCAAGTTCTGGGCGTGTTCCTTGAGCGTGGAACCGATTACGATGTTATCGTCGAGGTATGCGAAGGCGTGTGGCTCCATGTCCGGGCCGATGACTCGAGGGCACGTTGAAAGGTCGCCGGGGCCGAGTGTAGGCCGAAAGGCATCACCTTCCAGTGGAATAATCCACGGCCGGGGACAGTGAACGCCGTGCATTCACGGCTGGTTAGGCGCTACTGGTATCTGCCAGTATCCACTTAGCGTAGCGGCTCCAGAATATGGTGGATCCTCGGCAGCGGATATGCATCGGGGATCGAGTTGTCGTTTAGTTGCCTGTAATCGACGCATATCCGGACGTGTCCGTTTTTCTTAGCGACGATGACGATCGGCGCGCTATGGGGACTTTTGGATGGCTCGACTCTTCCGTCGCGGAGCAGCTCGTCGATCTTTTTGTCGATGACGGCTCTCATCGCGGGATTCCTCGGGGGGTACCGCTGCTTGATCGGTTTACCATTCCGCATAATAATACTATGTTTGGCGATGAGGGAGACGCCGGCTATGGTGTCAAACCGATAGAGTTCTCGTTCGATAAATGCTCCTATCCAGGGCTCTGGGTAGGTCTCAACGTGGTCGCTGGGGCGCGGCTCATCCTCTGAGTCGTACACACGCGGGAATGTTCGTGGTCATTATGGTTCTGGATCCTGGAACCTAACTTGTTCGCTTCCTTACGAATCGGGTTACGTTGGTTCGCCGATGAGTCAGGGATGGGCAAGGCTCCATGGTGCCTCTGCGTGGCGTGCGCGTGTTGCTGTGCGCCTTTTGGAGCGTTGGGTGGAGCGTAAGTCCAAGTCCACCGCACTGTAGCGTGGCTGATCTGTAACTCAGGAAATCCATCCCAAGTAGGAGGTCGTCCAGCACATCCGCCATAATGAGGACGGAGATGCTAATGCACGCCCGTGCTTCTCCTAGCTGAATGGTCACTGTGGGAACCCGTACCAGGGTTTCGGAATTCGAGCCCAACAAGGGAACCATAAATTCACCACGACGCAAGGTGGATTGCATCGTATGTTGAGTTCAAGGAGGAGTCGAATATAGGCACCGAGACCGAGCGGTCAACGACTGAACAAATAAATATTTTAAGCCGAAAAGCACGCGTTAATACTGGAGTGTTACAGTCACCCTGAGTGTTCGGGTTACCTCACGGCCGGTCCCATCGGCTAGCTTGACGTGGGAGCGTACGGCTCGGAGATAACTTCCATCGTCGAGTTGTCTGGCAAGGCGCTCACTCATGAAGCTGTGCGTGGCCACCGTATCCAAGGAGGCGGTAAAAGAGCGTCCCTCGGCCGTTAACCTAGCGCGGATACGGTTGTGATCCTGTTGGATCGTGGTTGTCAGTGTCTCTGGGCGCTCGAAGGGGTCCTCGGGTAGCTCCCGGATACTCGAGGCCCTTGCCCGTTTCCCGGCGACTGGTTCCAGCAGCAGTCGAAGGTTCGAATGCCCAGTTGGCCACAATCCCAGCAGAACATAATCCTGGGACCCACAGTCGCGCTGTGTTCTTCCTGCCCGCAACTGGGGGTTGGGGTCCCTGCAGATGCGTTAATGACGGATTCCGGCGTGAGAAGTCGGTTATTGTATTTGCCGGCCGTAGTTGCTGTGTCGGATGGACTGTGGAATATCCAATGTTCGTCCGGTTCCTCGGAGTCGAAGTGTTGTGTGGGTGTTCAGCGTCGGCTCGGCCGGTTGCGTAACCTCGGAGTGCTCGGCCTCAGCGGCTGCGTGCGTCTTCAAAGTTAACGGCGAGCTGCGTTAACTCGGCCAGCGTATTGAAATCCTGTTGCCGGGTGAACAGCTGGTATTCTGGTAGCATATTCTCGTAAATTCGCTCCAGTTCTTGGTCTCCTGAGATCCCTGCGCGTCTCTTTTGTATTTTGAGAACGACGAGGTACTCCTTAAAAGGTTTTCTGGTATCGAGTGCGTATCTCGTCTTCCAAACGTTTGTAGTAGCGCGGCGGCAAAAAGAACTCAAGGAACTCTCGTCGTACCTCGGTCCATGTTTTTCCTTGTGGACTGCGGGTTCGGAACCAGTTTTCAGCTCGTCCGGTCAGCAGGACGATGAGGGCATGGGACAGATACCTCCGGTCGATCCGTTACGTATCAGCCCGTTCCTCCAGATGCTCGATGAAGCTGAGCGGATCTGAGGTGCCGTTGAAAGTGGGTCCCCTCTTAGTTACCTTGTCTATCAAGAGAAGGATGGCTTCGAGCTCATGCTTCCTTCGGTACGAGATCCATGTGACTCCCATGGTCAAATAGGGTAGGATAGGATTCGTTATCCTAGCTGGGTGGTGGTGGTTGACTGTAAGTGCTGTCGACTGTGAGTAGTCCTTCGTTGCTGGCTACTGTGTGTAATCCTTCGTTGCTGGCGACTGTGGGTAGTCCTTCGTTGATTGTTGATTGTGTGTAGTCCTGCGTGATCCTTCGAAGATCCTTGGAGTTGGTTGTCTTTTTGGTAGATCGCGGAGGACGGATTAATGTGTCCCGGGATTGACTCTGGAATTCACTGACTCCAGATTGACCGACACTCGAATTGGAAAGAGGTGGGAGTGGCCTCCACTGCCGCAGCGTTCACGACCCCGAAACCCCGCTTGTCGCTCGTGCCTTGGTCACTGGGCCAGGTGAGGATCTCGAGGATGTGGTCTTCACGGCCGCGGCGAGAACCCGGGGGCCGCTCCCGCCTTGGCTGCCGAGCCACGTGAGGGACTTGGGGAGGAAGAGAGAGGAAACCTTGCCAGAAAAGCGCCGAAAAAAAATGTTTCGTTAAGTATTTTATTTCCCCTTTAACATAAATGGTTCCTAGCTCTAACTCCTATCTGTCTCACCGCCACGAGAGTTGCTCCCCGTAGGGTTCGGGCCGAATCCTGTCTCACCAGCTCCTCCTGTTCCTCCATCGTCATGGAGTCCCGCCTATCCACGATGGCGGGGCCCCTTGGGTCTCGTTGTCCTGGGTGGCCGGTAGTGGTGCCGCTCGGTTGGGCGACGCTAAGTCCCGGACATATGGTGTCCTCGTTATTTCCTTCAGCTCCGAGATGTACGTCCGATTGCCACTGGTGCCAAAAACCAACTCCTCGATCGGCGTTCGTGAGCCGTCCTCAGCCGCCGATCCCTTTGCTGCTTTGGCGTTCTCGCCTTCGACCGGCACGAGAGCTTCGTATCGGCGTCTGGCTTCGGCCTGTTGTCTGCACGTCGGCGCTGCTTCTAAAAGCGCTCTTTGGGTGTTGATCGCCGATGCTGTTTGGCTCGGTTTATACTCGTTGCTCTGCCCGGGGCTCTGCCAGTTGTACGGCGCTGCCGCGGCTCTGCCGTGTGTGCGTCTCTGCCGGGGCTCTACTTCGGCCCTATGCTAACTTATAATCAACTTCGGCCCTACGCTTACTTATAATCTACTAACTTATTATTCTAACTTTAATCCTATTCTTAACCTATATACTTCTAAATATGAACATATGTATATTTGTGAGGGTTGTTAATTCAGCTCCTCACAACAGGACAAAACGGTCTTGAAACAACCAGAACAAAACAGAATAGAAAAAAACGGTTTCGCTCTGACTGCGAGCGAGCTAATTCAAGAACCCGTAAGTCGGTTGTTCTCTGAGTCGTTTCGTAAAGAGTCAGGAAAAGACAACGAGAAACGGTCGACAGTTATTTGCGAGCTCTGGCCAAAACGCATCCTTTAATTTTTGATATGCAGTGTACTGGAGATAAGCGACATAGTAAACCTTCAATAAGAGGAGTAGGATAACCATGCTTTACAGTGACAGAGTTAAGCTTTTTAGAATCTAAACAAATTCGCACTTTGTCTAGTTTTAAGACAAGCACTGCCGGAGAAGACCATGAGGACGCGGGCACTTCTTCTAGAACTCCAAGACTAATCATGCGGTCTACTTCGTGGCATAACTGATGCTCTTTGGCTGGAGATCGGTTTTAATATCTTTGCTAAGTTGCCTTGGCTGCACCAGTGTCAATATGATGATCAATTAGGGTTGTTTTTCCTAAACCATTTTTGTCAGATGATGAAGAGAATTCGATAACAGATTGTAATCGATTTCGATCGGTTGCATAAAGCAGACGTGTGTCACTTAAAGCATTAGAGTCAGAAAATTTATAAATTGATCTTGAACTGGATATTCCAAAATAGTTGCCAAAAATCCATTCCGCAGATTATATTGCTTAATACAGGGTACTATCAAAAATTCGACATCCTGAGATGAGGAGGTATAGTCAATCGGAACGACAATGCTAGCAGTGACGTTTTGATTTTGACCATCGGCCTTATGAACATAACATTTTAACTTCTTTAACTCTGGATAATCTGTAGGAATAAACTTAGCCAAATTACCTCCTACTACGCTTCTGTTAGCTCCACTATCAAGCAAGGCCAAACCAGTTTTGTTAAATATTACCAACGAGATGTAGGGACGGTTGTCATTGTCCTGCCTTCTTCATTTTGCGTTGCTGTTTCCAAAATTAACATATTCAATTAGCCGATCCAGTTTTGTTGGAAGAATCAATTCGTAGTATAAATATGTCTGCTCTACACCGATAACAATTACGTACTCGTTCATGGTAGGGGATAATATTAAAGTTTCGTGAGGACTCTGAAGTGTTTTTATTCAGTTTCGTGAGGACTCTGAAGTGTTTTTATTGAACTCACGGTTGGGTTTGTCTAATTGTGGGTTAAATGTTGTCGAGTCAGGTGTAGAGTTAGCTAAATTAGAAGATGGAATATGATTAGTACCTACCACTGATGCTGAGTTTAAATCAGGATATACACCAGTCAGAATCGATGGACATCCTCTTACGACTAGGCTTATAAGTGTTAGGACGACCACAACCAAAGCAATCATGATATCTGTGCCCGGTTTCCTTACAATTCCAAAATGTAATGCGGTCAGCATTGCGCATCGCATTTATTTCTATGTCGTTCAAGTTTTAATAATTCTCTTATTCCCTAGACTCTTCATTCTGCAGTAGCTTATTTACAAATCTCCTGTTTGGAGGAGGTCGGGCTGCCGATATACCTGCCATGCTATTAAGAAATCGATCGTGCTTGTGGCACTCTGCTCTTAAGAAGGCAATGTTTGGGGTCAAAACATGTAACAATTATAATCGTTATTCAGGTTTCAGGTTCTTGTCCTTTTGTCTGCCCCGGTTAACTTTTTGTTTTACTAATATTTATTTAAGCGTTGATCAACCAACTTAATGGCTAACATAACAGAAATGAGAAAATATAATAATTATATAACAGAGACAGAACTACTCAAGACGCGGGTTTAAGACGTCCTCGTGCCCAAAGATCGCCAGAGTGCCGACGCTTCAGATTTCTTCTGGTAGTTGGATTTGCCAAGGATGTTGCTAGTTGGTTGGTGTGGGCTAGCAGACGGACATTGTTAAGACTAGAATGCATGTTAATCTGCTCTCTCACCATGGGGATGTGAAAATCGCTAGTTAGGACCTCGTTTCTTTCTTACGTAGCGCCCGGTTTTGCACTCTTTGGACCCCATGACATTTGAGTCTGAAGCAGTACCCCATATTTGGATGCAATAGGTCATTGAAGGGACTCGATTTGTACAGCAACATCTTGTTGCTGAGGCTGAGATTACTTTTTCCTTTAAGGATCCATTTTAGCTTCCGAAGCTTAGTAGGACATGTTGCTGTTACCTTCGTTATGTGCTGCCTCCATGTACCATACAGTTTCAAAAGATTTGAGTGATTTGAATCGCTTTATTTCGACACGTGAAGTTGGCAATAAATGCTGTATCATCAGCATATGTAGCCAAGAGGGTACCCGGTTCCCTTCCCGAATAAATTTTATATATGACCTTTCGCCTCTTACATCTACCATAAAATTTGGTTCTAAAAGATACGATTTCAGGAGAAGATATTGTGCAGTAGGCAGAAGAGTTTTCAACTTAAACAGCAAGCCATCGCTTCTTTGACAACAAGGAAAACTTCTGAACTGTACTTCTTTTTTTTGTTGGAAAGCTCCAAGGATGTGCTGTGTTACCCGATGGGCTTGCTCTGGACTTCTAAATCTAATCTGGAATGGCATCCTGTACACTTCCTACTGTCATCATACTACTAAGGAATAAATTATTGGTCGGTGAGACGCAACAAGGTTTTCCAGTTTTCCTGGCTTGGGCATCATCGATATCACAGCACACTTTCACTGTGTGGGAAAATGGTGGATACGTAACAAAGAATTGAAAAGGAGAACTAGAAAAAGTATACTCTTCCTAGGTAACTCCTTGGCAGTTCTGCTGTTGATGCCGTCGTTGAAGACACCCTCGATTGCCGAGGAGGGTGCATTTTGAAATGTTAGGGTTTCATCGACGACTTCGGACCTAGCGAAATTGAATGGCTGAAAGCCCCTTTCAATTTCTCAACTAAGGCCATCGAAATTTTGTCCGTCTTATCTGCACCATGTGTAGGCGGAGATTGAATCCATGCGGCTTTGTGGCATTAGCATTGCTGAGCATATCGGTAGTATTCACTCTTCGTTCTAAGCAAATTGCACGACGATATTCTTTTTTGTGAGCATGGTCTCGAGAACGCATAAATCTGCGACACAATGTTCTTTTACGCCTCACCAGATTCAGCACCTTAACTAATCCGTTAATCGCTTAATAAAACTGTGGTATATTTGCATTCTGGGGCAGGGTGCACGTCTTGTGGGAAGGTTTACAAGCGGAAACTCTCTACTGGATTATTAATGGGATGTGGTCCGAACTCAGTTCAATTTTAGAGATGGTTAGAAAATGAGAACGAATTCCTTTGTACATGGCAAAGTCTTTGGCTAATGGCAGGTTTTGGCTGTATGGGTAATGTGTAGGCCCCCTAGTAGCAAGTACCTCCGCAAAATCTCTGTAGACTTAGGGATACAGTAATACTTTATGGAATGAAATCACACGTGATGGTATATTTAGATAACCTATTAGTCATGTCTTCATGTTTCGAAGAGCATCTTTCTCATTGGCCGAAGTCGCTAAGCAACTTTATAAGGCAGTTCTTACTATTAATATCGCCAAAAGTCAGTTATGTTTAAAAAAAAGTCCAGTACGGAAGAGGGGACTTTCAAGTGAATCCCAATAAAGTAACGTGTCCAACTTTCCTGTTCCTAAAACCAAACGTCAACTTAAGAGATTCCTCGGGATGACCGGTTGGTATCAACGGCATATTTTTCAATATTCTGAAGAAACATTCCACCTCACCGAGTTGTTGCGAGGAAAATAATTTCACTGGAATGACAACGCCCAAGTGTCTTCCACTTATAGGACAGCAAATTGTTAGCGAACGAGTATTTCAAAGACTCTTTATAGAGTTTATTGGTCCTTTCCCAAAAGCGAAAAGAGATCATATAGAAATCTTTATAGTACTCGATCATCTATCGAAATTCACGTTTCTCAAATCGGTAAAGAAGTTCATAAAGAAAGAAGAAATTTTTAATTGATACGGAACGTCTGAGGTTATAGTAAGCGAAATTGGCTCGCGTCGTCATATACACAGTCAATAGATGAGTCTGCATTCTCTGTTGTCTTCTGGAAGCATATGATTTGTTTTAAAAAGTACTCAAAAATCTAAATTTCCTTACGACTAAACCGACAAGACCAATTCTCTACCATATGTTTTGACCTCCAAAAGCATTTAAACAAAGCCTATGAAAAGAACGAGCATTCCATTAATGTCCGATCCTGGCCTCGACCTTTTCAGGTAGGAGACAATTTAATTAAACGAAACTTCACCCTTAGCAATGCTGCCGCCCACTTTAATGCTAAGCTTGCCAGTAGGAATAAAGGCACGTATCAATTAAAGGTTGGGAAACTCACTCTATTTACTTGAGGATTTAGATGGGAAGGAATTAGGAACCTATCATGCAAAGGATATTTGGTAACAGTAGACACCCTTTTTCAGGTTTTATCTTTGTCATAAAGACTGAAGATTAATCCTGTGCTGTAGGGGTGTGAAATTATTAGGTCAAGATTTTTGTATTTTTTTAAAATATAAAACAAGCGCTAATGGTTCCGCAACTTTGTGGCAACCTGACATCCTAGAAAAATACCAAACGATATTTTAGTATTTTCTAACACTGCTTGTCAGCGGGCTTGCGCCCTCGTTTTACGTTTTGCGTTTTTCGTTCTCTTATTTGTGATCTTGCGGCCAAAACACACGCGTTTTAATTCCAATCGAATTGTGTAAAGGGAGTGCTAAGTCCTTGCGTACATACATATATATGCACCACATCGGGCTTAATAACCGTCCAACAAGACCCAATAAAGAGATTTCAAAATTCCCAAAGTTTGGCTGGATAAATTTCCGTTGGCAGCGATCCTAACCTCCAACTGATAGTCGAAAAACTAATTAGGTGAGCATAGGGATTTAAGCTCCCTCAATAAACGAATACTAATCGGTAAACGTTATTAGGAGTGCGTCTGGTGCTCGTTTTTGGCCCACTCTGGTTCCACGTGGAGACGGCCTACCTCTCGAACCGAGCCGCGTTAACACCATGAGCATCAGCAGTTCATCGTCCTTTCGCCGGTAGTATTCTGAGATTCTGCCCGGTTAAATTCTGGTCGCCAACTCGTGGAGATGGCCTACCTCTCGAGTCGAGCCACTTCACAGCCTAGTCGCTTGTAGCCGAATAAATTGAAGTTCCGTGCAAAGCTTTCCAACCGCTGTAAGACGTACGGAAAACCAAGATAAATAAAAGAACCTGTGTAAACCCATACTGGACCAGTTATTATGTTGGTAGTTCATAGATCGATACACGTGTTGTACGGGAGATCCTCCTGAAATTTGTGGGTAGCCTAACCCCGGACCGTAGGTTAGTCATCACCACGTCCTACACGAGCGTAGACTATAAGCATATTAAACGAGTACAGTATGTATATTTGGCCTTAAATTGACTGTTAATTAACAAAATTTTGTAGTTCACTCAGCATACATCATACAGCTGACACAGATCCACCACTGGCCCGTCGACTGCGCTGGAAACAAATTTAATGTATTTGTATTGTAAGTACGGCATAGGCGACTGTGTGTTAACTTCAATCTGAGCCAAGTTATTGCAAAACTCCACTCCCATTTTCCCTGAGCACAGTCGACCCTGTATTGCCATGTTTGTTACAAGTTTTAGCTGGCCGTGAACACAAAGATGGTAGAATCGGAAAACTCGACGGCCTTTGTCACACAACGACGAAGAAACCACCGGCGCTGGTAGGTAGTCCTAAACCCCGTCGAAAAACGCGGAAACTTTGGCTCGTCATTCGGAACATGAAGAAATCTGAGGAGGACGCGTCGCTTTAATCTCCGGAGTCGCCCTTCGAAACCAAAGATTGGGGACAATCTCGGCCGAGAAGCACACTTTGCTCAAGACCGCGGATGTATTTGCGGCGAAATTGGCCCAATTTAAAAAGGGCCATTTAAAATTTTAAAAGTTTTTTGCCGCTGCAAAGTTATAGGATTAGAACTCCAGGGCTTAGTCGATGCGATAAGGAAAATTCTGGGAGTCTTCGTTGACCAGACAGTAGAAGAGCCGGATATCATTGACTGGGTAACGGAGCTGGAAAGAATATATCGGAAGGAGACCATACCAAAATTCAAGCTCACGAATGTCGATTAGGGTTTCTAATGAGAGGATAAAATTGTTAATTTGTTTAGTAAATAAATACTCCATTTTAATTTGAATTGTTTGTGCTTTCCAGTGAGTTGATAGTCTTGCGTTTCGGACAGTTGATTGAAGTGTGATCCATCTCAGCGCAGACGAAACAGGATCCAGGCTCCCTCTTGCTTTTGTGACATTCATTGGCCATGTGTCCCTTTGAATTGCAATTATAGCACTTAATTACAATTGCAGATTTATTGGTATCTACCTGGAGCGTAACTTTGTTGTTGTTGCTGACAAAAATCTGCTTCAATTGAATTGCAATAACTCAGCAGTATTTGAAAATCGTTTTATTTATGCATGGTTGCGTAGCGCATAATCCGGTATTCCGTCAATCAAGTGCTCCAGTAGTTCTTCTTGACTTATATTTATTTTATTTGATAATATTAGTTTTTCATAAAAATATTTTTGAAATGATTCATCACTTTGCCAAATTTTCTTTTCAAACTTACGTTTCATTGCAAGTTGAGACTCACGATTATCAAAAATCTTTTCCATTTCATAAAGCAGTTAATTTACTGGCATTGTCATCGACTCCGAGCAGCTCTGTAGCCAATTGGCAGCTTTTCCTTTTAAACGATTGGAAATTAATGTACGTACACTGTGATCATCAAGTGCACAGATATAATTTGCTTATTAAAAATAGGTGAATGTCGGTATCACCATACATAGGGTCATATTCTGACACTAAAACCTTAAGATGAGTAAACGGGATATTTTTGTAGATTGGTGTGTCGGCTAGCTTCTCCTTTTTTGTCATATTTAATATTTCGTTTTCCTTTGTTGAAATTCGTAATTCCCTTTTTAATAGTACTACTTCTCGCATCATTAAGGGGGTCTAGAGGCTTGAATTTCGAGCTTTTTTTTTTAACAATTAATAAAACATATCAATAAATATTTTTAGTATCCGTTTTTTTATCATTTGTTTATTAAACTTAAAGGAGTACATAAAATAAATTTCAAAACAAAAACTTTGTTTTCATTAAGTTATTCGTTCTTGAAGAAAAGGGGAAAAAGAGAGGCCGTGTCCTCGTCGACATGATTTCTATGCTTGTCGTTATTTGAAAAATAAAACAATGATAGATTCTTATTGAGTACAAATGTCGCTATACCATGAAGCACCAAAAAAAAACAATAGCGGCTACTCAAAGAAAAAGTAGATTTTTTTTCATTTTGTCGAATTTTTAAAAATATAAATTTAAAATTTTTATTTTTTGTTGGTTCTGGCGATAGAGATATATTTAAAGAATATTCATGCTAAAATTTCAAGTAAGTCGACTGATTAGATCTTGAGATATAGTGGCGACCGCATCTAAAAAGTAGTTTCGAGAAAAACGGGTTTAAAGTTTTAAGTTAAGTTTCGGGCAGCGTAACTGATATTACGTATAAATTACAATCCCTTAATCAGCTATCCCAGCTCCATACAATGATCTTCAAACGATTAGTGTAGTATATTGAAAATAAGGGTATTGTTATAGAAAGAAGGAGATAAAGTTATTCATACTAGTCAGCCATACCAGTCGTTCGCTCAACCGGTCTAGTGGCCACGTCACTAAAACGGCTATAACTTTGAAAATAATTTGAGGTTTGAAAAATCCTTTTAGGGAGATATTTTTGAATATCAAAAATGTTCGATTTTCTCAAATTTCTAGACTACCTTAAATCCCATTTCATGTCTTCGTAGCCCTGCTTAATTTTGTTCAGATTTTGGTCGTATAAAATTCCTTTATTTACTTTCGGCTTAGTTGCAGATGTAGTAATCGTAAGGACTTCTTGTAAATATTCTTCGTTCTCGCTTTTGTATGTCGTCTCGGCAATTACTTGATTATTTCCTTCGTTTCCATTTCGTACCACTTTATTCTCAGTTTTCTTCTCGTTCACATTTATTTTCGCTGCTCTCGTATCTTTTATTGTTCATATATCCATCTTTGTCTTGCATTTCATAAGTTTGTTGCTTTTCGTTGTCTGACTTATCGTTGTCTGGCTTATCGTTGTATGGTTTATAGTTGTCTTGCATTTCGTTGTAGTGATTTCCTTGTAGTTCATTTTCTTTCGCCTCGCACTCCTCTCTTTTCTCTTTGTTCTCGTCTTCCTTACGGCTTGGTGACGCTTAAGTTTTTACAGTTGCATTAGCTTCGCGAACTTTTCTTTCTTCTCCATTGTCTTTCATTTTGTCTTCTTTTCTTCCTCTATGTTCTCGTTGTCCTTACGGCTTGGTGACGCTAATGATTTTACAGTTGCATCAGCTTCTCGAATTTTTCGTAAACGTTGAATTAATTCTGGTTTATTACCAGTTAAAAGTTGATTATATGTCTTTAAAATACGCTTAAGGACGTAAATTGTATATTTTTCAAAATCACTTTCATCCATTTTGCTTAAAATCAAAGTTATTTATTATCAGAGTTTTTATTTTATTTAGTAGGCACTTTGCTGTTTTAAGTTCTAAGCCACTTCTGATTATTGTAATAGTAATTTAGACAGTTTATTTGTTGTTTTAAATGATTTTATTTCGCGGTTCTTAACATGCGTGTGTTCTTGGCACTGTTCAGACGAAAAAAGTGTTTTTTCCATCCGCGTTTCAAGGTTGCCACACATATTTTACGTTCCGCGTTGCCAGATCGCATACTTAAATTTAGTATTTTATATACTGTACATAGTTTTACAATAAATACTTAATCTATCTTGTTTATCTTATAATCTAATTTTAAATATTGGTTGTTGTTTAAGATATTAACAAAGAATTGTATTACATAACCATAATGAGCAACATTATCAGTCGACTGTTACGCTAGTTCCAATGAATACGCCAAACCACAGAATTTGAAACGGTAGGGACGAGGACTCGGGATCTGAGAGAGGCCACCGTGCTCAAAAATCAATCAAAGTTCAAAAACTTCAGCTTCAAATGGTGCACTTAAAGCTGCAACAACAACTAAAAACTCGGCGAATGCAGCTGGATTTTCAGGAGAAGCAATTGGAACTAGAGGTGCAGTTCACCGATGTCAAGGGCGAACACAGCCTTCAAGCCGACCACAAAGAACACGAAGACAGCATGACGATCCTGCCTGACGGCTAGACCGCCACAATATGTATATAAGCAGTAGTTTATACGTGTTTACCTTTGTGCTCTGAGTTTTTTGTATTTTTTCAGTGATTTTGTGCGAGTGTTTTGTGTTTATTTATTTACAAAGCTTAACTTAATATCAAAAAATCAAAAAATCGTCTTTGACTTTCAAAGTGAACGGTCGTGTTTTTTTTCTGCGCATTGAATTTTGCATTTTGTTTTCGTTTATTCCCATCGGTGGGTTTTATCAAAACAATATTAATTCTCTTCGGGTTTATTAAAACATAAATTTATACTCCGTTCGCTTTGCGAGTGCACTTTTTATTTAATACTAATAAATTGTTTTAGTTTTTCGTAATTCTTATCTGTGTTTTCTTTTCTTATATCCCCGCCGTTTCTCTTTTGTGCATGCACTTTAACTTATTTACGCTCCCGCTCTCTTGCTCTCTTTGCTTTGAAAGTTCTAAGCGTGCAGTTTCTGCGCTCTTGCGGTACTTATAACTGCTCGCTTATAAATTTCAATTTGCTTTTTTGGTACAGTGGTAAATAAATAAAATGAATAATACAAATTTAGTCTGCTTCTGCAAAAAATGCAGCCTCGTAATCAGGGCTGACCAGTCTAATATGACTTGCTGGCTGTGTGAAAATATGGTGCACACCAAGTGCGCCGGTTTTACTGGCCGGACAAGTCATGACCTTTCAAAGGGGCCCAATTTGCAGTTTTGTTGTGACGCTTGTGTCGAGGTTGCGAACGAGATGAAATCGTTCATGCGCCAAACTAAAGGCGGCCTGATGGGGCTGATTAGCTCTTTCGGAGTGGCTAGAGATAGTTTTCGCCGAGCTGATGATCTCCTCTCTCTTCACAATTAGTGGATCCACCTATCTCCCAGAATGTAGCATCTCCACCACAAGGGACTACTGAGTCCGGACAACCGGCTCAAGTTGGTTTTGCAGAAACAATGTCTGCTCCACCAAAATCCCTTTTAGTGGTTCCACTAAAGAAACAAATTTTCGTTTCTCGGCTTTCCCCTGATCAAACATCTTCTGATGTATTGTCTTATATACAAGACAAAACTAAAGCCGATTGTAATAGTGTAAAGGTAGAAAAGTTTAAGTTTTCTTATGCTAGAGACATTTCATCTTTCAAGATAACTGTCCCTAACGAGTTTTTTGAAGCCATATGCTCGGGCGACTTTTGGCCGGATAATATGGTTGTAAAAGAGTTCGAGGCTAAGATAAAGAAGAAGGGGCCCGTGGGAGTAAAACTTCCTAGTCGAGGCCAAACCAGTGTACCAATTTCAAAAAACTAACTTCTAACCTCCTTCTTTCCTATCAGAATGCAAGAGGTTTGCGTAGCAAACTCACTTAATTGTATTCTGATAGCCTTTCCTTTGCATCTCATATTATTGTGTTCACAGAAACCTGGTTAAAGCCGGAGATCTTTAGCTCCGAAGTTTTTCCAGGTAAGTACACTATATATAGGTATGACCGTCCCTCTAGACGGGGAGGTGGAGTCTTAATTGGAGTTGTTTCAAACTTCCCGTCTGAGGAGTTATTTTTTGATGAATTCAATACCATTGAATTTATTTGTGTAAAGTTATCGCTTCCTGGTAACTTTATATACATAACTTGCTCATATATTCCGCCGTTGTCTGAACTTCCTGATTATTTAAATCACCTATCCGTTATTAAGTCCGTTGCAAATAAGCTTTCCGATAGGGATCAGATGATTTTGATTGATGGCCTGCTTGACATATCTCTATCTCAAGTAAACCATGTTCGAAATTCATTAGGTCGCCTACTTGATTTGTGTTTTGTATCAAATCCTGAAGGTGTGTTTCTGTCCAGAGTAGCACCACTCACGCAACCTGAAGATCCATATCACCCAACAATCGAACTTTCATTTGATACGGGCAGAGTTATAGAAGAAAAATCAAAAAAATCCAAACGAATGCATTGTTTTCGCAAGGCAGACTTTCTGAGGCTAAATAATTTTATTTCTGGCTTTAATTGGTCTGATCTTTACTTATGCATTAATATGTCCGATGCAGTTAATGTTTTTTACACTGCAATAAACTCATTTTTTAATTCCCGTGTTCCGTGGTACTATCCGTCAACTTCCAATAAATCACCTTGGTTTAGCAAAGAGTTTACACACTTAAGAAATGTAAAGTCCAGACTTTTTAGGAAATATAAAAATACCGGTTCTCAACCTGTTTTTACTAGATATTTAAGTGCTCGGTCAAGATTTACCGTGCTTAATGCTCAGTGTTATAATAGTTACTTAAACCGTTGTAAGGTCCAGTTCTCTCAGGACCCGAAACAGTTTTATAATTTTGTTAACACCAAGCGTAAATCTAATTCTTTTCCTTCCTCGCTGTCGTTCGAAAACATGACGGCAACCACAGATCAGGCAATAGCCGATTTATTTGCCCAATTTTTTCAAACGACTTACTCTACTTTAGATTATTCATCACAGCCTTATTCTTACACCATGTCCAAGTCAAACCTCATATTCTGTCCCACTTTAACAGGAAGCTCTCTTCTTTTGGATCTTCTTCGTATTAAGCCTGTTTATTCGCAGGGCCCGATGGTATTCCTGGGTGCGTGCTTAGGTATTGCGCTAAGACCCTGTGCAAACCTCTTCACAAGTTGTTTACCTTATCTCTAGAAACCTCCCAATTCCCAAATATTTGGAAGGAATCATTTGTTATTCCTCTTTTCAAAAAAGGTAACAAGTTAGAAGCCAGTAACTACAGAAGTATTTCTAAGTTGTCAGCTATTCCTAAGCTTTTTGAAAAAAATATTACTCCTCATTTGCAGCACCTTTGCAGATCAATCATTTCTCCGTGTCAACACGGATTTATAAAACGTAGATCCACAATCACAAACCTTCTAGAGCTCACTTCATTTGTGATAAAAGGCTTCAATAGTAGTTTTCAAACAGACGTCATTTACACTGACTTTAGTAAAGCATTTGACTCTGTAAATCACTTACTTCTCATTCAAAAGCTTGACCTTTTAGGTTTTCCAGTTGATCTGCTTAAATGGATTTCAAGTTATCTAAATGGCAGGTCACAAAGGGTCCTTTTTAAAAATTCAATTTCTGAAATTCTCCGTGTTACCTCCGGTGTCCCACAAGGGAGCCATCTGGGTCCGTTACTTTTTACATTATTTATTAACGATCTTCCCTCAATTATAAGTCATTCTCGCGTACTTATGTACGCAGATGATGTTAAGTTGTGCCTGCAGTATAAGAACATTTCCTGCCATTTAAGCTTGCAATCCGATCTAGATAATTTTCAAAACTGGTGCCGAGATAATTTACTAAATTTAAACGGTTCCAAGTGCAAGCTGATGACTTTTTATCGGGCCAATCCGATATACGCGACTTACACGTTAAGTGGCAGCTCTTTGGATAGAATAACACTTGTAAACGATCTTGGCGTTTTCTTGGACCCTAAACTAAAATTTTCTAATTTTTTTCTAATCACATTTCGTCCATGGTTAATAAAGCCAGAGGAGTGCTTGGATTTATTAAAAGGTGGTCAAAAGAATTCGATGATCCTTATTTGACTAAAACTTTATTTATTTCGCTAGTCCGTCCGATTCTGGAGTATGGGTCTCCCGTCCGGAGTCCACAATACGGAATACATATTGGTCGTATTGAATCTGTACAAAAAAACTTCCTTCTTTTTGCTTTACGGCGCCTAAACTGGGATGCAAATCTTATCTTACCTTCTTATTCTAGTAGACTTCTTTTAATTAATTTACCATCCCTAGCCAACCGTAGAACGATGCTTGGTACTATCTTTATTTATAACCTTATACACGGTGATATTGCCTTGTTAAGTCGGCTAAACTTTTCTGTGCCAAGTAGATTAACTAGAAATTATTTTCCCCTAATTTTACATCATTGTAGATCTAACTATGCCTTGCATGAGCCTTTCAGAGTATTATGTTCTGACTATAATAGACTTTTTCCTGTAATGTCAAATCTTGACTCTCTGCGAATCGTGCCGTACGATACGCGGCTGCGCCTCTCGGTTGGTTGGGCGGGTATGTGGGCCGTGGGACTCCGCGCGAATAAAAAAAAAAAAAAAAAAAATATCTGTGTTAGAAATTTTAAATAGGTCTCCCAGTAAAGGGGTATGTGTTTATAATTGTTTTAACATTTCTATTAGATTTGTTTAATCTCGTAGCTTTGTTAGTGTAATTTACGCTCTCTATACTTGCTAGAACTCTTTTTCTCCCTCTCAATTTATAACCGCTCTATTTTATAACTGTAATTTACTCTCTATGAACTTCTGGTAGACTTCTTCGTTTACTTCTCTAACTCTCTCTCTCTCTTGTATGCTTTACATTGCATTTGTTTATTGATTAAAGTTGTTGTGTTGCACAAGCCACGCTCAGTCGATATAAGATTTATTCTCTCGTGCTCTCTTTATTCGATTTAACTCGTGATCTCGCGCTCTTACTTTTTTCGTGTTTTGTCCCCTTCTGGTTTTTGGATTTGATCCCAGTGCCAAATTTACTTTGAGGTATTTTTCATATTCTTATTTTTTTATTTGCTTTAAACTTACAATGGCTCTTGTCTGTTCTAAGAAAAATTGTACTCTTGCGTCTTCAACTAAAGACCCTTTTATTTTTTGCTGGCTCTGCGATTCGATGATGCACGTTAAATGTGCAGGATTTACTGGCAGAGTCAAAGATTTCATTGATCTTAATTCTGGTTTCATGTGGTCATGTGGGTCCTGCAAGGAAATGGTAGTTGAGATGAGCGGCTTTATGAGGCAGACTCGAGTCAGCCTATTGAATATCTCAGGAGCTTTTAAACAACTCAATGAGGGGTTTGAACCCGTCTGTGCCCAGTTTAATAATAACAAATTATTAACCGAGTCGCCTAAACGTAAAAAAGCCAGTTTAACCGACGTTAACATGATTGTGGAATCCACCCCAAATCCGAACTTGGTAGCAGCAGTTTCTGTTGACACAGGGGTAAATGAACCAACTGTGGCTATGGATACAGCTAGTTTGGTTGGAACCCCTGTTTCCAGAATAAAATCTACAGTACTGGCTAAGTCAAAGAATTCGTTGCTGACCGTACCTACAGGTACATAGGCACCGTTCCTGGTTCTCAGCCCAGTGTGGTTCAGACTGCTGCTGGGGGCTTAAGAAACTTTCAGTTGTTCCACAAAGGAAGCAATTATTTGTTTCTAGATTCACCCCAGATACCACATCTGAGGATGTTTTGGAATTCCCATCCGAGGATATTGCAGTTGAACAATTTCGATTTTCATACGCTCGTAGGATATCGTCTTTTAAAATATTTGCTCCGCCTGATGTGTTTAATGTGTTACTTTCTGAAAATTTTTGGCTTAATGATGATTTAGTAATTAAAGAATTTGTTCCAAATAAACCGAGTATTAAAATGTTAGGGGACTAAATATGAAGCTACACAAGCTTTATGCCGACTCCTTTGCATTCACCGAAGATATTTTGGCTTTTACGGAAACTTGGCTAATACCAGAGATATCTGACTCTGAAGTTCTGTCAAATAACTTTAATACATATAGGACCGATCGCCCCTCACGTAGGGGCTGATTGCCGTTACCTCTAGCCTAACATCCGAAAGAATTCTCACTCATATCCCAAACGAAATTGAATTTGTAAGTGTGAAAGTTTCCTTGCAATCTTTATCTATTTTTGTTACATTTTCCTATATTCCACCTGGCTCTGATCTAGAAATTTATGAGCACCATCTGTCCTCAATAAAATCCGTACTATCCCTTCTTTCTAACAGAGACCTTTTGATTGTTTTGGATGACTTTAATCTACCTGATATTTGTTGGTCTCCTCTCACTGACTCACTTGTCGCTATACCTTTATCCGCCCATGATTTTGTAGATGGCCTTTTAGAATTATCGTTACAGCAAGTAAGCTTTATACGAAATTCTTTAAATTGACAATTAGATCTTGTGTTTGTTTCAGACCCGTCCGAGGTCACGGTATATAGAATTGACGCTCTTGTTGTACCTGAAGACCGATATCATCCAACAATGGAATTGACAATTTGCCTCCCCTGCTCTGATACCCTCTCTCGTTTAGTGCCCCCAACTAAAATGAGATGTTTTCGTAAATGTGACTATAATAAACTAAACGATATGATTTCTCATTATAATTGGACAGACTTGTACAATTGTACAGACATTGAAAGTGCCACTGAACGAATGAATGCGTTCCTGATAGGTTTCATTCAAACCTAAACAGGCCTCTTTGGTTTACCAATGCGCTTCAAAGACTTAAAAACCTTAAATCAAATACTTATAAGAAGTAGAAAAAATCGGGTTAGCCATCAGATTTTTCGAAATATGTAGTGGCTCGATCGGATTTTAATGTTCTCAACAGTCATTGCTATTCTATGTATCTAAATCGATGTAAATTTGAATTTTCAAATGATCCGAAACAGTTTTTCAACTTTGTTAATGCCAAGCGTAAGTCATCGGCATTGCCTTCATCGGTACGTCGAAACTTAACGGAGGCATCGACGGATTCTGAAATTGCTGATTTATTTGCTGAGTTTTTCCTACTTATAGTTCAACAGCTTCGTCAAATTCTAACTACCCTAATCCCTTAAATAGGGCAAATTGTATTTTTACCCCTTTAATTACTGAAAATTCTCTCTTAATAGATTTAGCAACAACAACGCCGACTTATTCTCCCGGTCCAGATGGACTTCCTGGATGTGTGCTCAAGTTTTATGCGTCAACCATTTGTAAACCGATTCATAAACTTTTTAATTTGTCTATTTCATCATCAGTTTTTCCTACTATCTGGAAGGACTCTTTTATTATTCCACTTAAAAAAGTGCGAAGGCTGATGCCAAGAATTATAGAGGTATTTCCAAATTGTCGGCAATTCCTAAAGCATTTGAACGTTGTTCGCGCACGTTGCGTTTTTTAATTTGTTAAATAGTGTAAGGCGGGAGCGGGAGCGCAATAAAGATTTTATCGCTCTCGCGAATTCGCCCCCTTCGTTAAGTTAGGCTTAAGCGTTTATATATTGAAATTAAAGTCAGTTGTTATATGAACCTCATTAAGCAAACTCCCTTTCGTCGCTTCGTCGCCAAAAATAAATTTTTCCCTGCAGTCACAAGTTTTGCGTTTATTAATACAAAACAGTAAACAAATAAATCGCGCCGGCTTTTAAAACAGTGAAGTTGTTGTTGCCGCTGCTTGTCGCCAGTTCCTGCCTACTTTAATTCGTCGTTGCTGCCGCTGGACAATTTTGACCGCTCCAGTTCGCCGTTAACTGGACCAGAAGTTGTTGTTGCCGCTGCTTGTCGCCAATTGCTGCCTACGAAGGAAGGCATGTGGATTCGAAGAGGGAAGTTGCCGACGGATGTGTATCGTCCCACCAGGTATAGAGTGCTAAAAGTTGAAAGTTAATCTGTGGCGTGTCATAAATTGTGTTTTTGGCCCATCTTTCAACTTTTTGCATTCGTGTGAAATATTCGGTAGATAGCGAGCATTCTAACCAAGAAATAAATAAAACTTGCATGTACTAACGATTATAATTCTGATATATACATAAATCCATACATATTTACTTATTATGGATCCCTGGTCATGCAGGCATAGCAGACAACGAGCTAGCGACCACACCGCAAAATCCACAAGCAAAATGCCCCTTATTTACACCCCAAACATAAATCTAACAGACATCAACAGACACCTAAAACAAGAATTTCTAACAAGAAACAGACAAAATATAGAACACTGCAATCAATGGTACAAAACTATGAACAAAGACTACTTAAACATCGACAAATACTGCAGATCCTTCTATTCCAAATGGAGCAGACTCGATCAAATAAAAATTGTACGCCTTAGGCTAGGCCACACAAAACTTACACACGAGCACTACTTCAATCAAAATCAATCTTCAGTTTGCCCCTTCTGCCAAGGCGACAACACCATACCCACCTACCAAACTCATGCCCATCACTCCTACCCACCAAACTATCCATTTTCAAAAACACAAACCCAATAAATGTCCTCAACGACCTCAACCCAGATAATTTAGAAAAAATTTTAGCTTTCTTAAAAACCTCAAACCTGTATTACAAAATATAAAACATAACCAAAAATGTACAGATATTACAAAAATTACCATTAAGTAGCAAAATTACAATGCACAATATGTAAATACACTAATAAATAGATATCATATCATTATCCTAAAAGCCGAAGGCCTTGTTGCCAGCGCCTTACCAACTAAGTTAGTCTAGTTTTGTAAACTTTTCTATCTCTAATAATAAATAAATAAATAAAATTCTGATACATACATATATCCATACATATATACATATTTCGAATTATACATACATACATAAGTGAATCGCTTTGGACCAAAATCAAATAAATATTTGTCGGCATCCTGGTTTTTAAAAAAATAAAATTCCCACATTTCTCGTCGTAGTGTTCACTACGATTAAAAAGGTCACTAATTAAAAAGGTAAAAGTTGAGAATTGTGAAAAGTTATAATTCCAGAATTAAATCCCGGGCAAATTTTCTGCCGCGCATTTTCTTCAAATTTCCCTCGCTTTTCGCCATTTCCCGCGCTTTTAAGCGTCAGGTTTATATATTCGTTGCCCTTAGTTATCGGTCGGTGCATCATCCTCCGTTAGCATTTCGTTGAGCACCGCCAGCCCTACACACATACACACTCACACAGACAGCGCAGACAGTTCTCTTCCGTCGTTTTCGTTTTCGATCGCTGGAACGGTGCAAGCTTTGCTGCTGATTAAACGTTTGTTCGTTTTTTGGTGTTGGAGCTTGGCGTGTGCTCCCCTACACTACGTGCGCTCGGCATATTATAATTATTGAATTATTCAAGTAAATTAGGATTCCTTAAATTAATTCCTTAATTAATTTTAAATAACTCCCCTACACTGCTTGCGTTCAGCTTATTCGTCTCGTTGGTTATTTTGTCCACATTTACATACATATAATTAAAAAAAAAAATTAAATTTAAAACTCTTCGAATAAAAAAAAAAATGCCAACATCAGAAACTAACAACCAGGACATCGAAGAGTTGCAAAACCAACGAGATGGATATATGAGGATTATAGAGAGAACGCAAAGATATTTAAATGAGGGTCGATTCTCTTTAAATACGGTTGAGTTAGAATGTCGATTAGAAATTCTAAATACGCACATCGAAAATGCTTCGCTTATACAAAATAAAATTGAAGCGAAAGATGGCGATGATGAGTACCGCGAAGAGTTCGAAGAGACTGCGATAATAGCAAAATCGTTGCTAATTTCCCTAATTGCGGAAACAAAGCGTAAGAGCGTTGACAATTCCGCTCCGCCGGCAGCGCGCACACCCCAATGCCGTTTGCCGAGCGTCGCTCTTCCAACCTTCAGCGGAAAACATTCCGAATTTAAAAATTTTATAAGCCTTTTCGAAACTTTTGTTGACAAAAATGACACGCTGCACGATATCGAAAAATTCCACCTTCTAATATCGTGTTTGGCTGGAGACGCGCTAGGAACAGTCAGGGCATTCCAAGTTACCGCGGATAATTATCCTAAAGCTCCGGCTAGCCTAAGTCGGGTGTACGATAATGATTGTTTAATTTTCTTTGACAATATATCGACACTGTTTAATCTGCCAAAGATTTTCCAGCCATCAGCTACCGCCTTGAGAAACCTGATCGACACAGTCACAGCGCTGAACCATTCTCTTTTGTACATTGGGGATGACAAACGTATTACGAATGCCATCCTCATCCATCTAGTAATGGGCAAAGTCGATGGAGGAACTAAAAGAAAATTGGACGAACAGTTAGATTATACCTCGCTTCCTCTTTGGAGCGAGTGTGAGTCGGCCCTGAACAATCGCTATCAGCATATGGTTGCCGAAGAAGCGTGTAAGCCAAAAATTGTTCAGCAGAGCCAGGCTTATCCAAAGAAGAATGGAAACAGGAGTTTTTCGTTTGTTGCTGCCATGGACGACCCCGAAGTATGTGTGTTTTGCAACTCAGCAGAACATCAAGTAGGAAATTGCACTGCTTTTGCTGCCCTATCAGTTCAGCAAAGATTGGATTTCCCAAAAAAGGCTCCCTGATGCATTAACTGACTCCGTAAGGGTCACACGGTAAAAAGATGCAAATCGAAAAGATGCAGGGTGTGTAAGTCCTCACACCACACATTGCTGCACATTTATTCGCCATCAAATCTCGCGTTGCCACCTCCTCCTCAGCCCACGCTCTTGCAGAATACTCCATCCACTTCGCATGTTTAGCATGCGACTGCATCGGATAGAGTTATTCTTGCCACAGCCATCGTAAGCGTCCAAACAAAAAGTGGCGAATTAGTTTTGGCTCGAGCGTTGCTCGATTCTGGTTCACAAGTGAATTTTGTGACCGATGAGCTCGCTCAGAGACTTCAGATTAAGAGAGAGGAAGTAAGTTTGAGCTTGCGGGGCATTGGTGGAACTAATGCTTAAGCAACCAAGAAAATACACACGATAGTCAAGTCGCGAATGGGTAGCAGTCAATTGTCGTCCGAATTTTACATATTAAAAAATATTTCTGGTTATCATCCGGATCAAACGGTGAACACCAGCGGCTGGAGGGTGCCTAAAAATATTAAATTGGCAGATCCATTCTTCTTCAAGCCCCAAAAAATAGATACGCCTATAGATATAGGCGCAGACTCGTTCTTGGAACTATTGTCAGTCGTCCAGATAAAGCAAGGGCCTAAGTTTCCCATTTTGCAGAAAACAGTTCTCGGCTGGATAGTGTCTGGGAGATGTGCCTCAGAAAAAATAAGAAATGCTGAAAAGTTGGTACATCTCAGCTGCCAGGAGGAAGTGTTGGAGTCAATAGACACAATCCAGCAGAAATTTTGGTCTGTGGAGGACTTGCCGCCCAAGGCCAAGATCCATACTCCTGAGCAGCAACTTTGTGAGCAACACTTTGAGAAAAATACTCAAAGACTGTCGTCCGGAAGATTTTCGGTTCGTCTGCCTTTCAAATCTGACCCAAACACTCTTGGTTCATCAAATGAAGTTGCCAAACGTAGATTTTTGTCGCTTGAAAGAAGATTATCCAAAGATCCTTCTTTAAAAAAGATGTATCTGGAATTCATGGAAGAATATGAAGCCATGGGCCACATGTCTTCCACTAACAATAAAATTCCAGACAGTTCGCACTATTTCATTCCGCACCAATGCGTGCTGCGACCTCAAAGCACCTCGACAAAGTTGAGAGGGGTATTCGACGCCTCGAGCCGTACATCGACGCAGGTCGCGTTGAATGACATCTTGATGGATGGCCCCACCATTCAAGAGGAGCTGTATTCGACCCTGCTTCGGTTCAGACTGCACAAGTTTGCGCTCGCAGCAGACGTAAAAAAGATGTATCGTCAAGTAATGGTTGACGAAGCTGACCGAAACTTTCAGCTCATAGTGTGGAGACGAGATCCATCTGAGTCTCTAAAAATCTTCAAGCTGAACACCGTGACTTATGGAACTTCGCCAGCACTCTATCTGGCGATTCGGTGTTTAATGCGGCTTGGAGAGATCGCGCAGGATTCGTGTCCAAAAGCCGCTAAGGTCATTCAGAATGACTTTTATGTTGACGATTTGTTGACTGGCGCCAGATGCGTTGAGGACCTGCTAAGCCTTCAAGACGAAGTTTCTCAGGTATTGCAAGAGGCAGGATTTGAATTGGCAAAGTGATTTTCTAACTGCCCAGAGTTGTCCGCATCTGAAAGCGCTGTCATGCCGCTAACGGCAGACTCAGACGTAACTAAAACCCTTGGCGTGGTTTGGTTGCCGGGTAAAGATTACTTTCAATTTCGGTTGGATGTCTCTTTCCTGGATCTTCGTGCGACAAAACGAAACATGCTGTCGGTGACTGCCCGACTTTTCGATCCGATTGGCCTATTGTGTCCTCTAGTGATTAGGGCAAAAATGTTGTTGCAGGAACTGTGGCTTCGAAAGTTAGACTGGGACGAGGCGCTGCCGATGCAACTTCAGACATATTGGGAAGCTTTTAACAGAACGCTGTTGCAGCTGCCCAAGATCAAGGTATCGCGATTCGTTCATACAGACGCCAAAGTTCCGGCAGAAATACATGGTTTCGCTGACGCTTCCATGCGAGCATATGGAGCGTGCATCCACGTTCGCACTAGTACCGCTAAAGGTTTAAAAGTATCTTTATTGACAGCAAAATCCAAAGTAGCTCCCCTCAAGACGAAAACTTTGCCTCGCCTTGAGTTGTGCGCAGCTCACCTTCTTGCGGATCTTTATAATCGTGTAAGACCATTGTTAATTTTCCGATTACAAAAGTGTTCCTCTGGACGGATTCGGAGATCACTTTGCATTGGATCAAAACGCATCCTTCGTCGTTGTCAGTTTTTGTCTCAAACCGAGTTGCGGAGATTCAAGAGTGGTCGGAAAAAGTAATCTGGAGACATGTCCCCACGAAAGTAAACCCAGCGGACATCGTGTCACGTGGGTGTAACGTTGAGGAACTTACAGCTTCCATTTGGTTCGCTGGGCCGTCGTTTTTGCTCGATGCAGAAAAAGATTGGCCTGTAAATCGACACTTCGAAGTACCTGCTGATGTCGTGTCGATGGAATTACGCAAATCAGCATTGGCGCTTGTGGTAATCCCAGAGCCCAATTATGTGCTTCAGAAAATAGAATCCTTTTCGTCGCACATAAGGCTTCTAAGGGTTTTCGTGTGGGTCTTACGGTTTATTCAAATGTGTAAAAAAAGTGTCGCAGCCCTTTGAAAAAAGTATTACACCAAAAGAACTGAATTTTGCGTTCGAGAAAATAGTAGAAGTAATCCAATCTCACGAGTTCAGTGACGACATTAAAAAAATTCGGAAAAATAAACTGGTAGCAACGAATATACAAAAACTAAGCCCTTTTCTCCAGGAGAAAAAATTAGATTGGTGTTCCTCGACATTGCTGCGAGTTGAATGCTCCTATCCCGTACGAAGCCAAATTCCCGTTGTTGTTGTCGAAAGGCTCACAGTTTGTTAAAACGTACGTGTCCTACCTGCACGTTACAAATTGTCATGCTGGCCCTCGAGCTCTTGTAAGTCTGTTGCGAGAAAAGATATGGTTGGTAAATGCGCAGGAAGTTTGCCGCAGAACAGTTCGTTCATGCATTCGTTGCTTTCGGTGCAAGCCTCTTGACGCAAATCATGGGGATCTTGCCATCAGACAGACTTCGAGCTCTCCGCACTTTTAATATCTGTGGTGTTGATTTTTTGTGGCCCATTTAACAGAACGTATTGTATCCTTGGTAAGCCACCGTACAAATCATATGTGGCATTGATTGTATGTTTTGCGTCCAAAGCGGTCCACTCAGAGTTAGTTTCTGACCTCACCACTGATGCGTTTTTGTTGGCATTCCAAAGGTCCGTGAGTCAACGCGGGATTCCGGAGAAGATGTGGTGCGACAACGCGACGAACTTCGTCGGAGCCGATCGCCACATAAGAGAGTTCCGGGCCCGTCTGGTGGAGCAGGGGGGCGGTATCGCAACATTCGCATCAAGCAAAGGATGCGAGTTTGCGTTTATACCGCCCAGAGCACCTCACTTCGGCGGACTTTGGGAGGCAGGTGTGAAGTCTGCAAAGCACCTGTTCCTTCGGACGGTCGGCGAAGACATCCTGACCGCGGAGGAGCTCGGAACTCTCCTCACCAGCGTGGAGGCCGTTCTCAACTCCAGGCCCCTCGGAGCGATCAGCACGGATCCATACGACGGCGAAGCCCTAAGCCCAGGCCATCTCCTGATCGGCGGGCCCCTCCCAGCTCCACCCTTAGCAGCGCTCCCGGACCAAGTCAGCCCAACCTGCTTACGACGATGGCGCAGCGTCTCGTGTCTCAGGCACAGGTTTTGGCAGCGTTGGTCCCGGGAGTACGTCTCGAGCTTCCAGGCGAAAAACAAGTGGCACCAGGAGGTTTCAAACGTCGACGTGGGATCTCTCGTCGTCGTCGCCGAGGACAATCTTCTTCCGCAGCAGTGGATGATCGGGCGGATCGTGGCGGTGCACGTCGGCGCTGACGGCAAGGTCCGAGTGGCGGACGTGAGGACGAAGGATGCGACGTATCGGCGAGCGGTCCATAGGCTGGCGGTGCTGCCTGTGGCATGCTGAAGACGGCGGTCCTTCAGAAGGGGCGGTGTTCGCTCACTTTGCGTTTTTTTGGTTTTAATTTGTTGAATAGTGTAAGGCGGGAGCGGGAGCGCAATAAAGATCTAATCGCTCTCGCGAATTCGCCCCATCTCTCGCCCCCTTCGTTAAGTTAGGCTTAACCGTTTATATATTGAAATTAAAAGTCAGTGTTAAATCGAACCCGATCCAAACCGCACTCCCTTTCGTCGCTTCGTCGTTATTAAAATCGTCAAAGATCCACCACGTCGCGTATTTATTAATACAAAAAAGTATTAAGTTTTTCACCACCCATCAGACAGTAGGACAGTAGAAAGAAGTCAGGGAACATTCAATGAATTCTTCCGGTCCTACATATCACTCAACAAATTCTAGCACATAAAGGCTAGGCTAATGCTAGAGAATAATAAAATAAAACAAAAAATTAGATACGATAAAAATTGCATGATTTTGATTTAAAAATAGGAGACCAGGTTTTATTTAAGAATGAAACTGGTCATAAGATAGACTTTAAATATACTGATCCGTATACAGTAACGGAAACAGGAGCATATCGTCTTACAATCTTGAGCAGTAAACATAAGAAAGAAGAAGTTAATAAATTTAGCTTAAAAACAGGAGAGAACGCTATAGTCGAGTGCCTCGACTATTAGATACCCGTTACTCAGCTAAACAACTTAATATAAATATGCCTTCTTGTGTTTTTTTTTGTTTTAACATAATGTTAATTATAGTGGAAAAATTTTAATTAATTAATTAATTATACAGGAAAAAAGGACAAAAAGTTCAAATTATCAATTTGAATTCGGCGATCTCTTAGTGCTGGCAGCTTTACAGCACGAGCATCAGCACCAGCGCTGCTTTAGCGCAGGCAGCTTTTGTCCTGCACCAGCAGTTGTGTTTATGTTTATGTTTTTGAGTGCAATAAATTGACTAGAAATATTAAATATACATACTTATTATATTGGCTAAACATGTATGTGTTTAAATAGTATTATGAATATTAAAGTCTAAATGTTTGCACAACACGAGTAACGGGTATAGCGAATAGCTTTCTTTGAAAGGAGTTATCTTTGCCGGGATATTGCAACTGTGTACAATATAAATACATACATATGTATATGCTTACATACATACACACATACGCCATTGTTTGACTCAGACCTCCAATTTGGCTAACTAGATTTGATTTGCATAGTTCTTGGGATATAGTTCGGTATTGACAAATGAAAACCATCGCAATTTCCTTTAATAGAAATCCTTATCTTTTATGTTGGTTTTGTATCGACCTTGTAAACAATAATTGTAGTGTTATTGAATTACTCGAGGTCATACGTTGGTTATATTTTAATTTCTTCTATAACACAACGATGTATTCCACTTAACTTTCATCACACTTACACTCCCTGGGGAGTGAACCCGACTATGATAGGACTAGCTAGTTTCGTCTGCACGTCACCTTAGACTCATCAGCTATCTACGGTGATGGAAGCAGAGCGTAAGAAACTCCCGAATGTTACGATCAGAGAAGCTTTTTGGCAATTGTGAGTTGCCAAAGTTCATTGGTTTTAACATAGGTGGAGTTCTGTCGTTAAAGCTTCTATCAGTGTGTGAAAGTTTTCAGTGTTTTGTCTGTTGAAAAACCCTCGGTTTTTTCGATATGCAGACTGGTAAATACAACAAATAGTTGAAGATTGTTTAATCGCTGAATTTAGGGCGAGTGGATCCCTTTTGTTTTATGTTGGTTTTGTATCGACCTTGTAAACAATAATTGTAGTGTTATTGAATTACTCGAGCTTATACGTTGGTTATATTTTAATTTCTTCTATAACACAACGATGTATTCCACTTAACTTTCATCACACTTACACTCCCTGGGGAGTGAACCCGACTATGATAGGACTAGCTAGTTTCGTCTGCACGTCACCTCAGACTCATCAGCTATCTACGGGGATGGAAGCAGAGCGTCAGAAACTCCCCAATGTTACGATCAGAGAATCCGTTCCGACTTATATACTGCGTGCAAAGAAAAGAAGGGTGTGTGCAAAGTTTCAATTCGATATCTTTAAAACTGAGAGACTAGTTCGCGTAGAAACAGACAGACGGACAGAGCCTACAAGAGGCCCTAGAGTTGTGTCCCAACGATAGAACTCGCCCCCTCACAATAGCTGAGTGCAGGGCACGACAGGAGTCCAGCAAACCCATCCACAAACGGAAAAGAAGTGGAAAAGGGTTAAAACTCCTGCAACAAAGAAGACTTCTAAAGGACTACAGGAATATAGAAACGACCTCGCAGGAGAAGGAAGTACATGAACGGAATATTAAAGAATTGGACAAAATACTTTGCAAACGAGCAAAGTAACGCAACAAGGGCTGCATTTATGCCAATGCCTAAGTTGTCTTTAATTTTAAAACTTCTAACCGGAGTCGATGCGCGAAAGCGCTGCTCGAAAAATACTAACCACTGTTAGTTAGGCTATATACTAACAACATATAACTGATATTGGTTTATATAGAGCAAAATATTGTAAATCAGATATATGAAAACTAACACAAAAAAAAAATTTTTTTTTCACTCTGATTATCAAAAGGAATTTTATGCGATTATGCCAGCAGACATTTTATTACATTTATTTAATTAATCAAATTTGAATTCCTATTTTTGTTTTTTGTTGACTTTATTTTGCTGAGTGTTTCTCGGTGGCCCTAAAATCAAAGAGAAAGCTAGGCAGGGAAATATGCAAAAACAGGAATATTTACATATATCTATTTAAAATTTCTTGAAATGAATGAATAACAATATAATAAATAAATTCTCTACAGAAAATCATAGTAATTATAATAATACTTATATATTAGGAGTATATCTAACCAAAATGGGAATTGTAGACGTTAAGTCAGTGGACTCCACTGCTAACGTTATTAACAAAGTAGAACCAAACAATATTGACCTATATTGGGTGCAAATACTCTTAATAATAATCGTTCTAATAATGAGTGCAAATCTTTTTTACAAAATATACAAGTTGCACAATAAATGTTTAAAGAAGAAGTATTTAAGCAGAGCAAACGATATAGATAAGATCTAAGAATAAAAAAAAAGAGAGGATAGAGTGTTCAATATCATACCCATTTATTGAATGATTGTCTAATCTCAAAATATGAATATCCAAGAGATTATTCAGAAATTTTACTTTTCGGACGGTCTGTTTATCTATGTAACTGAGTTGAGAGTTAAACAATTTGGAGGATAAATATGAAGAAAGATATCTCTTAGAACCATTGAAATATCTAACAATTTTAAAAAAAAAATAACACTATTAAGAATCATTCTAGGCATTCGGGTAGAATCAATTGAAACGGACTTCGGTATTTTTAGTACAGACACCAAATACCTAGTTTCTAAGAACGATTAATATGGCCCTACAATGTCGTCTAACATAATTAAGGCAAATCATTTTAGCAAGATTTAAATCAGAATAATCGTTAAACAAAATAAAAAAAAAAATTTTTAATTAAAGTATGGCATTTAATACTATAGAATTAGATAGCTGTCTTGATGAAATAATTATTAAAGACCCAGAATTTAGAATGCGTGCATTAACCATTCTTCAATGTCATAAAACCTTCATTCCCATTACTGAATTTGAATATGACTATATGGAAAAGTACAATTTGGAATTCAGCCCTTTGTTTGCTTGCAATAAAAAAATATGGGGTTTAATCCTAAATACTTTGCCATACGTCTCAGTAAAGGAGGTCGTGGATTAGAACGGTTTCGCATCTCTCTGTTCAGCGACGAGTCGGTTGAGTAGCCGTCCTCCGGCACACCAAGGGCCTCCACTTCCTCCGCAAGCACCTGCTCAGCTGGGTTGCCGGCAGGACTTCCCGAGGAATAAGAGTCCCCCTTATAAATCTTGATATGTATGGCACTGAAACCATAGTTGAGCGTTCCCCGAGCAGCCTCTATGGGAGCGACCGACTCCTTATTCAGCACCACGATCGCTTGGTTCACGTCACCTGCGTGCTCCTCCACCTTAACGACTTTCCAGTCTTTTGTGGGGAGATGTGGGTTGCATTCTTACAACATATAAAGGATGTCCTCCGGTGATACGATTGCTGCTGGGAGCCAAATTCTGGCTCGTGGTCTACTGGGGACGTCACACCAACCTAGTGCGACTATGTTCGCCCCTTCGTAAACTGCTCCGAGCTGTGCTACCGCCTGTTTGTATAGGTCAGCTGATCGCTGATTATCGCAGGCCACCACTTTTACACTGCCCAGGTACCAGCCCGCGTCCATACAGCAAGGCGATGAACCGGTCTTCTCGCGTACCATACGCAGGCAAATAAGAGACAGCTTGGACTCAACCGCCTTCCATTTATTTCTGGGGATCGTGTTCTCCGGATTTCCCCTGTCTATAAGTCCAAGTAGGACCCGATCTTTGGTAATCTCGGCAAAGGAGACCGACGGCTGGATCTTCGATCTCTTCGCCGACGGACCGGGCAGCTCTATGGAGCGTTGCCTCTTCGCCTGAGCACCTTCTTGCTGGGGCTGCTCTTGCCCATAGTTAGGAAACACCGTCCTTGCCCACTCTACCTTCTTTAGCCATTTGGGCGAAGGCGTGGCGACATTGCTTCTGGCATGCGAGCGCAGGGTTTGGGCGGCAGTCCGTCCCTCTGCGTATGTGAACTTATTTATACCAGCGGGTGACCCTTTCTGTCCCCCGACATCCCTAGTTTGGGATGGGGCCCTTTCTGAGCCCTACTGGTGCTTGCAGTGGAACCATCGTTCATCTTTGCAGCGCCGGGTTTTTGTGGAGTTCCCGTCTCCGTTTTCTTATTTGTATTTTTATTTTTTGTTTCCATAATTGTAAGTAAGGCGGGTAAGGCCGGGTAAGGCGGTAGATAGAACAGAGGGTCGCCATCTCCCTGAGCCCACCGTTTGAGACTGAGCTAGTTGTTGATCCGGGCCCCCAGCCAGGCTGACTCTTGGCACGGTCCGAATTACACCGTAGTCCGGCCCGGAGTGAGATGTTGTTTGGGAGAGGAAGTGGGTAGGTGGTGTGGTGGGGATATTGGGTTTGTGTAAAGCAACTGTTTAGATGCGGCTGAACAAATCGCATCGTCGGTACTGCCTCGTTGCAAGGTTGTCCGGGACTGCTTATTTGCTGGGGTTTCCGTCCACGATTCCGTGTTAGACTTCCACCGCCAGCTTATTCGCAGTTGGCCTCGAGTGAGGTCGTCCGCTATCCGCAACCTGCGACCCGCTCGGTCGCCCCAGCTAGGCGGCTTCTGAACCATCTCACAAGTTCCTCAGACCAAGTTCACTATAATAATGAATATAGGAATACAATTACGAAAAAAATATATAATAATAAATAATAAGAAATAGTCGCATAAATTTTAAAGTTTTGATTTTAATAACTTTTTTAATATTTACAATATTAACTACAAAAAAATTTAATATTTTCTTATTTTCTAATTTTTATAAACATACATATATATATTACACATACAACATAATAATTAACAAAATAACTCGATAACTAGATTACGTTATTTTTCAAAGGGAGGGAGATGTAGTATGCTCACATATCGGGTACACACTGTACCACTTATGTCACTGCAACATTGTGGCATTTGTTTATGTCTTAATATTCCCAGCACTTCAAGTGCGGAGTAATTCGACCCTCACAACAATGTTATGAGCATCCTAAATGCTGAGCCGGCATGTCTGCATGCGCGGCCGATCATTCGGTTACCATGTGAGCATAACACCCTCTCTCTCATGCGCGGCCGCTACTTGCGCCGCTTATATACACTTATGCATAAGCATTGACCGCTGCTCTGCAGCGGCACATATACATTGATATAGATAATTAGATACATAAGCGTTGGCCGCGGCAATGCTCGCGCAGCTATGAGAATTTAAAGCCAAGCCAACTTATTCTTAAGTCAAGCGGCAACATTCATGAAATGAGCCCCGAACCGAATGCACATTTATTAGTGCATATTATAATCGTAGTGAATTCAAATAAAATAAATATTAAATACAGAATTGATTGATCCTGGCCCATGATTAGCATCCTTACAAACAAATAATTTTTACAAACAAAAAATAGGATGAAAAATGATGAACCAGTTTATATTAAAAACTATAAAATTCCTCACAGTCAAAAAGAGAAAGTAGACAAACAAGTCCATAAATTAGGCAAAGATAAAAGATGGCGTTTAGTAATTGACTTCAGCCAAATCAATAAGAAAATCTTATCCGATAAATGTCCATTACCAAGAATAGACGATATTCTGGATCAACTAGGCAGAGCTTAATACTTTTTATGTTCAGATTTTAAAATTACAGTATCCCGATTTTAATAAAGAATTTTGTATGACAAGGGATGCAAGTAAACAAGCATGCGGAACCGTTCTAACACAAGAACATAATGGAACGCAGTTACCAGTAGCAATAAATACCAGACGGGACAAGAATTAGCTGCTATTCATTGGGCAATTAAACACTGTAAACCATATATCTACGGAAAGCATTTCACAGAAAAACAGACCATTGACCTCTTACATATCTATTATCCATGACTAACCCAAGTTCAAAATTAACCAGAATGAGACTTGACTTAGAGGAATACGATTTTACTGTTGAACATCTTAAGGGAAAAGACAATCATATCACAGATGCATTATCTCAAATAACAATCCAAGACCTACAAAATATCCAAAAGGATAATAAGATTCTGAAAGTCACTACCAGAAATCAAAGTAGACAAAAATCCTGGAGCAGAAAAAGAACAAATAGAATTGCCTAAACAATATACAGAAATAGCTTCTACGCCCAACGTTTACAACGTCATTAAGAATGATGTTATCGATTTGTATACAAATGGAACCCTTGACTTAGGTCAATTCTTCCAAAGGCTTGTTACGGATCGGGCGACTATATTATATAGCTCCCATTAGGAACAATCAGAAAAAAGGATTAAAAAAATTATATCTATGTTGTTTTTAATAATTTTCTTTTGTTCGTCGGGATTTGGTAATTTTTAAATATTATGGAATTACGGTTTTAATTAAATTAAAATCGGACAACAATATTATAATATTCATATAGCTGCCATAGAAACGATGGCAAAATGCAGCGCAAAATCGACATAGCTTCATTGTTTTTAGTAATATAGGCATAGAAATCGAAATGTAGTAGATTTGTAACAACTGCAAGGGTATGTAAACTTCGGCTTGCCGAAGTTTGCTTCCTTTCTTTTTTTCCTTTTTTTAAGATGCAAGCCACGTGCTTTTGAAATTCGACTTTTAAATTGCATTTTTAAAGTGTTTAAAAAAGCAGTTTATAAGCGTTCCAAAAAATTTTTGTGATATGAATTCGATGAATGGTGGTGTGTACTTAGTGTTTGTGTGTTTAAACGGTTGAAATCTATCGTGCTGTCTTTGAACTTAAGTGATAAAGTGAGTTGCCTAAAACGCGTTTTTTAAATAGAAAACTAATTTTTAAATAGAGCAACAAAGTGAGTCCAGCGGAGTCCACTTCTGAAACCTATTGAGATTTGTAGAGTATTAAATTCTTTTTAAAATGTATATGGTTAGAATCGCCACTTATTGCCACTTTTTCCGAAATTTAAATTTTAAGCACATAACCTCAAGTTTTGCAACCTTAACAGTAGTTGCGTTGAATATTAGAATCCTTTTGATTTTCAATGAAATATTGAACTAGAATCCGAAGAGCATGATGTTTAATAGCAGGTGCCATTTTTTTACTTATTAATAAAATTTGTTTAATCCGATTTTTGTGCATTTACATTGAACTTTTGTGGAACGAAGAACATTTTCTTTTGCATTTTGAATTCTATTCAGAAGCAGATATAAAAAATATAAAAAAATATAATATAAATGTAATTATAAAGTATATAATAAAAAACAAAAAATTATTCGATTATCTTAAAAAATAACAAAGTTGACTAAATCGATCGTATGGCAGCTATGGGATATATTTGTTCGATCCTATTCTTTTTAACATATATGTTGCCTAAGGATACCAAAAAACGATTGGTAAAGTTTTATCTCGATATATCTAAAATTGAGCGAGTTATTAATTTTGGCCAACAAAAGTGGTCGTTGGCCCCATAGTGCTGCGGTTGAATTCGTCTTTATATGTATGCGTGTAAATGCATTCTCTTACAGGGGTGCATGTATGCGTTTATTTCAATTCGAAAACACCGACTGCTCTTAAGTGGTTGAAAAAACTTTAAACCAAATCAGCTTTGGTTGTTGTTCTGCGAGCGGATGGTGCCTGCATTCCCTACCGACGACTGAATTTCCGTTGTATGAAATGACCAGTCTATATTTTGTAGGGTTAGTGCTTGTATGCAGTATTGTCAGAAAACCCGTAACGAACTGATTTTGTTTATGTCTGCTCGCTACGAATGTCATGCGGCTATATCAGAAGATGTGTGTGTTCGTCCCACCAAATGTATATAAAACATGATCGCCCCATTCTCTTGTGAGAACGCACAGAAGGTTGGAATCTATATATGTGAGGATCTATATCTGCCCCGTGCTGCCTTAAGGAGCTCAGCTACCTGTACCTCAATTCGGAGACTTTAACTCTTAGTCCCGAAAGTCTCGATATAGCGATCTTGCTCCTGGTTGCCTCTGATTGCTTTTCACGTTGACTTGATGTGTGTTGTTTATTCGCGTTCTGTTGCTTGTCCACTGATCCAGCTTCCAGCACTCGGCCTGTTTATATAGGCCCGCGTCTCGTTATTTCTCGGCGTTTCCTTGGCACCTCGTCCAAAGTCCACGGCTTTTACCGTTCGACCTTTTGCCCCTTTGCTAACGTGCGCAGAGTCGAGTCCAAAGTCCGCGCTGTCCTGCATACGTCACCACACTTTCTCGCTCATCTACCTGTGAGCACCTCACATAATTCCCTTTCTTCGGGTATGAAATGAGACTCGTTCCTCTTCTCTGGCTGTTGTCCTTGAAAACCCTTATAGCCCTTGAGTTCTCTGGATAATCTGTAACAGTCCTCAGATGACATGGAAACTTCCATCGACGTCGCTTCTTCTCGTTCAATTTATTTTCCTCCCCCATATGCTTGACCCATAGAAATTTTCTTCTTCTCTCCAGCTTTTATCCTTGCAAATCCTTTTAGCCTTCGAGTCCTATTGATCATGCAGATAGTTCTCTCGGCTCTCACTCCTTCTTGAGTTCCACAGCGCCCATCCTCCGATTCTCTTGAATTTCCCGCCCAAGACGTTTCGCGTTCTTGGTATCTCTTTTCCTCCGTCTGGTCACACTACCGCTGTCCCGATCGGTTTTTCGGCTGATATTAATAACTTGAACTGGCGCTGCGTTGCCATCCAATGGTAGTGATTTCCAGTATTTTCTGCCCTTCGATCGACACTATCGTCCAGTGCCCATCGACCGCTTAAAAATAGAAGCACTCTCATCCCTGTGTACATGAGGTGGGAAAGGAAATTTTTTCCGGTAAGTTGTTATTTCTCTATCTGCTTTCACCTTCTTATTCCCCATTTCTCAAAATGCTGTTTTGCCCTCGATTCGCCTTTGGCCGTAGGGTTTCGATGTCGCTTCCAGCCTGGACCGATGTCGCTAGCTCCCCCAGACCGGTAGGAAACCCTCTCCATAATTTAATTTCTCATGTGGGATTGTCCAGCCGTTTACTCTTACATGCCCCAACTAATAACTTTTTTATTTCTTGCAGAGCCTGCAGAGCTCATCTGACAGGGTCATTCACAGCTCTGCCGTCTCTCACCTTTCTTTGGCCGCCAGTAGATTCAGTCCACGGACTGGGTTATGGTTTGAAGTTGCTGAGCATCTGTGCATCCTTTACGCCTTATTCTACGGTCGTATCCATGGATGAATCTGGCTTATACACATAGTATAGTTGTTGGGGTCACTGTGCATCCTTTACAGCTTATTCTACGCAGCTTATCGGTGGATGACTCTGGCTTATGTCCGACGATGAATCCGTCTGCTTAGTTGTCGGGGTCACCGTGCATTATTTACATCTTATTCTAAGCGGCGAATCGATGTAGGACTCTGGCTTATGGCCGACGTTGTCGGGGTCCCTGTGCATCTTTTCTTTTTTTGTGCTAGTAGGTGTCCTTTGGTCCGCCACTAAATAGAATCTGGCGTATGCTAGATGCTATAGTTTGCCATCCTTCGCTCGGCTGTTTGTTGTAGCTCTGCGCCTTGTGTTTGCTTAGCTTAAGTTCGCTGGCCTGCACGGTGCGTTCCTTCCTAGTTTTTTTGGTGACTAACTTTGCAAATGTCTTGCGATATGAAATCCATTAACATGTATGGCATGTATGGTGGCTTTCATACTTCGAGTAGATGCCCAGCGTGGATCTCGTCGGCCTTTTCCTTATTCCTACGTACAACATCAAAGATCTCCTTTAACTTAGCGGCCTTCTCGTATGCTCGAGTTCACTGCTAGCATAATCTCTTTAGCATCTCTTTGCTTTAATTTTTGAATCTTCTCTTTTGGCAAGGTGTCTGTCAAGGTGTACGCCAAGGTACGTTACTTCGTTTGCTTGAGGCAGCACAGTACTGTTTAATGTAAGCGGAGGGCAGTCTCGTCTGTTTAATATAAACGTAACGTGCTTACACTTTTGATCATTGACCTTTATTCGCCAGTCATTTTTCATCAACAACTAAATGATTTGCTTGATCTGCCTTGAGAAACTCCAGCTTCGATGTTATGGTCAGCAGATATGGTGTTGTTGCATCTCACCGCGAATTTCGTATTGTGGAGGTATGAGGAGTTTGTGAGTGCTGCTAGGGAGCATTAAAGTAATTTTATGCATTAGGCCGTTAAGCCATACCCTGCCAAAGGGCTGAGAAACGTCCAAAAATATATCAGTACAGTATTCCATGTTCTCAAATGCGTTTCGAATTTCCGATGTTATACGGTTTACCGGCTTGATGGTACCATGTTTTTCGCGAAAGCCGAATTGATGTGCTGGGCCTATGTTGTGGTGTCTTAGAAACGGTACAATACGGGTCAACAGGCACTTTTCAAATAGCTTTGATAGGCATGATAGTAGACTTATTGGTCTATAAGATGAGCCGGCTGTGTGGTCTTTTCCAGGCTTAGGTATCATTATAATGATCGACTTCTTCCACTTCTCAGGAAAGTAAACGACTCTCATCATTGCATTGAAGAGCTGGTCAATTCCCGTCCCAATTTCTTTGGGGCTTCCCTGCGAACTCAGTTAATACCATTAGCATTTGGTTTCCGTGTTGATATCTAAGTTAGCATTTTGCCGACCGCCAGCAGTTGATTGGGCTTGTACTTCTGTTTCTGTGCATTCCAACCGTGCTATGATTCTTCCAATTTCGACATGCCCATCGGCTGGGGAGTCATCATTTTCTTGTAGCACTGTTTTTCTTAGTCCTTGTGGAACGCACAGTTTGCATGTCACGACATCTTCACTCTGTGATTCGCCTTCCATTACGTAGTCTTGGTATTTTTGTAGTTGCGCTCGTATATTCTCGCACATCGTCCTGACCCAACTGCAGCCATCGGAAGGTCCCGCCCCTAATGATCTCTGGCATAGGTTGTCTTGATAGAGCATCTGTCACGACGTTTAGCTGTCCCTTCCTGTATGCTATTTCGAAGTCCCTCAGCTGTAACTCCAGGGCCCATCCTTTCCGACGGGCTTTCGATGCTGTTTAACAACTTTAATGCCATGTGGTCCGTTATCACTTTAAAATGGTAGCCTTATAAGTATTGTTTCAGCTTTCTGATCGCCCACACAATTGCCAAGCATTCTTTTTCTGTTTTGGAGTAATTTTTATACGCGCCGTTTATGGTCATGCTTGAATATGATATAACCTTTTCGGCGTCCTCTGTTTCCTGATTAAGGATTAAACCTAATCTCTGGCGTAAGTCTGCAAGTACTGGGTCGGCCACCAGGCTTGCCTTCAATTCTTTAAAAGCATGCTGCTGAATTTTTGTAGGGCATGTATATCCACTTTTGTTTATGTTGGTTTGGGTTGACCGTTTTTACAATAAATGTAGCTATTGGATTACTCGAGGTCATACGCTGGTTATATTTTAATTTCTTCAATAACACAACGATTTTTCCACTTAACTTTTATCACACTTGCAATTATGCAAAAGAACTGGAAGCGATAGTTAGGGCTAAAAAATATTTTAGACGATATCTATTTTAAAGAACTTTCGAAATACTTAGTACATACATCTTGTGCGGCTCAGCAACATTAAATATCCTAACATGAAGTTACAACGGAGAAAAATAAAATGAAATGAATTTTATTATAAAATAAACAAGAAAGGAAAGCTAACTTCGGGCGGAGCCGAAGTTGATATACCCTTGCAGAATACTCTGTAAATTATATTCTCCAAAATTATTCATATGATGCATTCTTAATACTCATAAAAAATCCCAACTTCCTAACTTTAAAAACACCAAAGTTATGGCATTTCCAATCGTTCAGTTATATGGCAGCTATATGATACAGTCGGCTGATCCATATGAAATTTGTTAGGTCTGATTAATTGGCCAAAAATAAAACCCATCAAAAATCCCAACTTTCTAACTTTACAAACACCAAAGTTATGGCATTTCCGATCAATCAGTTATATGGCAGCTATAAAATACAGTCGGCTGATCCTTATGAAATTTGGTAGGTCGGATTGATTGGCCAAATATAAAACCCATAGGAAATCCCAGCTTCCTAACTCTACAAACACCAAAGTTATGGCATTTCCGATCAATCAGTTATATGGCAGCTATAGGATATAGTCGGCCGATCCTTATGAAATTTGGTAGGTCGGATTGATTGACCAAATATAAAACCCATAGGAAATCCCAGCTACCTAACTTTACAAACACTAAAGGTATGGCATATCCGATCAATCAGTTATATGGCAGCTATAGGATATAGTCGGCCGATCCCGGCCGTTCCGACATATATACTGCGTGCAAAGTAAAGAAGGGTGTGTGCAAAGTTTCAATTCAATATCTTTAAAACTGAGAGACTAGTTCGCGTAGAAACAGACAGACGGACAGACAGACGGACAGACAGACGGACAGACAGACGGACAGACAGACGGACAGACAGACGGACCGACGGACAGACGGACATGGCTATATCAACTCAGGAGGTGATCCTGATCAAGAATATATTTACTTTATAGGGTCGGAGATGTCTCCTTCACTGCGTTGCACACTTTTCACCAAAATTATAATACCCTCTGCAAGGGTATAAAAATCTTCCCGAAAAAGAAGAAGAAAGAAATACTACGTAGCAGATTCCCGTTCTCGAAGAAAGAAAACATGCTTGGAAAATAGCGCAAATGCAACTGTACACAGTGCTGTAAAAGACAACCAGCATTATATTAGCAACACTGACCTTAAACTATTTTTCAAGAAAGAAAGAGCTAGGAAAAGGAAATAAATTAAAATAAAAATTAAAATTACTTACGAAGAAATGAGAGAAGAGTTTGCCAATATTATTTAAAAAAAAACTCTGTACGAAAAAGAAACGCAATTTATTTTATTATTATATTTATTAAATCAAAGCAGATAAAGACTCAGTTTTCATGTGTGAAGCATTACAAAATTGGTTGAAATCAGAAGGTGTAAGTTTATCTCTTACAACTAGCAAGAATGTTCTACCAGAAGTAGAAATATTCCACACGTCAGTAAATGAATAACATAGAATTATTAGTAATGAAGAAAATGTAGAAGATCGTTCTACAAAATTTGAAACAATTTTATACGTGTACGATCACAAAACGAAACACAACACAACTAACACCGGGAGATATTTTCTTATACGCAGGAAACGTATCTCGTTGATAAATTAAAAAGAGATTCGCGAGAGGAGAGACGCGATTTAAGAAAATATAAAATCCGGGGAAAAAGTAAGATCAATTTTGTGCCATAAATTCAGGCCGGTATTTATTTGGTGGTGTCGGAAACGTAGCAAAGTAATTTTTTTGGTCTGCTTCACAAGATTGCCCGCACTTGCACCATAAGGCCAACCGATCTACGAAAATTGATTATTAAATATTGCCTCATCAACTTCACACCGTTCCGCGCTATCAAATCGCTGCATAGCAATATTCATCCAGCTAATAAAGGTATGCACCATTTGAAAATGATATGTTATCTGGATATCTCTCTGTTCAATGGCCGGAATAATGGTAAGGCACATCGTCCGCGATGTGGATCGGTGCGATACTATTTATGAGATCTCTTCCACATGTTAGGCCACCTTGCCGCAGTCGCAGGTGAGAGATGGTTTTGGGCAAAAAACTTTGTAGATCTGCTCAACGAATAGTAAGAGTTGTACCAGCCTTATTAAAGCAAGCTGTACTGATTGAGCTACTCCATCTGAATGCGAAGTTATATTCTTATAATTTAATTGGATACCCAACTTTAATTATTATGTTTAGAATCTAAACCAACATAACCAAACAAAAATGCATTAAAATCTTAATTTTTCTTAAAGGTTAATTTTAACTTAATTGTACCTATTTCCCAAAGTTATTTTCTCAAGAACGACAGATATAACATTATTTCCTTTAAAAAGCCTATTAAGCTTCACCATGGGGAAAGATTAAGTTTAGTTGAAAGAAGACAGTTAACAAGATTGCAAGATTGCATTCCAACCGTGCTATGATTCTTCCAATTTCGACATGCCCATCGGCTGGGGAGTCATCATTTTCTTGTAGCACTGTTTTTCTTAGTCCTTGTGGAACGCACAGTTTGCATGTCACGACATCTTCACTCTGTGATTCGCCTTCCATTACGTAGTCTTGGTATTTTTGTAGTTGCGCTCGTATATTCTCGCACATCGTCCTGACCCAACTGCAGCCATCGGAAGGTCCCGCCCCTAATGATCTCTGGCATAGGTTGTCTTGATAGAGCATCTGTCACGACGTTTAGCTGTCCCTTCCTGTATGCTATTTCGAAGTCCCTCAGCTGTAACTCCAGGGCCCATCCTTTCCGACGGGCTTTCGATGCTGTTTAACAACTTTAATGCCATGTGGTCCGTTATCACTTTAAAATGGTAGCCTTATAAGTATTGTTTCAGCTTTCTGATCGCCCACACAATTGCCAAGCATTCTTTTTCTGTTTTGGAGTAATTTTTATACGCGCCGTTTATGGTCATGCTTGAATATGATATAACCTTTTCGGCGTCCTCTGTTTCCTGATTAAGGATTAAACCTAATCTCTGGCGTAAGTCTGCAAGTACTGGGTCGGCCACCAGGCTTGCCTTCAATTCTTTAAAAGCATGCTGCTGAATTTTTGTAGGGCATGTATATCCACTTTTGTTTATGTTGGTTTGGGTTGACCGTTTTTACAATAAATGTAGCTATTGGATTACTCGAGGTCATACGCTGGTTATATTTTAATTTCTTCAATAACACAACGATTTTTCCACTTAACTTTTATCACACTTGCAATTATGCAAAAGAACTGGAAGCGATAGTTAGGGCTAAAAAATATTTTAGACGATATCTATTTTAAAGAACTTTCGAAATACTTAGTACATACATCTTGTGCGGCTCAGCAACATTAAATATCCTAACATGAAGTTACAACGGAGAAAAATAAAATGAAATGAATTTTATTATAAAATAAACAAGAAAGGAAAGCTAACTTCGGGCGGAGCCGAAGTTGATATACCCTTGCAGAATACTCTGTAAATTATATTCTCCAAAATTATTCATATGATGCATTCTTAATACTCATAAAAAATCCCAACTTCCTAACTTTAAAAACACCAAAGTTATGGCATTTCCAATCGTTCAGTTATATGGCAGCTATATGATACAGTCGGCTGATCCATATGAAATTTGTTAGGTCTGATTAATTGGCCAAAAATAAAACCCATCAAAAATCCCAACTTTCTAACTTTACAAACACCAAAGTTATGGCATTTCCGATCAATCAGTTATATGGCAGCTATAAAATACAGTCGGCTGATCCTTATGAAATTTGGTAGGTCGGATTGATTGGCCAAATATAAAACCCATAGGAAATCCCAGCTTCCTAACTCTACAAACACCAAAGTTATGGCATTTCCGATCAATCAGTTATATGGCAGCTATAGGATATAGTCGGCCGATCCTTATGAAATTTGGTAGGTCGGATTGATTGACCAAATATAAAACCCATAGGAAATCCCAGCTACCTAACTTTACAAACACTAAAGGTATGGCATATCCGATCAATCAGTTATATGGCAGCTATAGGATATAGTCGGCCGATCCCGGCCGTTCCGACATATATACTGCGTGCAAAGTAAAGAAGGGTGTGTGCAAAGTTTCAATTCAATATCTTTAAAACTGAGAGACTAGTTCGCGTAGAAACAGACAGACGGACAGACAGACGGACAGACAGACGGACAGACAGACGGACAGACAGACGGACAGACAGACGGACCGACGGACAGACGGACATGGCTATATCAACTCAGGAGGTGATCCTGATCAAGAATATATTTACTTTATAGGGTCGGAGATGTCTCCTTCACTGCGTTGCACACTTTTCACCAAAATTATAATACCCTCTGCAAGGGTATAAAAATCTTCCCGAAAAAGAAGAAGAAAGAAATACTACGTAGCAGATTCCCGTTCTCGAAGAAAGAAAACATGCTTGGAAAATAGCGCAAATGCAACTGTACACAGTGCTGTAAAAGACAACCAGCATTATATTAGCAACACTGACCTTAAACTATTTTTCAAGAAAGAAAGAGCTAGGAAAAGGAAATAAATTAAAATAAAAATTAAAATTACTTACGAAGAAATGAGAGAAGAGTTTGCCAATATTATTTAAAAAAAAACTCTGTACGAAAAAGAAACGCAATTTATTTTATTATTATATTTATTAAATCAAAGCAGATAAAGACTCAGTTTTCATGTGTGAAGCATTACAAAATTGGTTGAAATCAGAAGGTGTAAGTTTATCTCTTACAACTAGCAAGAATGTTCTACCAGAAGTAGAAATATTCCACACGTCAGTAAATGAATAACATAGAATTATTAGTAATGAAGAAAATGTAGAAGATCGTTCTACAAAATTTGAAACAATTTTATACGTGTACGATCACAAAACGAAACACAACACAACTAACACCGGGAGATATTTTCTTATACGCAGGAAACGTATCTCGTTGATAAATTAAAAAGAGATTCGCGAGAGGAGAGACGCGATTTAAGAAAATATAAAATCCGGGGAAAAAGTAAGATCAATTTTGTGCCATAAATTCAGGCCGGTATTTATTTGGTGGTGTCGGAAACGTAGCAAAGTAATTTTTTTGGTCTGCTTCACAAGATTGCCCGCACTTGCACCATAAGGCCAACCGATCTACGAAAATTGATTATTAAATATTGCCTCATCAACTTCACACCGTTCCGCGCTATCAAATCGCTGCATAGCAATATTCATCCAGCTAATAAAGGTATGCACCATTTGAAAATGATATGTTATCTGGATATCTCTCTGTTCAATGGCCGGAATAATGGTAAGGCACATCGTCCGCGATGTGGATCGGTGCGATACTATTTATGAGATCTCTTCCACATGTTAGGCCACCTTGCCGCAGTCGCAGGTGAGAGATGGTTTTGGGCAAAAAACTTTGTAGATCTGCTCAACGAATAGTAAGAGTTGTACCAGCCTTATTAAAGCAAGCTGTACTGATTGAGCTACTCCATCTGAATGCGAAGTTATATTCTTATAATTTAATTGGATACCCAACTTTAATTATTATGTTTAGAATCTAAACCAACATAACCAAACAAAAATGCATTAAAATCTTAATTTTTCTTAAAGGTTAATTTTAACTTAATTGTACCTATTTCCCAAAGTTATTTTCTCAAGAACGACAGATATAACATTATTTCCTTTAAAAAGCCTATTAAGCTTCACCATGGGGAAAGATTAAGTTTAGTTGAAAGAAGACAGTTAACAAGATTGCAAGATTGCATTCCAACCGTGCTATGATTCTTCCAATTTCGACATGCCCATCGGCTGGGGAGTCATCATTTTCTTGTAGCACTGTTTTTCTTAGTCCTTGTGGAACGCACAGTTTGCATGTCACGACATCTTCACTCTGTGATTCGCCTTCCATTACGTAGTCTTGGTATTTTTGTAGTTGCGCTCGTATATTCTCGCACATCGTCCTGACCCAACTGCAGCCATCGGAAGGTCCCGCCCCTAATGATCTCTGGCATAGGTTGTCTTGATAGAGCATCTGTCACGACGTTTAGCTGTCCCTTCCTGTATGCTATTTCGAAGTCCCTCAGCTGTAACTCCAGGGCCCATCCTTTCCGACGGGCTTTCGATGCTGTTTAACAACTTTAATGCCATGTGGTCCGTTATCACTTTAAAATGGTAGCCTTATAAGTATTGTTTCAGCTTTCTGATCGCCCACACAATTGCCAAGCATTCTTTTTCTGTTTTGGAGTAATTTTTATACGCGCCGTTTATGGTCATGCTTGAATATGATATAACCTTTTCGGCGTCCTCTGTTTCCTGATTAAGGATTAAACCTAATCTCTGGCGTAAGTCTGCAAGTACTGGGTCGGCCACCAGGCTTGCCTTCAATTCTTTAAAAGCATGCTGCTGAATTTTTGTAGGGCATGTATATCCACTTTTGTTTATGTTGGTTTGGGTTGACCGTTTTTACAATAAATGTAGCTATTGGATTACTCGAGGTCATACGCTGGTTATATTTTAATTTCTTCAATAACACAACGATTTTTCCACTTAACTTTTATCACACTTGCAATTATGCAAAAGAACTGGAAGCGATAGTTAGGGCTAAAAAATATTTTAGACGATATCTATTTTAAAGAACTTTCGAAATACTTAGTACATACATCTTGTGCGGCTCAGCAACATTAAATATCCTAACATGAAGTTACAACGGAGAAAAATAAAATGAAATGAATTTTATTATAAAATAAACAAGAAAGGAAAGCTAACTTCGGGCGGAGCCGAAGTTGATATACCCTTGCAGAATACTCTGTAAATTATATTCTCCAAAATTATTCATATGATGCATTCTTAATACTCATAAAAAATCCCAACTTCCTAACTTTAAAAACACCAAAGTTATGGCATTTCCAATCGTTCAGTTATATGGCAGCTATATGATACAGTCGGCTGATCCATATGAAATTTGTTAGGTCTGATTAATTGGCCAAAAATAAAACCCATCAAAAATCCCAACTTTCTAACTTTACAAACACCAAAGTTATGGCATTTCCGATCAATCAGTTATATGGCAGCTATAAAATACAGTCGGCTGATCCTTATGAAATTTGGTAGGTCGGATTGATTGGCCAAATATAAAACCCATAGGAAATCCCAGCTTCCTAACTCTACAAACACCAAAGTTATGGCATTTCCGATCAATCAGTTATATGGCAGCTATAGGATATAGTCGGCCGATCCTTATGAAATTTGGTAGGTCGGATTGATTGACCAAATATAAAACCCATAGGAAATCCCAGCTACCTAACTTTACAAACACTAAAGGTATGGCATATCCGATCAATCAGTTATATGGCAGCTATAGGATATAGTCGGCCGATCCCGGCCGTTCCGACATATATACTGCGTGCAAAGGAAAGAAGGGTGTGTGCAAAGTTTCAATTCAATATCTTTAAAACTGAGAGACTAGTTCGCGTAGAAACAGACAGACGGACAGACAGACGGACAGACAGACCGACAGACAGACGGACAGACAGACGGACAGACAGACGGACAGACAGACGGACCGACGGACAGACGGACATGGCTATATCAACTCAGGAGGTGATCCTGATCAAGAATATATTTACTTTATAGGGTCGGAGATGTCTCCTTCACTGCGTTGCACACTTTTCACCAAAATTATAATACCCTCTGCAAGGGTATAAAAATCTTCCCGAAAAAGAAGAAGAAAGAAATACTACGTAGCAGATTCCCGTTCTCGAAGAAAGAAAACATGCTTGGAAAATAGCGCAAATGCAACTGTACACAGTGCTGTAAAAGACAACCAGCATTATATTAGCAACACTGACCTTAAACTATTTTTCAAGAAAGAAAGAGCTAGGAAAAGGAAATAAATTAAAATAAAAATTAAAATTACTTACGAAGAAATGAGAGAAGAGTTTGCCAATATTATTTAAAAAAAAACTCTGTACGAAAAAGAAACGCAATTTATTTTATTATTATATTTATTAAATCAAAGCAGATAAAGACTCAGTTTTCATGTGTGAAGCATTACAAAATTGGTTGAAATCAGAAGGTGTAAGTTTATCTCTTACAACTAGCAAGAATGTTCTACCAGAAGTAGAAATATTCCACACGTCAGTAAATGAATAACATAGAATTATTAGTAATGAAGAAAATGTAGAAGATCGTTCTACAAAATTTGAAACAATTTTATACGTGTACGATCACAAAACGAAACACAACACAACTAACACCGGGAGATATTTTCTTATACGCAGGAAACGTATCTCGTTGATAAATTAAAAAGAGATTCGCGAGAGGAGAGACGCGATTTAAGAAAATATAAAATCCGGGGAAAAAGTAAGATCAATTTTGTGCCATAAATTCAGGCCGGTATTTATTTGGTGGTGTCGGAAACGTAGCAAAGTAATTTTTTTGGTCTGCTTCTCAAGATTGCCCGCACTTGCACCATAAGGCCAACCGATCTACGAAAATTGATTATTAAATATTGCCTCATCAACTTCACACCGTTCCGCGCTATCAAATCGCTGCATAGCAATATTCATCCAGCTAATAAAGGTATGCACCATTTGAAAATGATATGTTATCTGGATATCTCTCTGTTCAATGGCCGGAATAATGGTAAGGCACATCGTCCGCGATGTGGATCGGTGCGATACTATTTATGAGATCTCTTCCACATGTTAGGCCACCTTGCCGCAGTCGCAGGTGAGAGATGGTTTTGGGCAAAAAACTTTGTAGATCTGCTCAACGAATAGTAAGAGTTGTACCAGCCTTATTAAAGCAAGCTGTACTGATTGAGCTACTCCATCTGAATGCGAAGTTATATTCTTATAATTTAATTGGATACCCAACTTTAATTATTATGTTTAGAATCTAAACCAACATAACCAAACAAAAATGCATTAAAATCTTAATTTTTCTTAAAGGTTAATTTTAACTTAATTGTACCTATTTCCCAAAGTTATTTTCTCAAGAACGACAGATATAACATTATTTCCTTTAAAAAGCCTATTAAGCTTCACCATGGGGAAAGATTAAGTTTAGTTGAAAGAAGACAGTTAACAAGATTGCAATTTTCCATATTAAATTTAAAAACTATTGTTTTTTTGTAAACAGATTGACTGACTCTTATCTGACCATGACTTCTATAAACATTGACGCCTATTAAAAATGTAATCTCATTTAAATCGGTCATTATACGAGGGTGGTCCGATAAGTACTTAGCCTCCAAAAGAAAAAGAAAATTTTGGAAAAGTGGCGATTTATTTCTCAACAAAATCTCCTTTTAGCTCGGTGCACTCGACCCAGCGATGCTCCTACTTCTTTAACCCGTCTGAAAAATACGTTTTCTCGAGGTCTGCAAAAAAAGGCCTCTGTGGCGGCGACGACATCCGCATTTGACGCAAATTTCTGTCCAGCGAGTGACTTTTTAAAGTTTGGAAACAAAAAGAAGTCACACGGGTCAAGAAGTCAAATCTAGAGAATATGGTGGTTGGGGTAGCAGTTCGTAGCCCAATCCGACCAATTTGGCCTTGGTCGGAAGTGTGAACCGGTGCGTTGTCATGATGGAAGAGTACTTTTTTCTTCGCCAAATAAGGTCGTACTAGGTGGGGTGAAAAGTAGCCTCCTTGACAGCCAGAATGCGCTACTACTGCAAAGAAGGTTATGGTTCCTTACGGTGCGTTCATATTTAGGCAAGCATACCAAATTTCAGTGCGATAATGCCCTTAGTTTTGTTTTGGCAGCTGATTGTTGTTGACGTGTTTGGCATCATGTTGAATATGGACAAAAACGATTTTCGTTCTCTCATAAAACATTATAAGGAAACAAAAGAAAAATTGGAAAAATATTTTGGGGCAAATGCTCCGTCAGATTACACCGTGAAATATTGGTTTCGAGAGTTTCGTGGTGTCCGCAACTCCACTACCGATGAAGTCCGCAGCGGCAGTCCTTCCGATGCGGTTACAGAGGACAATGTCAAAAAATACATGAAATGGTATTGGCTGATCGCAAAGTGAAAGTGCGCGAGATAGCAGATGCTACAAAGATCAGTACTGATCGCACACGTCATATTTTGAGCGAGCATATGAAAAAGTTATCCTGCCGCTGGGTGCCGCGCATGCTCACTCCGGACCAAAAACTCGAACGCGAGAGCAGTTCGAAAGAGTGTTTGGACTTACTGATGCGGAATCCAGCGGACTTTTGGCGTCGATTGGTAACTGTTAATGAAACCTGGATCCACTATTACACACCAGAGAACAGAATGAGTGCCCGGCAATGGACCAAAGCCGGCACGAGTGCTCCGAAGCGGTCGAGGGAGGCTCGATTGGTCGGAAAGGTTATGGCGTCAGTTTTTTGGGATTGTCATGGCATACTCTTCGTGGACTTCGTGTTTTTCCAAGGCAATGCACCGGCGCACAAGAGCGTAGCAACCACGGCTACAATAAGTGACTTAGGGCTCCAATTGCTTCGGCATAATAAAAAATTCAGCTCACGCGAGGAAGACCTCGACGCCGCGGAGGAGTATTTTGCAGACCTTCCGAAAAATTACTTTTCGGATGGGATGAAGAAGTTGGAAAACAGCTGTAATAAGTGTATCGAGATAAAAGGGGACTACATTGAATAAAATAAAAAAAAAATTTGAGAAAAAAAATTTTTCATTCCCAAGGATGTTACATTTCACTCCATCTAGTATTTTCTGCGTAGTACAGCCCTGTGACCGTTTTGTCCTTCTCCAGGTAGTCGATTTAGATCAAATCTTGTGAATCCCAGTAAGCGGTGGCCATCACCTTTTCGGCCGATGGGACAGTCTTCGCCTTCTTCGGAGCAGGTTCGCCGGCTGAAGTCCACTGTTTCGGCACCCATCGCGCCGACAGCTTTCTCATGCCCAAAGTTTTATGCAGGATATGACCCACGCGGTCTTTTGACATGCCTACTGTCTCAGCTATCTCGCGTATCTTTAATCGGCGGTCTGCCAATACGAGATCGTGGATTTTTGTCACGTTATCCTCCGTGGTAGCCGTTTTCGGGGCACCTGGCTCATCAAAAACCGACGTGCGACCACGTTGAAACTCGTTAAACCAATTTTTGACAGTCGCCATCGAAGGAGAAGAGTCACCGTACACAGCAACCCAGCGCTCTTTGATTTCGCTGCGCGATTTTTCTCCATTTTTCTAAAATCCTACGAGTCCGATTCGGCTGAAATTTCGACAGTAGCCGTCTACGAGAATGTACTACACGATAGTAAATTTCTCTTGCGATAGAGACGCCATCGGGCGGTGAGGCTAAGTACTTATCGGAGTGCCCTCGTACATTTGTTCATGAAGTATAACTTAAATCCTTTGTAACTTGTTTACTTTTAGTATATAATTAATTAATATCCTCTAACAAGATACTATATTCAACGATCTTCGGGTGAATTTAAATATATCTGTTCTTTCAATGCCTGTTCGAATATTTGAAGCCAACACATATCAGATTGCTAAAGACCACAGAATGCCTTATGTAGTCTATATACTTCATTTACTTTACTTACTAGACCTTCTGGAATTTATTTCTTCTTTTAATATATCGTTAACAGCAGTTCATCTGTTAATTCTTTGTTGATGCTTATCAATTTTAATTTTATTTATTTCTATTCGCCCGGAGTCCCATGGCCCACCACCCGCCCAACCGACCGAGTGGAGTAGCCGTGCCTCGTACGGCACGATTCGCAAGAAGTTAGAAGGAATGATAGAAAAAAGGGCTAATAAAGTAAGTATTAATCGTTTGTGACGCTGCGCACAAAAACATTTAAAATTCAAACTAGGAACGCGCGCGCACCAACGATCGCGCGCGTAGGGGCACACTAGACCGAGATAGATGGTCACACTTAGACCGGCAAATCCCACACAGGCGGCGGGCACACTAGATCTCGCCGAGCCCTATATAAGGCGGACCACGGGCCATAGAAAGGCACTTAGCAGCCAACCGTCTAAGGGTACAGAGGCAACTCCCCAGTGGTGGCAAGCAGGGAAGTCATTTTTTGGTGGACTAGATCATTCGATCCAAGTCCGCTTATACATTGTAGTTAGCTCCCGTAATACTTCCTCCTCCCCCTAACCTTCTCGGCTTGTCGGTCCGAAGGTATCACTAGGAGACGTCTGATTTCAGGATCACACCTCCTTACAGCGCGGTTCACCGGCCGAACTCTCTCTCTTGTGGCTGACTTCAGGGTCCCCAAACAACTCTCTCTCTCTCTTGTGGCTGACTTCAGGGTCCCCAAGCAACTCTCTCTCTCATATGGCTGACTTCAGGGTCCCCAAGCAACATTCTCTCTCTCTTGTGGCTGACTTCACGGTCCCCAAGCAACATTCTCTCTCATTTGCGTACATAAGTACGCGAGAATGACTTATAATTGAGGGAAGATCGTTAATAAATATTATAAAAAGAAGCCGACCAAGATGGTTTCCTTGTGGGACACCAGAGGAGAATTTTAGAAATAAAACTTTTAAAAGGGACCCTTTGCGACTGGAAAACATAAAAGATCAAGGTTTCGAACGAAAGGTGTTTTAAAGAGTCAAATGGTTTACTAAAGTCAGTGTAAATGACGTCTGTTTGAAAACTACTTTTGAAGACCTTTATCACAAATGTAGTGAGCTCCAAAACGTCAGTGATTAATAAAACCGCGTTGACAGGAAACATAATTGATCTGCATATGTTCTGCAAATGAGGAGTAATAAGTTTTTCAAAAAGCTTTGAAATAGCTGTGAAGAGGAATTACAAATAATTCCTTTCAACTACGCGGAATTGTCAAGTGGTTTGCGCAGGGTCTCAGCGCAATACCTAAGCACGCACCGAGGAATACCATTGGGCCCTGGCGAATAAACAGACTTAGCACGATGAGTTTTCGGTAAAAGTGGGACTTTTACTTTTACAACGGTAAAAGTAACACTAAAAAGTCCGGACTTGACATTTCTTAAGTGCGTCAACTCCTTGTTAAGTTAAGGTGGTTTATTGGAGACAGACGGATAGTACCACGGGATACACGAATTAAAATATGAGTTTATTGCAGTGTAAAAAACATTAACTACATCGGACATATTATTGCATGAGTAAGGATCAGACCAATTAAAGCCAGAAATAAAATTATTTAGCCTCAGAAAGTCTGCCTTGCAAAAACAATGTATTCGTTTGGTTTATTTTTTTTTATAACTGTACCCGTATCAATTGTAATTTCGATTGTAGGATGATATGGATCTTCAGGTTGCGTGAGTGGTGCTACGCTGGACAGAAACACACCTTCAGGATTTGATACAAAATACAAATTAAGTATAATTATAATACAAGTATATATTTACAGTATTACAATACAACCATTTCGAACATGGTTGAGATCCATGAGTATGTCAAGTAGGCCGTCAATAAAATCATGTTGTGCTATAGGTAGTAAGACATTCGATCCATCCTCGGTGGACAAATTAACTACTATCGGAAAGCTTATTTGCAACAGACTTAATAACGAAAAAGTGATTTAAATATTCAGGAAGTTCAGACAACGGCGGAATATATGAACAAGTTATGTATATAGAGTCACCAGGAAGCGATAACTTTACTCAAATAAATTCAATGGTATTGAATTCCTCAAAAAATATTTCATATATGGTACCTATATATTGCGAATTTACCTGGAAAAACTTTGGAGTTAAAAATTGCCGTTCAATTGACCAGCATAGGCATTTTCAATCCAAAATAACTTAAGAATGTTTGAAACAAATAAATTCATAGAAGTTGTTGAAAATACAAATCTCAGCTAGGCTTAAAGGTATGGTCAAAAAATATTTCTTAAAAAAATATAAAGATAAAAAAAAATTAAATTCCTTTTTTTAACAAAACTTGTATGCAAATGTGTAATATAAAACTCGCATACATATTATTTCTGTCTTATAAGATAACAAAATATCAACTAAGACTGCTGAACATGGCTTTGGCGATTCCGAAGTGATTATTTTGTCACCGAAACACCCAAACCCGACGGACGGCCAGTGACCGTTGATACGGATAAAATCATATGGATCGAGATTGTTATGTGATAATAAAAATCATCTCAGAGGAGGTCCAACTAAGCACAGAAGCCGTTCGTAGGCATTTGAAGTCGAACAAGAGAGAACGCTATAGTCGAGTGCCTCGACTATTAGATACCCGTTACTCAGCTAAACAACTTTAGATTTTGCATTAACATAATGTGAATTAGAGTGACCAAAGGAAAAAAGCACAAAAAGTTCAAATTATCAATTTGAATTAGGCGCTGGCAGCTTTACAGCACGAGCATCAGCACCAGCGCTGCTTTAGCGCAGGCAGCTTTTGTCCTGCACCAGCATACACACATACGTCATTGTTTGACTCAGACCTCCAATTTGGCTAACTTGATTTGATTTGCATAGTTCTTGGGATATAGTTCGGTATTGACAAATGAAAACCATCGCAATTTCCTTTAATAGAAATCCTTATCGAGAATTAACGTTGACTCTGTTGAGCACCTTGGCCAGCTGTTCCAAAGTCATCCGTTAGATGGCGCTATTGTATTGCGCCATCTACCCGGGCCATGAAAGGCGGAAATGTAGGTGCTAGCCAGGCTTAAGCGTTTAATGAGTTTTTGGGCGTTAGAGTGGACGTGGCAAACTTTTATTAGGCCAATCGATAGGTATTGACGAAACAAATACATATCAATTAAAATTTTCATAATAGCATCAAAACTGTGGCCACAGCTTGTGGCTTGTGGGCGTCAGAGGGGGCGTGGCACAATTTTGAAACAAACTTGCGCTGCGTAGTAACTCCTAAAATCTACATGCAAAATGCCAATCTTCTAGCTTTTATAGTTTCCGAGATCTCAGCGTTCATACGGACGGACAGACAGACGGACAGACAGACGGACAGACGGAGAGACGGGCAGACGGACATGGCTAGATCGACTCGGCTAGTGATCCTGAACAAGAATATATATACTTTATAGGGTCGGAAACGCTTCCTTCTACCTGTTACATACTTTTGCACGAGTACAATATACCCTTTTACTCTACGAGTAACGGGTATAAAAAGAAGGCAAAAAAGCTTGAGGTATGGATACGTCATGAGTTATCTCATAGGAACCTTTTGGATCGTGCCTCAATTTGCGAATCTCTGCTGCACTCTAATAACCTTGACCCAATGCGTTTCCTGTCTAGTCGATATTGGTACTGATGTGTCCCTTATGCGATTCAGGGCATACAAAGAGAATTTTGCTGAATTTTATACTACTAGCTAAAAAGAAGTATAGCTTGGCATAGACTACCGTGTTTTGAGCACAATGGTTCTGAAAGATCGATTTCCAGTTACACTAATAGACGAAGTGCTTGACAACCTTAAGAAAATTTTTTTTCCACGTCGAAATCGATGAGCCCAACCTTAAATACTCAGCTTTCGTGACAAAGGAGGGACTTTTCAAATTTAACAGAGAACCATGAAGAGGGTCCTGAAGCAGGCAGCGCAGTACGGCCTAGATATAAAAGAAGAGAGGACGCTATAGTCGAGGGCCTCGACTATTAGATACCCGTTACTCAGCTAAACAACTTAATAAAACAAGAGAGAACGCTATAGTCGGGTGCCCCGACTATCAGATACCCGTTACTCAGGTAAAGGGAGTGCGAGGGAGATGGAGATAGCTTTTTAACGAATGGTCCGATTTCTTCTACATTTCGATAGATATTGATAAACACAATAAAACTGCATTTTTACTTTTCCGAAATATTTAAATTTTTAAAATCGTATATAAGCGATTGTCGGTGTTAAAGGGGGCGTGGCACCTTTTTGAAACAAACTTGCGCTGCGTAGGAACTCCTAGAATCTGCATGCAAAATGCCAATCTTCTAGCTTTTATAGTTTCCGAGATCTCAGCGTTCATACGGACGGACAGACAGACGGACAGACGGACATGGCTATATCGACTCGGCTAGTGACCCTGATCAAGAATATATACTTTATAGGGTCGGAAACGCTTCCTTCTAGCTGTTACATACTTTTGCACGAATACAATATACCCTTTTACTCTACGAGTAACGGGTATAAATATGCCTTCTTGCATATTAGCACCTTGGCCAGCTGTTCCAAAGTCATCCGTTAGATGGCGCTATTGAAAGACGGAAATGTAGGTGCTAGCCAGGCTTAAGCGTTTAATGGGTTTTTGGGCGTTAGAGTGGGCGTGGCAAACTTTTATTAGGCCAATCGAAAGGTATTGACAAAACAAATACATATCAATTAAAATTTTCATAATAGCATCAAAACTGTGGCCACAGCTTGTGGCTTGTGGGCGTCAGAGGGGGCGTGGCACCATTTTGAAACAAACTTTCGCTGCGTAGGAACTCCTAAAATCTACATGCAAAATGCCAATCCTCTACTTTTTAAGTTTCCGAGATCTCAGCGTTCATTCGGACAGACAGACGGACAGACAGACAGACAGACAGACGGACATGGCTAGATCGACTCGGCTAGTGATCCTGAACAAGAATATATATACTTTATAGGGTCGGAAACGCTTCCTTCTACCTGTTACATACTTTTGCACGAATACAATATACCCTGTTACTCTACGAGTAACGGGTATAATGATCAAAATGACACTTTTTAAAAGAGCATATTATTTTTTTTGGCTATGAGGTGGAAAACTGCTAAAAAAAAGTATTCGATTTTAAGATAGAAGGAGAACGGAAGCAAGCAATGGAGCAACTAGAAGCAGCCCTAATAGAAGAAAAAAACACAGTTGCATGTGAATGCATCTAAACATGGATTCTGTGGAACACTTTTGCAGCAAAGCGATGGTAAATATCACCTTGTTTTTCACTGGAGTAAGAAAACAACGTTACAAGAGGAAGGGCTTACAAGTTTGTTCTTGAGGTCGATAGCTTGAGTCGTTTTCCAGTGATGATTATAACATCAGTGATGATTGTAATTTCGTTATTTATATTATTTTTTAATATTAATAAAAAAGAAGAAAATAATAGAACAGTTGATGCTAAAGCTTGGGTTTAGAAATATTTTAAAGAAGACTCAGTAGATGTTGAATTATTATTATCTCTTTTTAGGGGAATAAAATACAACAAATTAATTTCTAAACCTATTCAAGCTCCTAGCCAAGAGTTAGACGTAACTGTAATTAATGATCCAATAATTATAATTGTAATAAATAAAATTTTAAAGCAGAAGCCGTATGCAGATTATGAGGTCAAGTACGACATCATATATAATATAAGCAAGTAAATGGACAAGATCTTTTGGCAGTCCAAAATGCATGCAGAAGGAGATAATAAACAAGAGAGAACGCTATAGTCGGGTGCCCGACTATCAGATACCCGTTACTCAGGTAAAGGGAGTGCGAGGAAGATGGAGATAGAAAGTTTGATCACGCATTGAAAAATTTCTTCTACATTTCGATAGGTATTGATAAACACAATAAACACAATTTTTAAATCGTATATAAGCGATTGTGGGCGTTAAAGGGGGCGTGGCACCTTTTTGAAACAAACTTGCGCTGCATGGGAACTCCTAGAATCTGCATGCAAAATGCCAATCTTCTAGCTTTTATAGTTTCCGAGATCTCAGCGTTCATACGGACGGACAGACGGACTTGGCTAGATCGACTCGGCTAGTGATCCTGAACAAGAATGTATATACTTTATAGGGTCGGAAACGCTTCCTTCTACCTGTTACATACTTTTGCACGAATACAATATACCCTTTTACTCTACGAGTAACGGGTATAAAAACGCACATAACCTTTACCACATGGGAACGCAGAAGACTTTACATGCAGTTCAGCAGGACTATCACATACCGCACTATAAAAGAAAGTTAAGCAAATAATTTCGAATTGAATTGAATGCATAACACATAACCATAAGTTGTGTAACCAAGAGTATTATCTACACGCTATAGATAAAGGCGACACACCCCTTCCAACGTTGCACATTGACCATTTTCGCAATATGGTCATACATTAACCTGGATATTCCCTACGAAGTCGACAAACGCAGAGGAATCTATTAGGCATTTGGAATCCTGGATTTTATTATTTGTCAGTCCTCAAAGAATCGTCAGCGATAAAGGAGCTGCATTTACAACACATGCATTTTAAGAATTTTGCAATAACAACAAGATTGAGCATAACGAGACTTCAGAAGGTGTACCAAGGGGCAATGGCCAAATCGAACGGGACAACAGAGTTATTATTTTAGTACTCTCAAAGATGTCAGCAACGAAATCAGCAAAATGTTATAAGTGCACATCCCAAGTGTAGCAGGCTATAAACGCACACTTTTGAAGTTATGTTTGGACACAGAATCAAAAATAACTCCAGTCCTAAGCTTTTGAAGGTCCTACAAAATGAGATGCTGTTAAACCTTCAAGAGGAACGCGATTGAATTTGGCAGGAAACTAGGCTGCAAATTGAAGAAGATTAAGATACCTAAAGGAAAAACTATGACAAGAAAAGAAAGGGACAGCATGGTTACCAGTTGGGTGATTTAGTAGCCATCAAAGCAACGCAGTTCATCACCGAAAGAAAGTTGGCCAATAAATACGTCGACATACATATGAAGTTACACAAGTTAAACGAAATTGCCGGTACGACGTTAAGAAAGCAGCAGAGTTTGAGCGCTGATTTTATGAAGCTATTCTTACTATGAAGAAGAAGACGAACTAAATGCAGAGGATGATGATGCATCTGGGCCAGATGATTAGCAGGATGGCCGAATGTAAGGTGGCATTATGGACATCAGCCTGTCAGCCCTAAATTCATTATCAAGCTGATTCTAAATACCTATTCTAATCAATACTTTGTAAACTTAAACCTATAAAACTTATTTGATAAAACATGGATAATATCCAATAATCTTACTTGAATACTTTTTATTATCTCTTCTTTTAATTGCAACAATAGAATTAATTTTTTTTTAATTTCCAAATTATTCAAAAGCGTATTTCAGTTGTCGGGTCAGTTTTTATTTCGAGATAATATAAAAATTTAGCTTTTTGAAGCCATATGCTCGGGCGACTTTTGGTCGGATAATATGGTTGTAAAAGAGTTCGAGGCGAAGATAAAGAAGTAAAACTTCCTAGTCGAGGCCAAACCAGTGTAGCAATTTCAAAAAACTAACTTCTAACCTCCTTCTTTCCTATCAGAATGCAAGAAGTTTGCGTAGCAAGCTCACTAAATTGTATTCCGATAGCCTTTCCTTTGTATATCATATTATTGTGTTTTCAGAAACCTGGTTAAAGCCGGAGATCTTTAGCTCCGAAGTTTTTCCAGGTAAGACCACAATATATAGGTATGACCGTCCCTCTAGACGGGGAGGTGGAGTCTTAATTGGACTTGATTCACACCTCCCGTCTGAGGAATTATCTTTTGATGAATTCAATTCCATTGAATTGATTTGTGCAAAGTTATCGCTTCCTGGTAGCTCTATATACATAACTTGCTCATATATTCCGCCGTTGTCTGAACTTCCTGATTATTTAAATCACCTTTCCGTTATTAAGTCTGTTGCAAATAAGCATTTCGATAGGGATCAGTTGGTAGTTCTAGGTGATTTTAATATACCTGGAGTTACTTGGTCCACTGAGGATGGATCGAATTTCTTACTACCTGTAGCACAGCATGATTTAATTGACGGCCTGCTTGACATATCTTTATCTCAAGTAATTTGTGTTTTGTATCAAATCCTGAACATGTGTTTCTGTCCAGAGTAGCACCACTCACGCAACCTGAAGTTCCATATCACCCTACAACCGAACTTTCATTTGATACGGGTAGAGTTATAGAAGAAAAATCAGAAAAGTCATCCAAAGGAATACATTGTTTTCGCAAGGCAGACTTTCTGAGGCTAAATAATTTTATTTCTGGCTTTAATTGGTCTGATCTTTACTTATGCAATAATATGTCCGATGCAGTTAATTTTTTTTACACTGCAATAAACTCATTTTTTAATTCCTGTGTTCCGTGGTACTATCCGTCAATTTCCAATAAATCATCTTTGTTTAGCAAAGAGTTGACACACTTAAGAAATTTAAAGTCCAGACTTTTTAGGAAATATAAAAATACCGGTTCTCAATCTGTTTTAACTAGATATTTAATGCTCAGTGTTATAATAGTTACTTAAACCGATGTAAGGTCCAGTTCTCTCAGGACCCGAAACAGTTTTATAATTTCGTTAACACCAAGCGTAAATCTAATTCTTTTCCTTCCTCGCTGTCGTTCGAAAACATGACGGCAACCACAGATCAGGCAATAGCCGATATATTTGCCCCATTTTTTCAAACGACTTACTCTACTTTAGATTATTCATCACAGCCTTATTCTTACACCATATCCAAGTCAATCCTCATATTATGTCCCACTTTAACAGAAAGCTCTCTTCTTTTGGATCTTCTTCGTATTAAGCCTGTTTATTCGCCAGGGGTGCGTGCTAAGGTATTGCGCTAAGGCCCGGTGCAAACCTCTTCACAAGTTGTTTACCTTATCTCTAGAAACTTCTCAATTCCCAAATATTTGGAAGGAATCATTTGTTATTCCCCTTTTTAAAAAAGCTAACAAGTTAGAAGCCAGTAACTATAGAGGTATTTCTAAATTGTCAGCTATTCCTAAGCTTTTTTAAAAAATCATTACTCCTCATTTGCATCATTTGTAGATCAATCATTTGTCCGTGTCACCACGGATTTATTAAACGTAGATCCACAATCACAAACCTTCTAGCGCTCACTACATTTGTGATAATAGGCTTCAATAGTAGTTTTCAAACAGTCGTCATTTACACTGACTTTAGTAAAGCATTTGACTCTGTAAATCACTTACTTCTTGTATAAAAACTTGACCTGCTAGGTTATCCAGTTGATCTGATTAAATGGATTTCAAGTTATCTGAATGGCAGGTCACAAAGGGTCCTTTTTAAAAATTCAATTTCTGAAATTCTCCGTGTTACCTCCGGTGTCCCACAAGGGAGCCATCTGGGTCCGTTACTTTTTACATTATTTATTAACGATCTTCCCTCAATTATAAGTCATTCTCGCGTACTTATGTACGCAGATGATGTTAAGTTGTGCCTGCAGTATAAGGACATTTCCTGCCATTTAGACTTGCAAGTGCAAGCTGATGACTTTTTATCGGGCCAATCCGATATACGCGACTTACACGTTAAGTGGCAGCTCTTTGGATAGAATAACTCTTGTAAAGGATCTTGGCGTTCTCTTGAACCCTAAACTAAAATTTTCAAACCACATTTCGTCCATGGTTAATAAAGCTAGAGGAGTGCTTGGATTTATTAAAAGGTGGTCAAAAGAATTCGATAATCCTTATTTAACTAAAATTTTATTTATTTCGCTAGTCCGTCCGATTCTGGAGTATGGGTCTCCTATCTGGAGTCCACAATACGGGATACATATTGGTCGTATTGAATCTGTACAAAAAAACTTCCTTCTTTTTGCTTTACGGCGCCTTCTGTTGATTAATTTGCCCGCCCTAGTCAACCGTAGAACGATGCTTGGACAGTAGTCTTCATGTATAACCTTATACATGGTGATATTGACTCCCCCGACTTAGTAAGTCGGCTAAACTTTTCTGTGCCAAGTAGAATAACTAGAAATTATTTTCCCCTAATTTTAAATCATTGTAGATCTAACTATGCCTTGCATGAGCCTTTCAGAGTATTATGTTCTGACTATTATATACTTTTTCCTATAATCTCAAATCTTGACTCTCTGCCGCTCCTAAAACGACCAATACTAGCTTCATTGGCACAAAATTGATCTTTCTATTAAATATATTATTTTCTCGGACTCTTACCTATATTTCCTTATCTCGCGTCTATCTTCTCGCGAATCGTGCCGTACGATACACGGCTCGGTCGGTTGGGCGGGTAAGTGGGCCGTGGGACTCCGCGCGAAAAAAAAAAAAATAAATAAAAAAAATAATTTAAATAATTTAAATTAATCATTTACGTTACATTTTGTAGCGGAGGGTATTGAAAAAAAAAATCGTGAATGTTTAAATATTAATTAATTATTTAACAAATTAAGCTTAGGATACAATGTTAAACTTAATGCTATATTACCGAGCACTGGCTGCGGAGGCCTTCGACTCTGGCTGTGATTAATTTTACTGTATTAATATATGTACATGTGTTTTATAGGGCTTGGTTTATATTGCTAGCTTTGATTTTTTTATAAACTCGTACATTTTTGTAATGTTTTCTACGGATGGGCAGTAGAGGATTTGGGAAGGAGGCTGTGTACCGAACATGTTGGCCCTAATAGTGCCCAGTCCAGGGCAGTTGTCCAACAAGTGGGCGATGTTTGAGGGTCCTCCGCAGAGACTGCAGATTGGATTGACGGTGCCTTTTAATAGGTGTTTGTGGGTTTGTTTTGTGTGTCCAATTCGGAGCCGGATAAAAGTACTGCATTGCTGTCTTCCGATTGCCGCTGGGAGAGGGATTTTTGAACATGTCGGGTTGAAATGGCTATATCTATGGGAGAATGTGGTCCATTCCTCCATCTTTTGGTTTTTCAAGTTGCGATCTATTTGCTTGTGTATGTCATTGCTATTGATTGGGGTGAAAAGAATTGTTGGTGTGAGGCCAATGCTGTGGGCTGCCTGATCCGCGTCTTCGTTTACCTTTATGCCTTGGTGGCTAGGGACCCAAAAGAGTGTGATTTTATTTGGATGTTCTTTTGTAAGACTTTGTATCTCTCTTATGGTGGGATCGCGATACTCGGGATTGTTTATTGCCAGGAGTGACGACAGGCTGTCAGTGCAGACAACAAACTCGCCGTGGTTGCTGGTGGCAAAGCGGCATGCTAGTAATATAGCCGTAGCTTCTGCCACGAATATAGAGTTGTAGAGGGGGAGTGCCCCTCCCGCTATGATTGTATTGTTAGCGTCGATAACTGCGAATGTGGTTGATTCCGAAGTCTTGGATCCGTCGGTAAAAAGCCAATGCTTATCACCGAGGAGTTCTTTTTCGTTTTGAAATCGGGTGCGATGTACTGAACTGGGAGTATGGTTCTTTGTTGAGATTCGTAGTTTGGTGTTGATGTTGGGTTTATTCCGAGACCAGGGTGGAGATGGCCCTGTCGATCTGAATCGGTTAGGCGGAGGTAGGTCCAATTCTTTGCTCAGGTTGGCGCATATCCGGAGAGTAGAAGGACATTTGTATCTCCTTCTTTCTTTGAATGTCTTTTTGAAGTCGTCCGCTAATAACCGATTTGGAGTGGTGTATAATTTGGGTATGAGTCGGGTTGTCGTTTCCTTTATTCTTTTAATAATGCTGGGTAGTCCGGACTCCGCTAGAATGCACTTCGTCGGAGAGGTCGGAAAAGCGTAGTTGGATCTGCGTGCAGCTGCATGGTATGGTGGTTGAATTTTCTTGATATTTGAGGCTGCAGTCCAGCCAAATATCGATAGCCCGTAATCTATTTTAGAGAGTATTAATGCCCTCGTTATGTTAATTAAAGTATTAATATGTACATGTGAGTATTTTGAGCTTAGAAATTTAATGATATTTAGCCGAGATTCTAACTGCTTTCGTAGTTTAAGGCAGTGTTCTTTAAATGTAAGCCTAGAGTCGAAGGTAATTCCTAGGATTTTTAAATTATCGGTTTGTCGAATGATTTTGTTGTTAAATACAATTTCAGGAAAGTTGCAATTTTGTTTTCGGCAAATATGTAAAACCTGGCATTTTTCAATGGAAAGAGATGCCCCAGATGAAGCGCCCCACTGTTCCAGCTCGTCCAGAACGTTTGAGAAGGTATCTTTAACTGAATTGAGATCTTTCTTTTTGGTGAAAATAAATGCGTCATCAGCATATAGGGAAAAGGAAATGTCTTTTTGTCTGTTAAAAATTGAGGATATTTGCCCAAAAGCAATCATAAAGAGTACCACCGATAGAGGGGAACCCTGCGGAATGCCATTGTGGAGCTCGTGTAGATTAGAGGTTGAGTTATTTACTCGGACTTTGAAAGTTCTGTTGATCATAAAGGCTTTGATAATGTTATAAAGCCTTGGACCAACGCCCCAGAGTCCAAGTTGGTATAACACTTAATGTAACCCTACGCGATCGAAAGCCTTTTCAAAATCCGTAGCCAGAATGGATACGTGATTTTTTGTTGAAAGGGCCTTCGACGCGAAGTGTTGAAATCTCAACAGAGCATCCATAGTACTGTGGCTCTTTTTGAAAGCAACCTGGTAGTGCGAGATACGGTTTTTTTGGGTGATAAACCACATAAGTCTGCGGGCGATCATTTTCTCGACTGTTTGCCCTAGGCAAGAGAGAAGTGAAATGGGACGGAAGCTATTAATTTCTTGTTTTTTTTTTATTAGGTTTAGGTATAGGGATTACCGTGGCTGTCTTCCAGTTGTGTGGATAGGATCCTGTTTGAAGCATTGTGTTAAATACCTCTAACAGTTTGTCTTTAACAACTGATGGTAGGTTTTTAAGCATGGGATACGATATTCTGTCAAAACCGGGACTTTTTCCCCTTGCCGTCTGGATTGCTATTTCTAGTTCCAGTTGAGTAAAATTTAAGTCGAGCTGCTTTGCGGAGAAAGATATGGAATTGGGTTGGTACGTGTGGTTTAAATAGGTTTGCTTTGATTGAAAGTACTGCTGGGAGAAGTTGTGGTCGGCCGAGTACTCTGACCAACTATTTCCAAATTCCTCTGCACTTTTCTTCGGACAGGTAAGAAGACCAGTTTCTGTTTTTAAATATTTTATGGGGGTGGGGGGTACCCCAGCTAGGCGCTTGACGTCGGACCATATCTTTTTGGATGTAGTGAGAGGCGAGATTCGGGACGTGAAGTTTTGAAAGCAGGTGCGTTTGGCAGCTAGAACAGCCTTTCTGAAGCCAGCATTGGCTCTTTTGTAGCGTAAGAGATTTGGAATTGTTAGGTCCGATTTGTACTTGTGAAATAGATCTTGTTTTTCATCCCTAAGCTCCTGGAGAGAGTTGTTCCACCAGGGGACTTTGGCTTTGTGTGGAATGCTTTTTGTTTGTGGGATGCTGCAGTTTGCCGCCGCCCTCATACGTTTTGTGATTTAGGCAATTTGGCTGTTAAGGCAGCCAGCTTTCCAAGTCGATGAGATACTAGAGTATTTTGTTTTAAAGCTGTCCCAATTGGCTAAGTCGGTTTTGTATTTTGGTAGAGGAGGGGATTTGTCAGTACTGAATCGGATTGAGACCATGGTTGTGATTGGGAAGTGATCGCTGCCATACAGATTAGAAGCGATGGACCAGTCACATATGTGCGCAAGTTGTGGGGATATCAGGGAGATATCTACGTGTGTGAAAGTATTGTGGGTCGAGAGGTGGGTAGCGGAGCCGTCATTAAGTGTGATTAAATTTAGGTCAGCAATTGCGCGCTCCAGGGCTTTACCCCGGGAGTTGGGTTTTGGCGATCCCCATAGCGGGCTCCAAGAGTTGAAGACGCCCAACACTATGAAGGGGCCGGGAATATGGTTTAAGGTGTCAGTGATGTCGGTACTCCTGAAACTATGGCAAGGTGGGATGTACATATTAATTATGGTAATTGGCCGGTCCAGATCAAGCTGGAGAGCTGAGCATAATATGTTAGAAGTAATCCGATTGTGGGTATGGGGGATGTGTCGTTTAATGAGCACTCCAATACCTTGTTTAGCTGACGTGTTTTGGGGGAGGTTGCAGAAGTAAGCTAAATAGGCCTTCGGGCAAATAAAGCTATTTGAGTCGTTGGGCAGATGGGTTTCCTGTAGGCATATGATGTCTGGGGAATTGTCTTTAATGAGTAGAGATAGTTGGTTGTAATTGTTTATAATTCCTTTTATATTCCATTGGGTGATTTTTAATGGCATTTACTTATATAAGAAAAAGGGGAGGCGTACAGGGGGGCGCTTTTAGAGATCTTGTTCCATTGAAGATTCTGAATCTGAATGGTTTTTTCCTTTTCTAAGTTCGGAGTCTGTGGACATATTTTCTATAGTAGAATTACTGTGGTCTGGATCTAAACTTTTAAGAAACCGCTGCGCCTCACTAATGAGAGCGCGAGGTTTTTTAAGTCGCCCTTTGATCGTGGAATTCTTATCTTGCGTTTGTGGTGACGTTGGTGACTTGGGATAGTGGGGGGAAGGGGGGAAATGGGGGGAGGCCGGCGAGGCCGGTGGGGGAGTTGGGGGAGATGTGGGGAGTGGGTTACATTTGTTTTTTGTGTTACATTGATTGCGCTTTGCTTGCTGGTTGATGGTGTGTTGTTGATTTCTGCTTGCAGAGAGTCGTGCTCCGGTTTCGAAGCCGTTTCCGAAGTCGGTTTAGAAGAAGCGACCTTCGCGAAGGTTGCCGAATGATTGATTGTCGATGATGTTTGTTGTTGTTGTTGTTTTTGGATAATTCTCGCTTCTCGCATGCTGCATTTTTTTTTTTTTTGATTTTTAGAAGGTCTCTTTGCTGTTGATACGCTGGGCAAGCGGGTGAGGAGGCGGGGTGTTGGCCTGAGCAGTTCGCGCATTCAGTGCGTGAGCAAGGCGCGGGTGGGTGATGGGGGAGATTGCATGTGGAGCACATGGTTGGATCATCGCAGAGTTTAGTCGTATGACCGATCTTCTGGCAATTTATGCACCGCATTGGGTTGGGTGTGTATTCCCTTACTTTGACATTGTACCAAGAGATGTACAGTTTGCTGGGAAGATTATAGAGATCAAAAGTGACCAGAATCACTCCCGAGGGTTTGGTGGCGTTGTCGATTGTTTTGGTAAACTTGAATACCGAATGCACGTTTTGGGATCGTAGCTCTTTCACAATTTCTTCTTCTGGTATGTTGTTTAGGCATGGTGCAAATATTGTTCCTTTCACAAAGTTAAGGGACTCGTGGTAATTGAATTCGACGTCGCATAAGCCGGGTAAGTGAGTGGTACGGAGGAATTTGTCGGCCACTGGTTTGGTGGTAACTAGCATCAATAGGTTTCCATCTCTTAGCGTAGAAATTGTAATTATTTCCTTGCTAATGGTTTGTAGTGCCTTGTGTATAGCGAAGCAAGAGTAGTGTGATATGGGTTTTTGGGAGTCTTTTGTTTTTACTATTATAAACTTTGGATTTTTTTGAACTGAAGTTGGAAGTTCAGCGAAATCTTCCGTAAGTTTTTGATAAGGTCTTTTTTTTTTTGATTTGGGGCTCTCGCCTAGCACAGCAAAGCGATTACCCTGCAAATTGGGCGGCTCAGGGCCCATGATCGCGAGGGTTTTTCGTCTGTTTTCGGCAGACTTTCGGGCACTCGGAGGGGGGAGGTATAATAAGCACAGGTTCCGAAGATCAACGATGAGAAAGAAAAAAAGACGTCCGCACTCGATAAATGGTAGTCGGTGACTGAATATTGTTATTTAATGTATTTTATTGTATATATTTTTATGAATGCAGTGTCCTCTTTTCAATAAAGTTGTAAGACTGGCTTTAAATTATTGATATGGTTTATTCCATTCAAGTTGTAGCTTAAATTTAACAAAACTTCTTTAATTGTGCAAAACGTCCGATCGAGATGAGATTCTGGCGGCGACTGACTCTGCAAGTAGTTGCCAGACATTATTTTCTGCAGTTGATTACTTCCTTTTCAATATATTAATATATTCTGCAACTGTCATAGTTATATATGGGCCTTCTCCTTATCCTACTCTGTGATCTTCGTAACGCCTTCTTCGTGTCTTCTTTCCAATTCCAAGTACTTCTCTGTGTGACCAACTCAAACATGTGCAGTTTTTTTTCCTACTCTCACGGCTCTCTCGCCAGAAACTAGCGATGAGAAAACTGCACATGCCGCCAGGCAATGCTCGACGTAGCATAATATGATTCTGATTGAGTCAGCGCTGTAAAATGTAAGATTATTCGGAATGTATATAACAGGATTAGACAGAGTTAATGAGGTAGTGGTAAACGGCATTTCTTGGTAATTGCCCGATTAAATGTTGCATTTTGAGTGTTGATGGTTACGACCCGTACGAGTTCATCCGAGCCGCGATGTAACTGAATGATCCGCCCTAACTTCCATTGAGCAGGCGGAGTCTCGTCATCCTTTAGAATTACCAGGTCATTAAGTTTCAGATTTTCTGTGACTTCTCACCATTTTGGCCGATTCTGCAAATGGGCAAGCCAATCCTGAGTCCATTTCTTCCAGAATCCATGGATCATCCTTTGCTGGTTGAGAAAGTTTTCTTTAAACTTAGTTGATGGGGCTCTACATTCTGGTGGTGCGAGCATGGCATCGCCTATTAGAAAATGTCCTGGAGTGAGGTAGCGCAGATCTTCGGGGTCTGCGGTAAGGGAGCACAGTGGCCGCGAATTCAGACATGCTTCTATGCGTATGAGTACCGTTGAAAGCTCTTCATAAGTGATGCGGGAGCTTCCAGCCGTTCTCGTCAAATGGTGTTTGATTGGTTTAACGTTCGCCTCCGAAAGCCCCCCAAAATTCGGCGATCAGGGCGGACTAAAGTGCCATTCAATTTGCTTGTCAACTAATCTTGATGCGGCCGTGTTCTCGCTGTCCCGCTGCCATGAGTGCTAATTCAGGAGTGCTTTGTCCGCGCCCAGAAAATTGGTGCCATTGTCGCTATATATGTGACGACATAGTCCGCGTCGTCCTATGAACCGATCCAGTGTCCAAAGAAAATGATCCGATGTGAGTCCGGTGAGTCCGGAGTCCGATGTATATGGCGATATAACCCTTATACGTTGCTGTTCCTCTCAGTCGGGCAGCCTTGAGTTCAATGGCTGCGGTGTAGTCGATGCCGGTAGCCCAAAAGGGACGACATGGCGGGTTGATTTGATGTGTTGGTAAATTCCCCATGAGTTGCATGCCAGCTGTTTGGCAAGCATGAAAACATTGCATGCATCCTCGAATCATCCGTCTGGTAGCTACGCGTCCATTTACAATCCAAAATCGTAAACGTGTCTGCGCTAATGTCAGCTGAACTCCTCCATGAAGCGTGGCATGATGCGCATCCTTAATGACAAGATCTGTGAATGAGTGTTGTGCTGGTAAGATTATCGGATGTTTACGATTGAACCATAAATGCGCGTGACTTAAGCGGCAAGGGACGCGAAGAACGTTATCTTCGATAAATGGGTTTATATTTCGCAGTTTGCTTAGCTTCGTAAGTGGTTTGGAAGAGTGAATTGCTTTTAGGTCCGCTGTGAACGATTCAGCTCGAACCAATCGAACTATGCACAGTAGGGCGTCATTGAGTTCTCTTAATTTTAAATGACCATTAAGTCGATCAGCCTTGTGCCGCGAGAATTTAGGCGGTTATGCAGATAAGACGGCTAAAGGTTAAATAGCGGTTGAGAATGCTGTCTTCCTAGACGAGCATGTGGATGTTGATCTTGTCTGGTTTGGCTTCTAGAATACTTGTTTCGATTGGTGGGTTGGAATTGGTAGGCCAATCATTGTTGTGGAGACTCAACCAAGCTGGGCCCTTCCACCACAGGGACGATGCAGAAAGCTCCTTAGGACTTCTCCCGCGTGTGGCAAGATCGGCAGGATTTTCATTGGTGCTCACGTGTCTCCATTGGTGTGGGTTTGAGTGTGCATGGATATATGCCACCCTGTTCGCCACGAATGTTTTCCAACGGTTTGAGTCCCCATTTATCGAATGTAAGACGATCGTCGCATCCGTCCAGTAAAATACTGGGATGGGCTCATTGTTCCATGTATTATTTTCCAATAGCCATCGTACCAGCTTTGCTGCCTCAACTGAATAGTCCCCAGTAAGCATATCATCGACGTACACCTCGTGCTTCAAGACATGTTTCGCCCTCGGATATCTTATAATTTAGTCGTCGCCAATTTGATGTAGCACTCGAATCGCTGTAAACGGAGCGGATGCTGTGTCGAAAGTTACCGTTGTGAGACAATATTCGTTGATTTCGCCGTCGGCTGCCCTCCAAAAAATCCGTTGGTACTGGTGGTAGTCGTGATGTACGTTTATTCATAGATACATCTTTTGGATGTATGCTGTGAATGCATATGGATATTTTCTCCAATTCAGAATACTGCAGCCAGGTTATGCAATGCTCGTCCCACACACAGAATGTCGTTAAGCGACCGACCATTGGAAGTCTTGGCGGATGCGTCAAACACGATCCTATGTTTGATAACCGTGTGATGGGGAAGAACACAAGAGGATTCCGATATGTTGCTAGCGTTTACTTGGGTGTTCTGCCGCTCGGTACTCTTCGCTTGCGTTATCTGGCCTAACTCCAGGAGTAGGAATCTGTTTAGGTCCATCTAATGTGATCGTCCGATGGTCATTTTTGGGTCGAAAAGTGTTTTGAACGGCAATCTGACTTCATAACGTCCACTCTCTAGGCGCGGGTGGGTTTCTTTAAAGAATTCTTCGCACCAAGACTCTTCAGTGGAAACAGGATGGCGTTCAGGAACAGCTTCTATTTCGCAAAACCGTTTTAATAGATGTTCTGTGTCTATTGCGGTGTGATGACAATGCAGTTGCTGGTTGGGCTCGGCAGATCCTGCTTGTCAGAACAGAACTTATCCGAAGATTGTGTTTTGTACCATGGGCTCGACTGCTGACCCGGTTCGCAGGCCTGGCAGAAATATTTGAGACAACAAATCTGCTCCGATTATTAGGTCGATTCGTTTGGAGCGGTGGAATTGCGGGTCTGCTAGCGCAAGGCCAGTGAGACTTTCGCAGTTCCGAGAAAGGATGCTATGGGCGGCAATAATGCTTTTTGAGGAATTTAGGGCATAGGCAGCTCCGACTTCTAAACTGGGTGAGCTGCTGCTCGGTGGACGAATGCTGAAGCTAATGGTGCCCTTGCACTGCTGAGTATTACTTGCTCCATTTCCTGCAATCGTGGTGCGCGTCGAAACCTTCTTAAGACTTAGCAATTGGACTGTATGTTCCGAGATTAGGGTTGCTTCGGATCCATGATCCAAGATCCATGATCCGGTTTTTGGATTGGTGATATGGACTCGGGCGGTCGCTAGTAAAATGCTCCGAATTGTTGCGTTAGAAGAAACTGCAGTGAGACAGTTCAGGCTGGAGTTGCTGAACTGTAGAGTTTGTGCTGCGTTGAATGCAGGCTGGATGCCGGAGGCGTTTGTTACAGGTGTAGACTGGGTTTCTTGTGTGTGTGGCGGACGCTGTGGGTGGTGCAGGAGCGTATGGTGACGCTGACCACATTGCTGACAGTTCCGCGTACTTGTGCACCGTGAGTGCGTGTGTGAGGTTCCCAAACAGTTAAGACACAGTTTATACCGCATTACTAACTCCTTTCGCTGATAAGAGTCCATGGGCAGAAATGCGGGGCACCTCCCGCAATGCACGCAGCGAAGGTTGCTGGGAACCCGCGCTTGCGCATTGAGACATTGGATACGTCTAGTGGAGTCCGTGGATGGACGAACCTGTTGCGCAAACGAGGCGTTTCAGTTTTCAATAGCATCGATCGTGACGAGGCGGTCATTTAGGAACTGCTCCAGTTTGAGGAATTATGGCACCTCTGTGTTGCTGCCGAGATAATGTTCCCAAGCCGCATGCGTCTCCTTCGGAAATTTTGTAGACACATAGTGAGCGAGCCAATGAGTGGGTTCTTTGGCCATTCCACTGATGCGCTGAAGTGCTCACGTGCAGACGTTTACGGTACTCAACAGAGATCGTAGATCTTCCGTCTTCTCCTTATGTAGGGTCGACATTATACAATCCATTCATGTGGTGTGGAAATACGATGCGTGGGTTATTATAGAGCTTAAAGAGCGTCGACCATGCCACCTGGTAATTGGCGTCGGTCAGCTGGGCCTTTTGGATGTCGCAATCGCGACCTGCGGCAGGGGAATCTTTTAGAAAATGAAATCTTTGACTATCACTAAGTTGTTGGTTATCATGAATCAGATGGGAGAATGCGTCGTAAAACGCGGGCCATTCGATGATGTTACCCGAGAACTTGGGTACAGGTACAGTGCTTTATGCACTGGCTGGGGTGTTACGAGAGGTGGTTCCGGTGCATGAATCTGTTTGTAGCTTTCGTCGATAGTGCAATATACTTCCAAATAGCGTTCTTCAAACTCAGAGGCCAAACTATCTTTGTGTGTGTCCCTAAAAAGTTCGGCTCCAAATCATCTAGTTTCTGAAGTTGCTTCTGGAAATAAATCACTGTTTTCCGTGACATATCATCCTTCTGGAAACACTTTAAAGTTGCCTCAAGAGCTTCGTGACGATCCGCTTGTAGGTTGGCTAAACCATCCAGATCATTAGTGTCGGTCATTTTAACTCTTTGTTACAGTTTGACTTGCAGTTTTAGAGCCACTGACCAGCTGCGCACCGTTGCCAAACTTCAGACTGCGTGCCGCGGAGTTAGAATTTTCGCTTCGAACTTGCGGTAAATCTTCTCGATTTTGCGAGTTGCTTCTCCCTTTGTTTTGTTTAAATTGGGCACCGAATAAGAATATATTAATTTGTTTTAATTGTGTCCGGATTTTGCACGGTTATGTTGGATGAATTTAAATATAGTCTTGAATGAATTAAACGCACATATTAGATATTATATGCTGGCGTGTGGTTGTTCTAAGCGCGACGTTCAGACTTTCAGTTCCCCTCATGGGCACCATATGTTTGACTGAAGAGGCAAACAATGAAAAAGATTGGGGTTTATACTGAAATATAGTGTTATATATTGTGCACTTAGAATACAATTCAAGTTATATTCGCGGATCAAATTCACGGGTGTCTTCTTTCCAATTCCAAGTACTTCTCTGTGTGACCAACTCGAACATGTGCAGTTTTTTTCCTAATCTCACGGCTCTCTCGCCAGAAACTAGCGATGACAAAACTGCACACAAGGCCTGTTAGCAACATGAACGGAGAAACCTTTGTACTCCTTGGCTCAGTCTTTTTCATCGTCTTTTTTTGTACCCTGCCGACTTGCTTATACCAGCAGATACGATTCTTTATGGGCTACCAAAAAGAACTGATTGACGCTCCAAGTAACTCAGTATTTCTTCAAACGTAGAAAAAGCATCAACTATAACGAGGATGTGGTTATAACGCTTTTTGGTTAACTTCATCGGGCCAACTTAACCTATATGGTACGTCACCAAAGGTTTTTCACCTTTGTCAGAAACCCTTCCTGATTCCCAGCTTTCGCATTCACCAAAATACACTCTACACAGCTCTTAACAATTTTTGCTATCTTTTCCTTCACTTTGGGGATGTAATATGACTTTTCAATCAACTCCTGAGTCTTTTTGGATGAAAAATTACCTTGCTTGTGTGCATTTCGCATTATCTCATCTTCCATCAGCGATGGAACTACAAGCCACTCCTTATTTGGGTCCTTGAATAAAATTCCATTCGATATATAGAAATCGTCATACTCTTTGGTTTCAACAACACTCTTCACTGCAATTGTCCAATTATCTGTTTGCCACAGCAAACATTCGCAAGCGATGTATTAAGCTATCCGTCACAACAAAACAGTATCTCATTTTTCTTCATAGTTGTGGCAGCCTGTCACTGCGAGCGTTGCTGAGAGCGGAGAACATGCTGACATTCATTGAGTCATTCTCTTACATACACTTGTACAGTGCGGACCGCGCCGGAGAAAGAATAAATATTATTTGTGTAATCTAGTAATTGCGTGCAGTTGGTTTGTACTTATTGGGGAATTTACAGGTCATTACATTGGCAACGATAGAAAAACCGAACAGAAAAAAAAAATTAGAAAGAGACCGATAAAGAATGGAATTCATTGCGGCTGTATGAGTGTTATTTTGGTACATAAATACGTATATATAAAAAACAAGAGAGAACGCTATAGTCGAGTGCCTCGACTATTGGATACCCGTTACTCAGCTAAACAACTTAATATAAATATGACTTCTTGTATGTTTTCACTCAGACCTCCAATTTGGCTAACTTGATTGGATTTGCATAGTTCTTGGGATATAGTTCGGTATTGACAAATGAAAACCATCGCAATTTCCTTTAATAGAAATCCTTATCGAGAATTAACGTTGACTCTGTTGAGCACCTTGGCCAGCTGTTCCTATGTCATCCGTTAGATGGCGCCATAAAAGGCGGTTTAATGGGTTTTTGAGCGTTTATTAGGCCAATCGATAGGTATTGACGAAACAAATACATATCAATTAAAATTTTCATAATAGCATCAAAACTGTGGCCACAGCTTATGGCTTGTGGGTGTCAGAGGGGGCGTGGCACCATTTTGAAACAAACTTGCGCTGCGTAGGAACTCCTAAAATCTACATGCAAAATGCCAATCTTCTAGCTTTTATAGTTTCCGAGATCTCAGCGTTCATACGGACGGACAGACAGACGGACAGACAGACGGACAGACAGAGGGACAGACGGACATGGCTAGATCGACTCGGCTAGTGATCCGGAACAAGAAAATATATACTCTATAGGGTCGGAAACGCTTCCTTCAACCTGTTACATACTTTTGCACGAATACAATATACCCTTTTACTCTACGGGTAACGGGTATAAATACAACTGTCAATTAGACTTCAAGCCATCTGAAGATTGGCTTATACTTAGACCTAATAACTTAAAATTTCCGATTTATGTTCCAATAACATACAGTTCTGGCAACAACTTAATACTTCTGCCAGCAAGATCCCAAGTTATTAGAAAAATTCAACTAAATTCACAAAAAGACAGTGTATTGATTCCAAATCAAGAAATTAAGTATGGTATTTATATAGCAAGTACCATAGCAACATCTAAAAACGCTTTCATAAGAGTACTTAATACAACAAATAAAGATCAAGTAGTCAGTACAAATAATTTAGCTTATGAATCACTTTCGAACTACGATGTAGTCAAAACTAATCTAGAAAATAGAGAAAAGTCTGTATTATCTCAACTTTCAAAAAACTTCCCTCCACAATACAAGTCACAGCTTTCAAGTCTATGCACACAATATAATGATAAATTCGGATTGGAAACCGAACCAATAAGCACGAATAATTTTTATAAACAAAAACTGAGATTAATGGATGATATCAGTGTATATAAAAAATTACAGAAGCCCACACAGTCAAGTGAACGAAATACAAAAACAAGTCGGAAAATTGATCAACGACGGGATTGTTGAACCATCTGTATCTGAATATAATAGCCCATTGTTACTTGTTCCTAAAAAACCATCTCCAGGTTCGCAACAAAAGAAATGGCGATTAGTGATTGACTATCGGTAAATTAATAAAAAATTTTGTCCGATAAATTTCCACTCCCAAGAATTGATGATATTTTGGATCAACTGGGACGAGCAAAATATTTTTCATGCCTTGACTTAATGTCAGGATTTCATCAACTTGAACTCGAAAAAAATTCAAGGGATATAACGTCATTTTCAACGAGCAATGGCTCGTATCGCTTCACGCGATTACCTTTCGGATTAAAAATAGCGCCTAATTCATTTCAGAGAATGATGACTATTGCATTCTATGGATTAGAACCTTCACAAGCATTCCTTTATATGGATGATTTGATAGTTATAGGTTGTTCCGAAAAACATATGCTTAAAAACTTAACGGACGTTTTTGAGAAATGTAGGAAATACAATCTAAAGTTACATCATTTTTTATGCATGAGGTGACTTTTCTCGGTCATAAATGCACAGATAAAGGAATACTTCCAGACGAAAAGAAATACGATGTCATTATGAACTATTCAGTCCCACATGATGCGGACAGCGCTAGACGTTTCATAGCATTTTGTAATTATTAAAAATTTCGCCGAATATTCACGGCACATAACAAGATTATGTAAAAAGAATGTTACTTTTGAATGGACAGATGAATGCCGAAACGCATTCCAATATTTAAAAACAAAACTAATGGAACCTACTTTGCTACAATATCCCGATTTCAGCAAAGAATTTTGTATAATTACCGATGCAAGTAAACAAGCATGTGGAGCGGTTTTAACTCAAAACAAGAGAGAACGCTCTAGTCGGGTGCCCCTAATGGAGGCCGATTCGATACAGCCACGGAAAATACCAAAAAAAAAAAAGAAAGCGCGTTATTACGGCCTTTGTAATAGTTGGTCACGCTAATGTTGTTTTGTCAAAGTAGCGTGGTCGCAAAGTTACATTGTGAATCGAAAAAGAAAAAAAAAAAACAAAGTAATGGCCGAACTTAAGCCATTCCTATGCAATAGCATAGACAAATCACTCTGGCGCTCCGAATGGGAGGTCTGGTAGCGCGCATTCAACATATATGCGGACAGCGAAGAGATCAGCTCAACTCTTAAAAAGCGCAATAAACTTCCTTATGCGATTGCGTCAGCAGGTGAGGAAGTGAAATTTTGGTACTTCCAAAACAGAAATAGAAGAGATCTGTCTCAAGGATAAATTAATTGATTCTTGTGCACCGGCTGAGCTGAAGAAAAAGTTGCTGTCAACTGAACAGTCCTTGGAGGGAGTCATATCTGCTTGTCAAATTGAGGAACAGGTGAGCAAGCAGACGCTATCAATGTCATCAATGTCATCAAATGGATGCTCAGGCTCTATGGTCAATAAGATTGCATCGCGCACGGCTAGATGGAACAACACCAAAGTAGAGTGCGGCAGATGTGGCCGAAATGATCATGATTCAAATAGTTTGCTCTGTCCAGCGAAAAATGCGGAATGTAACAGATGTTCCAAAGTCGGGCACTTTGCTAAGAGATGTCGGACTACTGTGAAGAGATCCGGCGGAAATCATCGAGGAGGTACAAAGCGGCGATATGTAGATGAAGCACCGGTCCGAGCAGTGAGTGGTGGTCAACAATTTCACAATCACTGTTTTCGAGTTGCGAATGATTGTGACTGTGATTGTGAGTTGGTGGCTTAGCAATTAGCATGGTCATCGATTCCGGGTCCAAGTATAACTTATTAAGTCAAGATGATTCGAACTATCTACAAGAAAAAGGCGCTGCTATATTAAATCTGCGAACTGAGTCGACAAATAAAGATCCGGCGGAAATCATCGAGGAGGTACAAAGCGGCGATATGTAGATGAGGCACCGGTCCGAGCAGTGAGTGGTGGTTAACCATTTCACAATCACTGTTTTCGAGTTGCGAATGATTGTGACATGGGCGAAGTCATTTCTTGCCGAGTTGGTGGCTTACCAATTAGCATGGTCATCCGGGTCCAAGTATAACTTATTAAGTCAAGATGATTCGAACTATCTACAAGAAAAAGGCGCTGCTATATTAAATCTGCGAACTGAGTCGATAAATCAATTTCGGGCATATGCTGAGGATCAGTTGTTACAGATTACATGTGTGTTTGAAGCACCGATTGCAGTTGGACGGAATGCTGAGTCTATTGCAACCTTTTATGTAATAAAAAAAGGTAGGCAACCGTTGCTTGGTCGCGAAACAGCCATAAAACTCAACGTGTTGCGACTGGGCATATCTATAAATAGAGTCGAAAAGCTAGAACCTTTTCCAAAGTGGAATAATGTATCTATTCGTCTGTCAATTGATCCACATGTGAGGCCCGTGAAGCAACCAATGCGACGCATCCTAACCGCCATTGAAGACAAGGTAAAAGGAGAGCTAGAATCGGCTTTAGCTCAGGATATAATAGAGCCAGTACACGGACCAAGTGAATAGATTTCTCCAATAGTTATTGCATTCAAAGGTGATGGGAATATAAGGCTGTGCATTGATATGCGTCAAGCGAATAAAGCACTTCAACGGGAAAATTATCCATTACCAACATTCGAATCGTTTTTAACAAAGCTTAAGGACGCTAAGTATTTTTCTCGACTGGATTTGAAGAGTGCGTATCAACAATTGGAATTGCATTCAAATAGCCGAGAAATTACTACATTTATAACACCACAAGGATTGTATAGATACAAGCGTCAACTCTGCGGTGTTAACTCAGCACCTGAGATATTTCAAAAACTGCTGGAGGAACGATTAGCGAAATGCCCGAATGCATTAAATTATATAGATGATGTAATTGTCTTCGGGCGTTCATTGGAGGAACACGACAAAATGCTGGAGATGGTAAAAGTTATTTTCAAGGAAAACTATATATTTCTAAAGAAAGATAAATGCGTATGGAAAACACAGCGACTTAAGTTCCTTGGGCATATATTATCTGACACAGGCATTTCTGCTGATCCAGAGAAAATCGAAGTAATTACGGCATTCAGACCACCAAAGAACAAAGAGGAACTTCGTAGTTTCTTAGGCCTGGCAGATACAACAGAACCGTTGAGAAAGTTACTCAAAGCGGATGAGAAATTTCTGTGGAACCAAAAAGAACAGCAAGCATTCGACAAATTAAAAATTGGAGTTTCACGAGTTTCGGAGTTGGCATATTTTAACGTGAAATTAAAAACTCGTGTAATAGCTGATGCCAGTCCTGTAGCGCTGGGAGCGGTCTTAATACAGTTTGACGTCGAAAATAATCCATTTATCAAATCGTTTGCAAGTAAGAGCCTTTCTGATGTTGAGAAACGATATTCGCAAACGGAAAAGGAAAGCTTGGCATTGGTGTGGAGCGTGGAGAAATTTCATTACTATGTTGCTGGTCTGGAATTCGAGTTGGTAACTGACCATAAGCCATTGGAAGCGATTTTTAAAGCAACTTCTAAGCCTCCAGCTAGAATTGAGAGGTGGTTATTACGTCTACAGGCATACCGTTTCCAGGTGATATATAAGTCTGGGAAGGAAAATATTGCTGACTCGATCTCACACTTGTGTGACATTTCAAGTATTAAATCATTTGATTGGGGTGGAGAGGAAAACATATTCCATATGATTTCAATTTCTACTCCGACATCTTTAAATATATCCGAGATTTCCGAAATGAGTACAAGAGACGAGGAAGTACTAGATGCCATAACATGCCTGGACAATGACTGCTGGAATTCTGCAACAACTAGCCCATATTATCCGTTTCGCCTGGAGCTGTCGAGTATTGGTAGTATTCTACTAAGAGGAAGCCGTCTGATCATCCCCCAACAACTACGACAGAGAGTTTTAACACTAGCTCGTGAGGGACACCCTGGAGAAGGCGACTGAGATCAAAAGTATGGTGGCCAAAAATTGACAGGGATGCAGAAAAATTTGTCAAGAATTGTCGTGACTGTATATTGGTATCTTTACCAGATAATCCAGTCCCAATGAGACGTCATGCATTCCCGAGTAGCCCATGGGTATGGGTAGCCACTGATTTATTGGGACCGTTGCCAAATAATGAGCACTTGCTAGTCCTCATTGATTACTATTCTAGAAACATAGAAGTAAAATTTGTAAAATCAATAGGATCAAAGGTGCTTATTGAAGAGATGTCAGAAATTTTTAGTAGATTGGGGTATCCAAAAAAGTTAAGAACAGATAATGGCAGACAATATGTGAGTGTAGAGTTTAAAAAATATTGTGACACGAATGGAATTGACCTCATTACAACCCCTCCATATTGGCCTCAAGCTAATGGCGAGGTAGAAAATATGAACAGGTCATTAGTAAAGCGGATGAAAATAGCACATGTGAATGATAAAAGTTATAAACAGGAGATTCAAAAATTCATATTAATGTACAATGTCACTCCCCATGGTACTACGGGCTCGCCACCATCCGAGCTTATATTTAATCGCACGATTAGAGACAAGATTCCGGGAGTTCAGGATATAGTTGGGGAAGTGGGAGAATCTGAAGAGAGAGAGACAGGGACTTTATTAATAAGGAAAAAGGAAAGGTGGTGGCAGATAAAACTAGAAGAGCCACGGAATCTAAAATACAGCTGGGAGATAAAGTAGTGCTAAAGAACGTGATTTTTCCTAACAAGTTAACTCCTAATTTTGATACAACAGTTTATGAGGTAATTCAGATAGATGGAAGCGTAGTAAAGATATCGGGAGGAGGTAAAACGTATTTGAGAAATATAAGTCATGTTAAAAAGATCTCAGGGGGTTCTAGTTTGGACATCGAATCTTCTCAACAGTTGGATGGCAGCGAACAAGGAAATGGTGCCTCACTTGTAACACAGCCACCACCGCTACCGCAAGCAGAAGCGATTCCCGATATCTCCGATATATCAGCCTTCAGATGTGCAGCAGAACTTGAAGCTGAAGCTGAAAAAAATTGGAGGGATGTGGCAGCCTGTCACTGCGAGCGTTGCTGAGAGCGGAGAACATGCTGACATTCATTGAGTCATTCTCTTACATACACTTGTACAGTGCGGACCGCACCGGAGAAAGAATAAATATTATTTGTGTAATCTAGTAATTGCGTGTAGTTGGTTTGTACTTATTGGAAAATTTACAGGTCATTGGCATAAGAATAACATTCTGTGACTATTTTAAATCTTTTCCCAGGAACGTAAACTTGACACTTTACCAAAGCTCCAATAACTGCTAGCACTTCATAAGAATGATACTTCTTTTCGCATGGTTTGGTCTTCCGACTCATATAGAAAATTGGGTGCCACAAACTATCCTCCCTGTCTCGCTGAAGCTACACGGCTCCGAATTTCGAGGCATCGGTATGATTTTCTGTTTCAAGTGAATGTTCATAAAGCTTCAGAATGGGCCCAGTGATTAGAGCTTGTTTTAATTTGTCAAACGCTTCTACCCATTCTCCTTATACACCAAAACAACTGGCGAAGCAAACTCGGATGTACTTGGCTTGATTATTTCCATTCCTGCACCTGGTCATCGACTGTGTTTTGATCACAATTGGCCAAACACCTTGGTTGAAATACAAGCAACTCGTCTGTCAACGAAATCTTTATGTCCACTGGCGAACTTATTTTCTTATCAGCTTATAATTCTCCAACTCTACTTCTACAGCGACACCTTTACTTAAATGATCTAGTTAATTAACATACAAAGGCTATAAAATTCTTGCATTAGTTGCGCACAAGAACTTTCTGTTATCTGTTCCTCCTGTGGCTGCGTACACTGAACCCTTCTCGAAAACACAGTTTCCCTCTTCGTAACCATCATGTCGACGTTTTCTAAAATTGTTGTTCCTAAGATTACATCAAACTTCATGTCCTCGTCTGGAATCACGTGGAACTCGATCCACATTTCTATGCCATCGATATTCACTGGCGCTTTAAAGCTGCCGAAAGTTAGCACCTGACTTTCTCCAATTCCTACCTGCCCATCAAACTGCCAACGCGAGCAACAAAATATCTGAAACTCTTGAAGTGGCAGATCCAGGCATACCAAAATTCAAGAAGCAAGACGCTTCATGTGCGTTCGCACTCATTCTTATTCTCAATTTGATGCTCGCGCATTCACTGCACCAATTCGGTCGTTCAGTCGCGCATTTTGAAGAAGGTTGCGCCTGAGTTACCTTACCCCCTCACACACACGGCGCCCATCAAGCCTGCCCAGCTGCAACAAGCCATCGACCAGTGTAAGTGCTGACTAAGAAAGTTGGCGGAAATAACTCTGCAGCTTGCGGCATAAACACTGCACTCAGCAGCAAGCCGAGACGTTCAAATACTTATATACACACTTAGCTTATACTTTTGAAATGTAATAAACGACAGTTCTTATTGGACACGACACCAGATCAGACGTCTTTTCATTTCAGCATTTTATTTCTGAAACACTTAAAATCAAGATATACATACAACAGAGCACCCCGGATCCCAAACTCATAATTGGCGCATCCGGACCACGAACTTGGGATTGAAAATGCACTACTTACGTCCTTCGTTCTGATTACTCTGTAAGCTCAGGCAAGCGAACCAGTGGTAGAGCAGCAAAATGTGTGACAAAAGTTAATAATCCATATATATAATATAAAAGAAAGTCGTGTTAGGTACGTGTTAGTTACTACACTTAATACTCAAGAACGGCTGAACCGATTTAGCTGAAAATTGGCAGGGAGGTAGTTTTTATGATTAGTTTTTATCTCGTTCGACAGCATTCCCGTTGAAGAGATAAATAATCGTGCTTTAGTTTTTATCGTACAAAGGTCTTACCTCATGTGCGGTACTTTATTAATCAGGTTAGAAATGCCAGCACCATGTCGTGAAAGGAATGACGCATTTAATCGAGAATTGAAACGGGAACGTGAATATGATCACCAGGATTAGATCTAAAAGGTCTTACCTCATGTGCGGTACTTTATTAATCAGGTTAGAAATGCCAGCACCGTGTCGTGAAAGGAATGACGCATTCAATCGAGAATTGAAACGGGAACGTGAATATGATCACCAGGAATTAGATTTAGTAGTTCAAACGAATTTACCCCTGTTGAATTACCAATAAAAGGAAGTTTATTATACTTTAATGAAGGCAATCGATGATGAAAATGGGGGTTTATATTTCCTAGATGCCCCAGGTGGAACCGGAAAGACATTCCTCATGTCATTAGTTTTAGCAACTGCTCAGGCGAGATCTAACTTAGCGGTTGCAGTTGCTTCTTCTGGAATAGCAGCCACATTGTTAGAAGGATGCCGTACGGCTCATTCAGCATTCAAATTACCGTTAAATCTTCAAACTATTGAAGAACCAACGTGTAATATTGCAAAACACTCAGCAATGGCCAAAGTTTTAGCGGTATCGAAAATCATCATCTGGGACGAATGCACAATGCTGCATTAGAAACACTTAACCGAACATTTAAAAATTTATGCAATGACTCGAGATGTTTTGGAGCAGGAATGATTTTACTTTCTGGCGATTTACGCCAAATACTGCCAGTAATTCCAAGATCTACGGCTGCCGACGAAATAAACGCTTGCCTCAAATCGTCAAATCTATGGTAAGAAACGGCAACTGACAACAAAGATGAGAGTTATATTCCTTAATTATTTATCTGCTGAAGATTTCTCGGAGCAATTGCTGACTATCGGTAATGGTCAAGTACCTGTCGATGAATCGAGCGGATTAATATCATTTCAAAATAATGTCTGTAATTTTGTCTCATTAAAAGACGAACTTATCAACAATGTATTTCCAGAAATTATTTCTTTTAGCGGCTAAGAATAAAGATGTAGATGACCTAAACTACATAATTCAAAATAAGATCATTGGAATAATGCATTCATTCAAATCTATTGACTGCGTCACAAATGAAGATGAAGCCACCAACTATACAATTGAATTTTTAAACTCTTTGGACGGGCCTGGCTTACCACCGCACAATTTACGCCTAAAGGTTGGCTCCGTAGTAATCATGCTTCGAAACATAAACCAATCAAAACTGTGCAACGGTACGCGTTTGGTGGTTAGAAAATTGATTAGCAATGTAATTTACGCTACGATAATGATAGGAAAATTCAAAGGTTCCTCATTCTCATTCCGAGGATACCGATGATCCCAACCGATATGCCGTTTGAATTTAAAAGACTTCAAACGGGTCGGAAGACCATCTGCGTTGTTTGTTTTTGCGCCTGATAATAAAACAAAAAATGTCGTGTATCACAAGGTACTTAAATGAAGAGCAACCTATGTACTACAATACAGAAATAATTATGAATGATTAATGATAATAAAAAAAAAGTGCTTATTTATAGACATTAAGATAAGACGGAACAAAGTTCGCCAGGTCAGCTAGTTACAAATAAATAATAAAAACAAGAGAGAACGCTATAGTCGAGTGCCTCGACTATTAGATACCCGTTACTCAGCTAAACAAGTTAATATAAATATGCCTTCTTGTGTTTTTTTTTGTTTTTTTTTTTTTTTACATAATGTGAATTATAGTGACCACAGGAAAAAAGGACAAAAAGTTCCAATTATCAATTTGAATTCGGCGATCTCTTAGTGCTGGCAGCTTTACAGCACGAGCAGCAGCAGTAGCGCTGCTTTAGCGCTTATGTTTATGTTTTTGAGTGCAATAAATTGACTAGAAATATTAAACATACATACTTATATTGGCTAAACACATACATTCTTAAATAGTATTATGTATATTAAAGTCTAAATGTTTGCACACACGAGTAACGGGTATAGCGAATACCTTTCTTTGAAAGGAGTTATCTTTGCCGGGCAATTGCAAATGTGTACAATGTAAATACATACATATGTATATGCTTACATACATACACACATACGCCATTGTTTGACTCAGACCTCCAATTTGGCTAACTAGATTTGATTTCCATAGTTCTTTGGATATAGTTCGGTATTGACAAATGAAAACCATCGCATTTCCTTTAATAGAAATCCTTATCGAGAATTAACGTTGACTCTGTTGAGCACCTTGGCCAGCTGTTCCAAAGTCATCCGTTAGATGGCGCCACGAAAGGCGGAAATGTAGACGCTAGCCAGGCTTAAGCGTTTAATGGGTTTTTGGGCGTTAGAGTGGGCGTGGCAAACTTTTATTAGGTCAATCGATATTTATTGACGAAACAAATACATATCAATTAAAATTTTCATAATATCATCAAAAGTGTGGCCACAGCTTGTGGCTTGTGGGCGTCAGAGGGGGCGTGGCACCATTTTGCAACAAACTTGCGCTGCGTAGGAACTCCTAAAATCTACATGCAAAATGCCAATCTTCTAGCTTTTATAGTTTCCGAGATCTCAGCGTTCATACGGACGGACAGACAGACGGACAGACGGACATGGCTAGATCGACTCGGTTAGTGATCCTGAACAAGAATATATATACATTATAGGGTCGGAAACGCTTCCTTTTACCTGTTACATACTTTTGCATGAATCAATATACCCTTTTACTATACGAGTAACGGGTATAATAACAAGAAATATACTTACAAACAAATTCAAAAATCGAACATTCCGTATGTGCAAGTGAAATGGGAAGAGTATGAAACTATACGAATTTTTCTCCCCAACGACTTAAAACTTATACAATTCACTCATGCATTCATGACTCAATATGAGCAAATCTAACGCTAATGAAGCACCGGTATCATAATCGTGACCGTATATGTGCAAATCAAACGCTGATAAGGCACCGGGACCACGTACATGCAAATTAACTTTCTCACTTGTGAATTAGCTAAAAAAATTTATTTTTATTTTTAATTATCACTTATTCACTATTACAATTTTTCAATAGGTCGAACTTATTTTATTCACTGCTCTTTTACTTTCACTTGATTTTTCTTTGGTGCTCGGTTCGGATCTCAAAAACGGACTGACTGCCTCGAGTTCAATGATTAATAATCAAACCTCGGCTTAAGAGATTTATCCCAAAAAATTGATAAAGAGAATGACTCAAGAGAGTCGGAAAATAGGATTATGCAATTTGCCAATTAAATTTGAAATCTAAATTTGGCCGGAAATTGGTGTTTACATTAGCTGACTTAAGGGTTCGGTTGGGAATCTTTTGTTTACGCTAGCGGACTCAGGGCTCGCTTTGTGGCTCCGATGTTTACAATATCGGCTTGGATGTTTACAGAATCCGTTTGATGCGGACTGCGTGAAATTGATCTGGGTGGGAATAATTTGGAGGCGTAGTTGACAGAAATCAGCTATTTATCTCGGGTCTCGTCAGAGTTAATTGGAAATTGGCTCTCAGCTCAAAGTTCTTTATAAATTGGGCAATAGCCCCTAAATAATGTGTCATATAACTCCCCCCATTCTAAATTGAATCGTCCCGATTCATTGGAACTGATGGGTATATTGACTGTATTTGGTTTGTTAATTCGACAATGATATTTTCTTCTAGGGTATTTTCATTGACGGGGATATTAATTATTTCATTATCGGAAAATTTGCTTTCAGGTTCGATTTCTATATGAATTTGCCATGGTTTGAATATTAAAAATTTTCTGTATTTGATTATGACAATAATAATTAAATATATAAATGTGAATATGATTAATTTTAACGTAACTGGTATTTGAGTTTGTTTAATTTGAATAAAAGGATTTTGTATGTTAATATTATCAAATTGAGTTCCGAATCATTGGATATAATATATTCGGATATTACAAAATCTCTATATTTTCGAGCGGTGATGTATTCCAATATCTTATTGTCTACATTGGTGTAAGATATATTATTAATTTAAGAGGTGCTATTAAAGGTTATTAAATATGAAACATTAAAATAAGTGTCATTAACTGTATTTTGTCCATTTACAAAAATGGCTCCATCTTGGATTACATCTATATTTTTATACCCTTGCAGAGGGTATTATAATTTTGGTCAAATGTGCGCAACGCAGTGAAGAAGACATCTCCGACCCTAAAAAATATATATATTCTTGATCAGGATCACCTCCTGAGTTGATATAGCCATGTCCGTCTGTCTGTTTCTACGCAAACTAGTCTCTCAGTTTTCAAGATATCGAATTGAAACTTCGCACACACCCTTCTTTCCTTTGCACGCAGTATATAAGTCGGAACGGCAGGGATCGGCCGACTATATCCTTTAGCTGCCATACAACTGATTGATCGGAAATGCCATAACTTTGGTGTTTGTAAAGTTAGGAAGTTGGGATTTTCTATGGGTTTTATATTTGGCCAATCAATCCGACCTACCAAATTTCATACGGATCGGCTGTCTATATCCTATAGCTGCCATATAACTGATTGATCGGAAATGCCATAACTTTGGTGTTTGTTAAGTTAGGAAGTTGGGATTTTCTATGGGTTTTATTTTTGGCCAATCAATCCAACCTATCAAACTTCATAAGCATCGGCCGACTATATCCTATAGCTGCCATATAACTGAACGATTGGAAATGCCATAACTTTGGTGTTTGTAAAGTTAGGAAGTTGGGATTTTCTATGGGTTTTATTTTTGTCCAATTAATCCGACCAACCAACGATACGAAATGCCATAACTTTGGTGTTTGTAAAGTTAGGAAGTTAAGATTTTCTATGGGTTTCATTTTTGGCCAATGAATCTGACCTACCGGATTTCATGAGAATCGGCCGACTATATCCTATAGCTGCCATATAACTGAACGATCGAAAATGCCATAACTTTGGTGTTTGTAAAGTTAGGAAGTTGGGATTTTCTATGGGTTTTATTTTTGTCCAATTAATCCGACCAACCAACGATACGAAATGCCATAACTTTGGTGTTTGTAAAGTTAGGAAGTTAGGATTTTCTATGGGTTTTATTTTTGGCCAATCAATTCGACCTACCAAATTTCATAAGGATCGGCCGACTATATCCTACAGCTGCCATATAACTGAACGATTGGAAATGAGTATTAAGAATGCATCATATAAACAGTTTTGGAGAATATAATTTACAGAGTATTCTGCAAGGGTATTTCAACTTCGGCTCCGCCCGAAGTTAGCTTTACTTTCTTGTTTTCTCGGATTTTGTTACAAATAGATTTTTCCCCATTTAGTAATCTGCTAAAACAAGAACCTTCAGGGTTAAGTGTGCAATAATTATTGAATATTTCTGGCTTAAAATTAGACATTACATAGTACTTATTTCTACATTTTGCGACGTGATTGTCTATTAATAATTTGCCATCATTATGTGAAATGGATCTTGAATTGTAAATTTCACAACGATCGGTTATAATAATGAATTTTATGTAAATTATAATAAGATCTTGGTGCAAAGCGATTTTAAATTCAGATATATCTAATGGGTATGTTATAATTACAGGTCTACTTTCGTGTTTATAAATTTCTTGTATATTATCATTATTTAGAATTTTAGTATTAAATACATCAAAATTTGCGAGTTTAGTTGTTTCCATTAAATTCATAAGATCGTAAGTAAGCAAACGCAGACGATATTTTCTGAGTGTAGCTTCTTGATCCTTAAATACTGTTTTGAATTCTACAGAAAAAGATTTTATCTCTTTAAATATTTTAGAATTAATAACAAATTGATCGTTATTGTTTTGTATTAAATCATCAATTTTATTTTTGTCTGTTATGAAATCATCATGATCTGGTGTTTCCGTTATCCTTTTTCAAATAGTGCCTAATTCATTAATGCCTCTTTTCGATCTATTGGGTCTTATTTGAGAGATAAGTATTTTTATAATTTTTAAATCATGGGATATTTCCCAAAGAAAATTCTTGCTGTCGTGATTCCTTAGAAATTCTGCTTCAAGATTAATTATATCTCTATAAAAACTTATATTAGTTATATGAAATAGGTCTGCGTATGATTCATAAATTAGAACATCTTTGGTATCCTTGTAAAGAAGGAAATCGTGGTTCGTGTAATCCATTATTTCGGATTTGGTTGTACCTACCAGCAATAATAAGTACATTATTGAAAACAATATCTGGAATTTGAAACAAATTATTTTATATTATCTTTATGAATCGTACGGTTTCTGTTATTTATAATAACTTTATTAGCGAGATTTTCCTTAACTACTTGTTTTTTATATCTAGAATTAAGCTTTTTTTTCCCATGTTTCTTTTCGTAAATTACCTCTCCTACATGATAATTCTTATTTTGTCTATCTTTATTGTAAAAGTGCAATGATTTTTCTTGAGCTTGTTGCAATAATTTAGTTTCCTTATGTTTGATTTTATTAAATAATATATCAAAAGGTCGTTGGTTGGTTATTGAGTGAAATGTTAAATTATATTTTTGTGCTGCTCTAATTATAATTTCAGAATTATCAATTAAATTAAGCTCATCTTAAATGCAGCGAGCAATTTCTGTTAAGGTAGAGTGTGCCCTCTCTATTTGTCCGTTGGTCGTACTATGTCGTGGATCTGCAAAGAATAACGATATCCCATTTCTTTGTGCAAAGGATTTAAATTGGGATGAAGAAAAACTTAGTTCGTTATCTATCATCAAAGTTATGGCTAATGGAAATTGTTGTAAAATTTCGGAAACTTTATTTTCTATATTTAGTTTATTAGGAATTTCTTTTACGACTAAATATTTCGAATAAGAATATATACAAGTAATGAATATAAGATTTTGGGCGTAATATATGTCAAGATGGAAACTTTTACCTTCCCTTTCTGGAATAGGTGCTTGACCGATAGGAATTTGTATTGGGTGTCTGTTGTATTTGTTTTAAATTAAATTTTCTTTAAACTCGTTAAAAGCTCTTACAGGTGAATCATCAAGCTGTGATAAGTGCGATCGGAGTAATTGCTATCTCCTCTATCACCCTTAGCATGTTTCCCGGAATCGGGGATATACCGATTCATAGGTCAAAAGATAAGAATAGCTGTAAGTCTCATGTTAGCTATTTAAGTCGAAGATATTCTTAAATAAAACCAGTTTTGAAATATCAACTCAACAAGGAAGACGTGTTTTATTGGACGCTCTTTCATTTTGGTCAATCGAGCCGATCATTGTGATCCTTCGAGACTCTGTAACTTTCCCCCCTGTGGTAAGAGGTTCAGAGTGATCAATCAGCACCTGAAAGTCTGTATGTAGTGCTAGACACACGCAGCTTAAGGTAGCGAATTTAAAAAAAATCTCTTGTTGCCCCCCACCCGAGGTAAGGAACAGAGATATAACAAAAAAGCACCTTCTAGTAGTAAATGACTAAAGGTAGCTTAGAGATTGACAGTGTCGTGTAAGGCGTGCTTGAGGCCCTTAACATCAGCGATATTGTGCGGGAGAATATATGCAATTAAGCATTTAACGAAAAGTGCCAAAATAAAAACAAAAAACCAGCAACAACAACAACTAAAAATACAGCTGCAACGACCAGAGCGGCGACAGGACAAGCGGCGGCGACTTCAGCAGCAACTACAACAACTAAAACGACTACTCTGGCGACGGGAACCGTAGCAGCTAAGTCAATATAAAATTTTTTTTTTATTAACATACATATACATATATCCCTAAAAAAAAAAACAAAAATAATAATTTCAAAATGATGTCGGAAAAAACTATAGATTTACTAAAGAAGCAGTCCGGAATTATTTTGGAAATAAGACAGAGGCTAACAGAGCTAGACATAGGACGATCAGAAGAGCTTCAAAAACTCTTTATTACAAATCAATCTGTCCTTTTAAAGATCGGCGTTGTCGATCATGAATATTTTAATACCAAGCAGTATGACATTGCTATGATGGTGTTGGCTCAGATCAAGTTAAGGTTTGAAAAAGAGTCTCAGAATAATAGGCCAGAGGTACAGGTTACTCCCACGGCAAACGTTGCTAAGATAAAGAACATGAAAAAAGAGATTGAAATGCCAGGCACTTCAAACGCATCCAGGATAGAGCAGACATTTCGAAGTCAGGTATGCAATTTAAAAGCATATTTAGATGAGACGTCTACTCTCACAGACAATAGTCCAGATTTCCTTACTATAAGGAAAAACAAAATTAAGTTTTTATGGAATAAAATACAGAACCTAATTGAACAGGTTAATACCTATTTCGAGGGTTCTGTGTTTGATGAAATGATAAGCGATATCGAGTTTGATACGCAAAACATATTAACGGCCATTAAAAATCGACCCAGCGTAGTTAATAGGCATGCTGACGTGTCGATGGTGGTGAAGGCAGAGGAATTACCAACCCTGCCTAAAATACAGATTCCCACATTTTTTGGTGATTCCAAAGAGTGGGATCTGTTTTACGAACTCTTCACAGAGCTAATTCACTCAAGAGAGGATTTAAGTCCATCTCTTAAATTGAACTATCTGAAGTCAGCATTAAAAGGAGAAGCCAGGAGTGTTGTCACTCATTTATTGCTAGGCGCGGGCGAAAATTACGAAGCCACTTGGGAATTTTTAACCAAGCGTTTCGAGAATAAAAGAAAGATATTCTCGGAACATATGAACAGGCTTTTGGATTTGCCCAATTTAAATTTAGATTCAGATAGGCAAATTAAAAAGTTCATTGACTCAATTAATGAGTCAATATATATCATAAAATTGAAGGCACAATTGTCCGAAGAGGTGGATGCCATTTTTGCCCACATAATCCTTCGGAAATTTAATAAAGACTCGTTGAATTTATATGAAAGTCATGTCAAAAAGACAAAAGACATTCAAGCGCTTTCGGATGTTATGGAATTTTTAGAGCAAAGGCTCAATTCCATATCATCGTTGTCACAGGGAGAGAAACCTGTAAAGAAAGTCATTAATACAACGCATAATAATAATAGCGAAAATTGTGCGTGTTGTAAATTACCGGGACATTATTTAGTCCAGTGCTACAAATTTAAATGAATGAATCCAGCAGAGAGAAATGACTGGTCAAGAAAAAATCAAATTTGTATAAAATGTCTGAAACATAAGAATTTTAAGAGATGCACAAGCGAGCAGCTTTGCTTGACTTGCAACAAACCTCACCATACGTTACTTCATTTTAGAGTTCCAGAAAAAGTGAACACATGTAGAACAACGGAGCGCGTATTATTAGCCACAGCCATAATTGAGGTCAAATCAAGAAATGGAGGCTATGAAAAATTAAGGGCTTTGATTGACAGTGGGTCTCAAAGTACGATAATTTCAAAAGAAGCTTCACAAATTCTCCAATTACCGAAAATTAAAAATTATACGGAGATTAGTGGAGTTTCCTCAGTTAAAACATGCATATCAAGGCACAAAGTTAGCTTACAAATGAAAACAAACCAAGAAAATAAAAATAATTTGACTGTAGATGCGATTATCCTTCCAAAATTAATGAAGGCACTACCAGTACAAGCGGTTAATATTGATACTACAAAGTGGGACAAATACCGACTTGCTGATCCCGAATTTTATAAGCCAAGTAGAGTAGACCTAATAATAGGTGCAGATCTAAACGCGCACATTTTTAAAAGAGGAGTTAAAAAAATAGACGGACTCCTAGGTCAGAATACTGAGTTCGGGTGGATAGTGTCGGGCTGCACAAAGTCAAAAGGCAATAACACAATAGTTGCAACTGTGATCGAGTGTACGGATTTGGATAGGTTTTGGGAATTAGAAGAAGAGAGTAAAGATGATTTAGAATTTCAGATATGCGAAGAAAATTTCAGAAAAACAACTAAAAAAGATTCATCAGGTCGATATGCCTTTTAAAGATGATCAGGTTTTAGGGGATTCAAAAAACCAAGCAATGGCACGGTTTTTAAATTTAGAGAAAAAATTAAGTAAAGATGAAAATCTAAAACAACAATATTGTAAGTTTATAACTGAATATATAGACTTAGGTCATATGATTGAATCTAAGTCTGAAGGAAAATATTACTTGCCGCATCAAGCCGTAATTAGGGATGAGAGCTTAACAACAAAGTTAAGAGTGGTTTTTGATGCGTCTGCATAAACAACTAATAATAAAAGCCTTAACGACATTATGTGGATTGGACCTCGAGTGCAAAAAGATATTTTCGATATTATTCTAAAATGGCGTAAATGGCAGTTTGTAGTTTCAGCAGACATTGAAAAAATGTACCGACAAATTAATATTTCGGAAAAAGATCAAGAATATTTGCATATACTTTGGAGAAATTCCCCCAAAAGCAAAATAAAAGATTTTAAGCTAACCACAGTTACATATGGTACGGCATCAGCTCCGTATTTAGCAACCAGGGTGTTAGCTGAGATAGGAAAGCGATGTCAGGATCAGTCAATAAAAGATGTGATTATAAACGATTTCTATATGGATGATTTAATGACTGGATCAGACAGCATTGAAGAGTCCAAGAAAATAGTATGCCTGATTTCAATGGAGCTGGAGAAAGTAGGAATGAATTTAAGAAAATGGATCTCCAATGAGAAAGAAATTAATGACACAGTTGAAAATGCGGGTGAAAATAAAGTACTGAGCATAGAGGAAACGGAATCAGTTAAAACTTTGGGTCTTTAATGGGAACCTTTTAAAGATGAGTTTAAATTTGCAGTTAAGTTAATAGATAAGAGGCTAGTGTTATCAAACCTCGCAAGAATATATGATCCATTAGGATAGTTGTCGCCATTGACTATAGTGGGAAAATTATTTATGCAAAGGCTTTGGCTAGAAGAAAACGATTGGGATAAAGAATTGTCTACTAACGATTTAGCTGAGTGGAATCTGTACGAGAAAAATTTAAAATCATTAGAAGACATTAGGGTTCCCAGGTGGTTAAAAACGCAGACTAGCATGGCGGTTCAGCTACACGGGTTCGCTGATGCTTCCGAAAAAGCGTATGCAGCAGTCGTATATGCAAAAGTAGGAGAATTAGTTACGTTAATAGCAAGCAAAAGTAAAGTAAATCCCAAGAAAAATAGGAAGACTATCCCTAAGTTAGAACTTTGCGCAGCCCATCTTTTGAGCCTATTGATGAGTAGAACGAAGGAAGCTATTCCTGGCATAACAAGGTGTTTTGCATGGAGTGATTCTACCATTACATTAGCGTGGATACGAAATAAGAACTGCAAAGATAAATTTATTAGACGTAGAACTGACGAAATTTTAAAAGTAAAGGATACAGCATGGAATCATCTAAGATCTGAGGATAACCTAGCAGATATTGCCTCAAGAGGCATCTGTGCTACGAAATTAAAAGATTGTTCGCTGTGGTGGAATGGGCCCAAATGGCTCTCAACACCGGAGGACAACTGGCCCAAGTTACAAATAGATGATGAAGTAAGAGTAAATACGGTGATAGTAAAATCCGAAGACACCATTTCTAAGTTGCTGGATAAATATTCAAGTTTTCAAAAGTTTGAACGGGTCGTAGCTTGGATATTACGATTTATCACCATGAAAGTCAAGAAGTTGTCATACCCACATTGGCTGACAGTAAATGAATTAAAAAGTACCCGATTATTAATTATTAAAAAACTGCAGGAACGACATTTTATTGCAGAGATATTATGCTTACGAGCCGATAAGAAATAGAGCAGAAAAGTAAGGTTATAGAGCTGAATCCGTTCTTAGACAAAGATGGTATTCTAAGGGTAGGTGGTAGGTTGCAAAATAGCAAGTTACGATTTGATGTGAAGCACCCGATAATATTAGATAAATGCCACGTGTCACGACTTTTAATTGAAAAGGCTCATAAGGAGACAATGCATGGTGGAATCAATTTAATGAGAAACCAAATCCAAAGGAAGTATTGGATATTTAGGTTAAGGGATTCCTGAAGAAAGTATTGAGAGAGTGTGTCACTTGTGCGAGATATAGGCAATGTTCAGGTAAACAAATAATGGGTAACCTGCCAAAGTGCAGAGTGAATGTAGCACACCCATTTTTAAATACAGGTATAGACTATGCAGGGCCATATCACCTAAAATGTTCGAAAAATCGGGGTCAAAAAACTTTTAAAGGTTATATCTCAGTGTTTGTATGCATGGCAACTAAGGCAATTCATTTAGAAGTTGTGAGTGATTTAACTTCTGATGCATTTCTAGCAGCATTACAAAGATTTATAGCTAGAAGAGGAAAATGTGCCAATATATATTCGGATAATGGTACCAATTTTGTAGGAGCTGCACGAAAGTTAGACGAAGAATTATTAAAAGCCATACAATATAATTCCAGAGTAGCTGCAGAAAAGGAAACCGAAAAAATTCAGTGGCATTTTATCGCGCCGGCAGGACCTCACTTTGGAGGTATTTGGGAAGCAGGTGTTAAGTCGGTTAAATATCATTTAAAAAGAGTGATTGGAGATAGTATATTGACATACGAAGAGATGTCAACCTTATTATGCCAAATCGAAGCAGTGCTAAACTCTAGACCGCTATATACGACGGGAGAAGATGTCGATGATAATGAGGTGCTAACGCCCGGACATTTCTTAATATGTCGACCTACGTTGGACATAGTGGAGACAATGGATGATAATGAAAAGGTTCCTAGCCTGGATAGGTGGAGGTTAATTCGCAAAATGAGAAGAGATTTTTGGGTCAAATGGAAGGAGGATTATTTATATACGTTGCAGCAGAGGTATAAATGGAAAAAAGGTAGTCAAAATATAGAAAAGGGGCAGGTAGTGCTCTTAAAAGATGAAAATTGTCACCCAGCTAGATGGCCAATGGCAAAAGTAGAGGAAGTTCATAAAGGTAGAGACGACAAAGTTAGGGTTGTCAAAGTAAAGACCTCAGAAGCATAATTTACAAGACCGATTACCAAGATTTGTCCTTTAATTGGTGTACAGCAAGCAGAGGATCCAACTGCAACAACGATCATAAAAAGAGTTTCCCCTAGGTTATCTAAGCTTAGTAGCATGGTAATATTGGTTTTGCTTGCTTTGTTGTGCCAGGTGTCAAGTGCCGCAGCGATAAAAACCAAAAAGGATGGGTTTGAGGTACAAAGAATTAATAGCACTGCGGCAATATATTTAGATCCCCTAGGAGATGTAGAAATTGTAAGTACGTCTTGGAATTTGGTGATTTATTATAACATGGAGGCATATTTTAAAATGATTTATAAAGGTAAAGCGTTGATAAAGGAAATGAGAAGAGTTTGTGAAAAACTTCATGACTTTGAAGATCAATGCAATCTAGTTTTGGATAATATGCGAAGCCAATTAATGGAACTAGAAGAGAATAATAAATTATTTATGATGCAACCAAGATCCAGAACCAAACGGGCTCCCTTAGAGTTTATAGGTTCGTTGTATCATATTTTATTTGGTATAATGGATGAAGATGACAGGGAACAGTTAGAGGAAGATATGAAAAACTTATTAGATAATCAGAGGAACATGGATAAATTGGTTCACAAGCAAACGTCAGTTGTTGATTCAACTACTAATTTATTAAAAAAAACAACCGAGGATGTTAACGCTAATTTTAGAAGTATGCAAGTAAGAATTGAAAACATGACAGAAGTTCTTAAAGAGAGTTACAATGTTTACAAAGAATAGATAAAATTCTTTATGGTGACTAAACAGCTTCACTCCTTGATTGAAGAAGGTGAAAAAGTTCAATCAGGGATTATAAGCCTATTAATTGATATTAATCACGGCAGACTAAACACAACCATACTTAGGCCAAATCAGCTAAAAATTGAGATTGCCAAGATTCAGGAAAATCTGTCGGAAAATCTAATAACTCCAGGGAAAAGATCAGGAACGGAACTAAAGGAGGTATATACCTTATTAACAGCGAAGGGATTGTTTATAGAGAATAAATTAATCATCACTGCAAGAGTGCCTTTGTTTAGTAGGCATCCGTCTAAATTGTTTAGACTAATTCCGTTGCCTATTAGGAATGTAGATAAAATAATAATGGTACACATAACTTCCGAATATTTAATTTATAATTTTGAAATCGATTCGTATCACATAATGGGCGAAGCAACCTTAAATCAATGTCAAAAATGGCAACAAAATAAAAGGATATGCCAAGGAAGTTGGCCCTGGAACTCCGCGAATGACCAACGCATGTGAAGTTCAGCCGTTAAAACCAAATAGAGCTTCGAATTGTGTATACAAAACAGTAGTGGATGCCACAAGTTACTGGGTAGAGTTGGAAAAGAAAAGTAGTTGGTTGTTTACGGTTCCGATAGGTACTAAAATAAGAGTACAATGTTCTGGGTCTCAAATGGAGTTGACTGAACTGCAAGAACGGATGACAAAATGTTAATAGCCCATCATAATATTCAATCGGAAAGTGAAAAGACACTGTCAACACCATACATAGGAGAGGTTAGTGAAGTTCCGTTGAAGCTAACGCCATTAAATCATACAATTGAAATGGATAAATTAAAGAAAGAAATTAAAGAGCTTAAAGAAAACCATCCACAATTAAAGGATTTGCATTTCCATCATATTTCCGGACATGCTGGTCTTATATTGTCATTAATAGTTTTGGGAATTTTGATAATATACCTTGTGAAAAAATTTTTTGTTAGGCAAAGATTAGAAGCCATAACTTTCGCAGGCCCGTTGCAAGGAATTTAAAGTTAAATAGTTAAGTAAAAAAAAAAAAATGTATTGAAAAATAATAAATTTACAGTCCACTAAACCGTTGTTTGCACAGTTGTCAAAAATAAAATATATTGTTGCAAGGAATTTAAAGTTAAATAGTTAAGTAAAAAAAAAAAATGTATTGAAAAATAATAAATTTACAGTCCACTAAACCGTTGTTTGCACAGTTGTCAAAAATAAAATATATTGTAAAACTAAAAGTAAAGTTTGCCGAGCCTTTGGCAGAATGTTCATCAGAACAGTATTACAAATTTTAAAAGAATAAATCAAGCCAATGTTAGAGTTAAGCTATAAGAGAATTACATGTCTAAGCTGAAATATATATACACAAAAAGCGCAAGATTTGAGTTTAAAAAATTAAATTGAATAAATAATTACAGTCCACTAAATCGTTAAATCATAACTATTCATATATTAAAAATATATCATTCTTACCGGCCTTTGGCAGTATGTTCAATCATGAACACGCAGATATACAAATGTATATTTAGGTAGCAGAATTGTAGCCGCACCAAATGTATCACGTGTGTGCATACCTAAAACAACTAGGTAAAAAGGTTGTAAAATGACCTCCTGCGAGTGGTCACCACATGTTCAGTGATAAGTGCGATCGGAGTAATTGCTATCTCCTCTATCACCCTTAGCATGTTTCCCGGAATCGGGGATATACCGATTCATAGGTCAAAAGATAAGAATAGCTGTAAGTCTCATGTTAGCTATTTAAGTCGAAAACCAGTTTTGAAATATCAACTCAACAAGGAAGACGTGTTTTATTGGACGCTCTTTCAACGCGTTTTATTCTTAACAGCACTAAGCTTGTCCTTAATCGCACGCTTTGCGCTTAACAGCCCGCGCGCTTATTCACGGGTGATTTGCGATAACTTATCGATACTGTTAGACATTCGCCCCGAATAGCCAGCGGACTGATCTTGCTGATCAATACTGGTGACCTCGCGCGCGCCTATTTGAAAACTAGGATTACTTAGGTTTTAGACTTAAATATATATTTTGGAACTTAATAACTAATCAGTCCTTCAGTGGCTGTGACTTAATATATGGCCTTCAATGGCTGAGATTAGGTAAGTTTTGGCCTCCAATGGCTGAGATTAGGTTTGATTTGGCCTCCAATGGCTGAGATAAGTTAAGATTTGAGAGGCGCCCTTAAGCGTCCTCACACCCCCCCTATACTTCGGGGTAGTTATTGAGACGGGCGGAGGGTCACGGAGACTTCGCCTTGTGCGGTCACGCTGATCCGGAATTTGGCCCCGTCGAAGTGGCGTAGATACCGTACGCGTCGGCGATCCTGGGCCTGAATGGACGTGACGAGGATGGGGGGCAGACGGCGATCCGGAGTGTCTACCCTCCAGTCCGCTGGGGCCTCGATCCAGTGAGCGTCACCCCTGACTGGGTCCTCCGCTGGGTCCTCCTGGAAAGCCTGAAGCACCTCATGTTGTTCTCCGCCGGTTAGGAACAGTTGTAGGTCCAGCTCCTCGTCTCCGCTTTGGGACGGCGCCTGCGCCGAGGGTCCTAGGAATAGGTCCATGACCGCATGGGGAATGGATCGGCCGGGTGTAGGTGGTGCTTCCCGCTGAGAGGGTCCGAGGCCGGGTGACAGCGCGGCTGGCGACTGCTCCAGGCGCAGACGTACCGCGTTGGTGGGGGTCCGCGGGACTCCATTTGGCTGCGTCTCGGTGTGGACGGGGGGGTGGAGCGTGCTGGAGTTCCGGGTGGAGTTTGGTCCTGCGGGTTCTCGGCAATAACCTGCTCCTCGGGGACGGCCAAGTCGGGGCCGACCTCCCTTGCGTGGATGTCCAGCACGTCCTCTCCCTCGTCGTCGCTGTCCCCTTGGCTAGAGCAGAGGCCACTCTCAGGCTCGGATCCCTCCGGAGCTGGTGCGACGTCTCCAGCGTAGCCGTCCCAGGCCCGGTTCGCCTCGGCTATGGCGCGCTCGACCTGGGCTTGCGGGCGGTCCCTCCAAAATCGTCCGTCGACTCCGACGTCCGAGTCGTCGGTGGACGTTGGGCTCGCTGGGGAACTCCGGTGGGCCTCCCAGAGGCATCGTTGCAGGTGTCCAGGAGCGAAGGCGTGATGGTCCTGACCTTGCAGCCATGCGCCCACCAGGATGTGGGTGGTCGATGCCCCGGGCTCGTCTCCGTCGTCTACTTGTAGCCGGGCCAGGCGTGCAACCGTGGGGGTGGTTGGCTCCTCCTCCTCGTCGTCTCCGGGTAGGGGCTCAAATATCTCCGGAACGTCACCGCTGACCACCATGCTGACGTCCGGAGACCGAACCTCGGTCGACACGGAGTCGGTGTTGTCCTGTGGATTGCGACCTGCGGGTCCTTCGGGCGATCTTATGCCTTGCCATGGGCTGAACGGGGGTGGAGTCGGGCTGCGGGTAGACAAAACCGAGTCGACGGGTCTGTACTCTCCCTCCACATGATAGGGGTCCATTTTGTTGCACGTTGTTGTCTCTGAAAGGTGTCCAAAGAGTTAGCCTAGTACTACGTTTTCCTAACTTGCCTAGCCTGAGTGCGAAGATCAAACTAATTTTAACTAGACTATTCGATACAAATTTTCCCCGCTTACAAGTAGCTTTCTGGCGAGTACGCCACTTATGTTTACCCTTGCAGAGGTGTATCGGGCACGTCATCAGGTGCGTGTTGCGAATCGCTCCTTCTGAGGCCTTCTGTAGAGTCGTCTGGTTGTTCTTCACGCTGATGATACTCTTTTAAATCGCCTATGCCAGCTGTACGCCTCTTCCGGCCGTCTATCCCGCGTACTTCGGTGCAAGTTTCGCGTTAAAGCCCTCGCTGGCTTTGGACAGAATGGTGAAGGCGGACTAGCACCTGTGAGCCTAGTTGGGGCCGCCACTCACGTCGCCTCAGGTTGTAGTGTCGACTTTGTTCCTGAGAAGCTATCTGGTTGGTTTCCAGGGCGGTGCGGAACGCTTCTTGAAGCCTTTTGGCTCGCTCCGTCGGGTCCAACGGCGAGGCATGCAAGTCGGGTGCGACCGCATCGAAGAGGGCACCTGACAACCTAGGCTCCCGACCTTGTACTAGGTAAGCCGGACTAAGCCCCGTGCTATCTGAGATGCTAGTGTTGATGGCGAGGGAGATCTCGGGCAGTAACTGGTCCCACGTCCGGTGATCCTGGTTCACATATTGTGCTATCATTGTCTTGATAGTGCGGTTGGCGCGTTCCGTCGGATTTTGCTGGGGAGAGTACGGCGCGGTGTATTCCAGTTGAATGCCGTTGTTCCGGCAGAACACCCTGAAGCTTCGGCTGGTGAATTGCGTGCCATTATCGCAAATCAACCTTCTGGGGGCTCCAAAGCGAGAGAGGATCCTTTCTCGGAATCCGAACTCCAGTTGTGCAGAGGTGGCTTTCTTCAATGGGATGAGCTCTACCCACTTGGAGAATACATCGATGAAAACCAAGAGCGTGGTGTTTCCTCGCCGGGTCCGAGGAAGGGGTCCAACGAAGTCGGCTCCGACGAGCGCGAACGGCTCTGTAGGCTGGCGAGTGAGCATCTTGCCGGCTGGTTTACACTGACTAACCTTGTACTGTTGGCAGGTCAGACAGCTGGTAACGTACCGTACCACGTCCCGAAGAAGTCCAGGCCAGAAGTAACACTGGGCGATCCTCCTGAGCGTCTTCCGGATGCCTAGGTGCCCGGCGGAGGGATGGTCGTGGCATTCTCCCAACACGCACAGCTTCCAGGGGTTGCCTACTCTGATGTCTGTGGGATGCCCTATGTGTCTATAGAGCTGTCCATTATCCAGGGAGTAGTCCGGAAATTTCTCGGGGCGTTTTTGGACCTGCTCCTGCATCTTGCGTACCCATTTGCAGTGGCACTTAAGTTCTGCGAGTAACTGGAGTCTTCCGAGCGGTTGCCGGGAGAGGTCGTCGGCGATCACGTTGTATTTGCCCTTCCGGTAGAGTACGTCGAACTGGTACTGCTGGAGTTCCAGTGCCCACCGTGCAAATGCCTGCTGTTGGGGTTCTTCCCAGGTCCACTTTACTCCCTTCCTCAGGAGTCGCGACATCGGTTGTTCGAGGGAGGCAAAGTCTGGGACAAAACGTCTGTACCAGGATGCGATTCCGAGTTGGCGGCGAAGTTCCTTGACATTAGTCGGGGGATGCAGCCCCTGGATTGCCGCTATTTTGTCGGGGTCTGTCCTGATGCCTTCCTCGCTGATCAGGTGACCCAAGTACACCAGTCTTCTTTGGAAGAATTTGCACTTACCCCGATTTAAGCGTTGCCCCGATGACGATGATGTCGTCTAAATAGGCGAAGGCGTGGGGCTCCATGTCGGGGCCGATGACGCTGTCCAGGGCTCGTTGGAAAGTCGCTGGGGCGGAGTGGAGCCCAAACGGCATAACCTTCCAGTGGAAGAGTCCACGTCCGGGACAGTGAATGCGGTGCATTCTCGACTGCTTTCCGCCTTGGGAATTTGCCAATACCCGTTTTTAAGGTCCAACGTGGAGATGAACCGGGCATTCCGTAGACGTTCCAGGATATGGTTTATGCGTGGAAGCGGGTACGCGTCGGGTATGGAGTGTGTATGACGATAGTCAACGCACATCCGCATGTCCCCTGTCTTCTTTCGGACCAGCACCAGTGGTGCGCTGTGCGGGCTTCGAGAGGGTTCGATTCGTCCGTCCTGCAGCAGTTCGTCCACCTGCTCGTTGATGATACGCTGCATGGCCGGGTTCTTGGGATAATACCGCTGTTTCAGCGGTTTATCCCCCGAAGGGTGATGGTGTGCTCGGCTATATCCGTTTTTCCTTGCAGCTGGTCGAAATGCCTAAGCTCCTCTTGAAGAAACCGGAGGGTTACTGCTTCGAGAGATTCTTCAGACACTAGCGATCCCGGCGGGGATTCCGCGACTGTGGCCAGGTGTCCGTGAGGGCAATGCCTCCGGAACGGATTGCGCCTCTGAGCGTCCTCTGTATCCGGCTGGGCGAGTAGATGGTACTTCCTGATTCTTAGCGGTCTTCCCGGGGAAAATCGTGGCTTATCCGGGTCGTCGGGGAACGTTCCTGCCGTTGTGCTAAGCGGTCCTGAGCCGCGAGATACCCCCGAAAAGGGTTCCCTTTCTTGGCCACGGCGGCATCCGGTAGTGGCTGGAGGCTGCACTTGCCTTCCTTGACGATGACCTCGGCCTTCGTGATTCCCGTGGTAGTGTCGGGAGGGACCGGTGGTGGCGAGGGTTCCGATGGAACTGGGGCTGGGTTCCGTCCCGCAGTCCGCGTGATGTGCTGCCTCGGGGCGGGGATGGGACCCATCGTGGCCTCGTTGGTCCTTGTTGTCCGTCGGGTAGGGGTCGGTGGGTTCGAAAGGTGGACGACCGCCGCTGTTGGCGCCGCTCGGGTGGCTGGGCCTGGTTCAGCTCTTCGTGTGGTATGCGGAGCTAGTTGGAGGCACACCTGACCGCAGATTAGGGTTGCCCGGATGCCACAGAGAAAGTCAATCCCGAGGATCACCTCGTCCAAGATCGTTGGCAGGACCAGGAGGGTCATGCGGACATGTTGTTGGTCCAGGCGTACTTGTGCGTGCAGGGCCTTGGTGACTTCCTTCGGGGATCCGTCCGCCAGGGTGCGGACTTCCTTGATATTTCGACTCGAATCGAGCCGGTTGGCGAGCGCTTCGCTGACAAAGCTTCTGGAGGCCCCCGTGTCGATGGTTGCCGCGAAGAGTTGCCCCTCGATGGTGACCGTGGCGACGATCCGGCCACCCGTCAAGCGGAGCGGTGGATCTAATGGTGGGGGAGCGCTGAGTGGGTCGCCGCCTGCTCCCTGTGTGTGCGAGGACCCCGGTTGTTTCCCGACTGGCGGCAGCAGTAAATGGTGCGGGTACCACGTTTCCCGCAGTCCCAGCAGTATAGGACTGGTGGGTTCTGGCATTCCCGAACGAAGTGTCCTACCTCAGCGCAGCGGCTACAGGCTCGGGCCACGTCGACAGGTGTTTCGGCCTCCTGGGAAATCATCCGGTTTGAAATCGCTGGATTCGATGTGCCGAAAGGCGCCGCCGCTGGTCGTATGGGCTCTCGTCGGCGAGGGCCGGGTGGAGGGCTGCTCCTCGTAGTGTAGCTTCCACTTGCGGGTGGAACTAGCTCCGCTTGTCGTACTGGGTCTCGGTCCCGAGCAATTTCGAAAGCGGTGGCTAGTTGCGTAAACCCTTCCAGCGAGGAGAATTCATGACGCCTTATGAAGAGTTGATACTCCGGTAGCAGATTCTCGTAAATCCTTTCGAGCTCCTGTTCGAACGAGTAATTTGCCCGCTGCATCATCAGGCGTAGTTCTACCACATAGAACTTGAAAGGCTCGCCGCCTTGCTGGTGTCGGGTCCTGATCGCATCCCCCAGGCGCTGGTAGTACCGTGGAGGGAGGAAAAATTCCAAGAACTCCCGCTTGAAAACTTCCCAGGGCACGGCGTGCATCTGGTAGGCTCGGTACCAGCCTTCGGCGCGGCCCGACAGTAATCCGGCGATGGCCCGTGGGATGTCGTTGTTCCGTACGCTGTATGACGTAGAGCCTTCCTCGACTCGTTCCATGAAGTGCAGGGGGTCGGCTTGCCCATCGACATGTGCTGGGATGGAGATTGGGCAGCGGGGTGGGAACCTTGGGCTCCACGTCCTGGGCTCGTGTGACGGTGTTCTGGGGGTGGCACGGAGAGAAGGGTGTCCCCGGCGCCGGGCATCGGTGAGGTGGACCGGTTGGTCACTACCTTTGATGGCCTCCAATGCGGCAAAGCGTTCCCGGAGCGCCGGACTGTGGTTGGAACCTCCGATGAACGATGCAAGCCGGGTTCACAGTTCGTCCACCTGGCCGTGGGTGTTCAACCCGAATTCCTTGAGGATGGCTTGGAGTTCGTCCTTCCGCCGGTAGGAAATCCACCTGACCCCCATGGCTCGGGTCGTGGATGCGTCGTCGGATTCGGAGAAGCTCCCCTCCTCGATCTGTCTGGCGGCTGATGCAGCGGGTTTTTGTTCGGTGTCCTCTGACGCTGTTTGTTCCCGGTTCGTTTTCATCGGTCGACCCGGTGAACGGTGTGGCTGGGTGCCCGCTGCTGTTGGGCCTCTGAGTGGGCGTCACGCGGATGCTGATGCGGAAGTGGCTCGGTCTCCCGACTGGCGCTTGGTGGTGGCGCAGGAGCGACTCTCCTGGCGGCGAGTGATCCGGGGACCACGGTGAGCGTGGCGATTGTTTTTCCTCGTCGCAGTGAGTGCTGTAGCTGGCACTGTAGATGGCGCTGCTGGGGGCGCAAGCCGGTCAGCGAAGCTGGCCTCCGGGGTGCTCCCGTGGGCGAGCGCTGCTGATCGCTGGGGCTGCTCGTGGTGTGAGCGGCCTCTGGGAGCGCTCTCGGTAAGCCCACTGGGATGCTCCTGGTGAGCGTAGATTCCGGAGGGCCCTCAGCAGGCGGCGCTCAGGCGGCGGCGCGGCTGGACTCCGGTGTTCTCCTCATGTGAGCGGGCTGGGTCAGCTGGGAAATCAACGGAAATTTTCCCGTCCGGCAAGCGTTCGCTTGCGCAGAGTGAGCCTCGGAAACGCAATACGACAACTTGTCCGACGTGAATAGACACGCGAGCAGCTTTGGCGTCCGCGTTGCGCGGAGAAAATAAACTTTAGAAACGCAACTCGGAAGCCTCAATGACCCGAAAAGCCCCTCAGCGAAATGCACTAAACCTTATTAGCCTCTCCCTAACCTGAGCGTGAGCAGAAAGGGCGGCGATAGTTTCCCGCGTTTTCTCTAGTCTGGTAAACGTTCGTATTGCGCAGAGAAAATAAACCTCTGAAACGCAATACGAGAACTTGCCCGACCTGGAGTAGCACGTGGGCAGCTTTGGCCTCCGCGTTGCGAAGAGATAATAAACCTCAGAAACGCAACTCAGAAACCTCACTGACCCGAAAGCCCCTCAGCGAAATGCACTAAATCTTATTAGCCTCTCCCTAACCTGAGCGTGAGCAGAAAGGCCGGCGATAGTTTCCCGCGTTTTCTCTAGTCTGGTAAACGTTCGTATTGCGCAGAGAAAATAAACCTCTGAAACGCAATACGAGAACTTGCCCGACCTGGAGTAGCACGTGGGCAGCTTTGGTCTCCGCGTTGCGAAGAGATAATAAACCTCAGAATCGCAACTCAGAAACCTCACTGACCCGAAAGCCCCTCAGCGAAATGCACTAAATCTTATTAGCCTCTCCCTAACCTGAGCGTGAGCAGAAAGGCCGGCGATAGTTTCCCTCGTTTTCTCTAGTCTGGTAAACGTTCGTATTGCGCAGAGAAAATAAACCTCTGAAACGCAATACGAGAACTTGCCCGACCTGGAGTAGCACGTGGGTAGCTTTGGTATCCGTGTTGCGAAGAGATAATAAACCTCAGAAACGCAATACGGTAACCTGGCCGACCCGGAAAACACTCAGCGAAATTCAATAAATTTTAGTAGCCAGGCTTGGGGTTTGAATTGCACAACTTTATCTTCATTTTATTCACTTAGTCTTTCTCCCTAACCTTCGCACTCAGTATCTGGGTTTCTAATCTCTGCTTCTTGTCTTACTCTATGCCTTCGGAGTGGCGTTGCCGTCCACGGGAGTCTCTGTTGCTGGTGTGGTCCGTGTGGTCCGAGCTGCTTGGCTGCCGAAAAAGAATGAGGCCGATCTCCGTCGATCGCGGTTCCACGTCGACACGCTTTTTCCCTTTACAGCACGCGTTTTATTCTTAACAGCACTAAGCTTGTCCTTAATCGCACGCTTTGCGCTTAACAGCCCGCGCGCTTATTCACGGGTGATTTGCGATAACTTATCGATACTGTTAGACATTCGCCCCGACTAGCCAGCGGACTGATCTTGCTGATCAATACTGGTGACCTCGCGCGCGCCTATTTGAAAACTAGGATTACTTAGGTTTTAGACTTAAATATATATTTTAGGAACTTAATAACTAATCAGTCCTTCAGTGGCTGTGACTTAATATATGGCCATCAATGGCTGAGATTAGGTAAGTTTTGGCCTCCAATGGCTGAGATTAGGTTTGATTTGGCCTCCAATGGCTGAGATAAGTTAAGCGTCCTCACAAGGCAGAATAAAATCTTTCACTCCCTCTGGCATACTGACCCATGGCTATTTCAGCTGATTCTCTCCAGCTTACATATTTATCTTCTTCACCTTTATATTCTCTAACAGATTTGATGATCTCTTAAGATGTGTCGCACTTAATATTTGGATCTACAATCTGAATCTGATAATCTTTAACCCTTTTTTATTTTGTGAGAAAGCTGCGATCTTAAGCTTACGATCTCCTTCTTTAATGGATTTAATTCAAAATTAACAATTTGTTTTATTAAATCTCCTACATTTCACATTGTATTGTTTGTTACCGCCTGATGGTTGGTATTTTCTAGAGGGGGATTCATGTGTAGTCTTTTATTTACTCCAGTCTGGCTGGTTGAAGGTTTTGAGAACTTTTTCGAAATCAGAAATTAAGTCTTTCACTTCGTTTTTTTTATTTCTTTTTTTACAAATTTCTTATTTTTTTTTTTTTTTTATTTGTTAAATGGGTTATGTGTTTTAAACTAGTTTTCTGCTACCTATGGGGCAGCTTAATCTAATTATATATTGGGGGGAAACAAAATTTAGTCCTTAAGAGTTACATTATATCTTATTATAGTTACATACAAGTTTTGTTTTAATTTAAATATTTATTTTTGTTTTTATATAATCCTGGAAGGGAGATCCGTTGGGTAGTACCTTTTAAGTCTTCTCTTTCTGGGTTGTATCCTGAGATGCCTGGCAAGCCCATTCGGGTGACTTGTTAGGCGTCGAACATAGCTGGCTGCATTTGTTTGAAGGGCATCGCCTACCTTGGGGACCCGTAGGTCCCGTTCAATGTCCCTGTTCCTCATGTACCAGGGAGCATCGCATATTTTTCTTAAAATTTTTGTTTGGGCAATTCTGATTTTATTGATGTTGCTTTTGGCTGCAACACCGTATATCTGGAATGCATACTTCCATATTGGGCTTAGAATCATTTTATAGATCGCTACTTTGCTGTGTAAAGACAGTTTATTTTTGGGAGCAAGCAGCCAAGCCATCTTACCAGCCTTCGCCAAAACGGATTTCTTAACCATAGTCGTATGGGCTTGAAAGTTCAGGCGTCTGTCCAGTAATACGCCTAGATACTTGTGTGAGGTCATGTGCGCCAAAGTGGAGCCCAGCATATTGATGCCTTCGCAGGATAAGGGTCTAGTTGTAAAGGTGACACTCGCGCATTTGCTGCTATTTATGCCTATGTTCCATTTCTGCGTCCAGCCCTCAAAGCTACATACATATTGCTGTAAGGATTCCGTAGCTAACTTTGCGTCTACACTTCTGGTCAGTATCGCCGTATCGTCGGCGTAAGTGGCAATCAGTACGTCGTGATCTTCTATTCCAGTTATTTCGCTAGAGCTGGGCATGTCAGCAGTATATAACGTATACAGAGTAGGGCCAAGGACGCTGCCTTGCGGAACTCCTGCACAAATTTGGCGTTCAGATGATTTTGCTCCATCTACGACAACTCTGAAACTTCTACCTTTTAGGAAACTGCTAACTAGCTGGTAGAGCTGAGGTGTTAGAATACTCCTCAGTTTAAACAGCAGACCATCATGCCACACCCTGTCGAAAGCTTGCTGAATATCCATGAAAACAGAAGCTGTGTACATTTTGCGTTCCATTGCTTCTAGGGCGAAATTCACAACACGATGTAGCTGTTCCGGCGTGCCGTGCCAATTTGGAATTCTGCTAGACACAGAATTTAGCTGCAGAATTCTGTTCAGAATCACCCTTTCCAACATCTTGCCCAGTGCTGAGAGAAGGCTGATTGGCCTATATCCATCTACTTCGGTATGCTGTTTACCTGGCTTTGGAACCATTGTGATGAGTGCTGTCTTCCAGATCATAGGAAAGTGGCCTATCCTAAAAATGCTATTTAACAGCAGCACAATAAAAAGTAGAGCTCTCTTGGGGAGGAGTTTAAGGGTCCGGTTATCCAAGAGATCTTCACCAGGAGATTTTTTACTTTGAAGCTTTTTAATTTGATTAACCACCTCTTGCAATGTCACCGGGTTCGCAGGAAGGGCCATTTGAAACGGCATTTCTAATTGATCTTTAACAAGTTTTCTTATGAACTCTGAGGAAAAATTAAAAGGCTTAAATCGTTCTTCAAGGCTATTCGCAAAAACTTCCGCCTTCTCCTGACTAGAATAGCACCAGCCGCCTGCTGGGTTTTTTATGGGGCCTTTTGGAATTGAAATTCTTTTAAAACGGCTAGTGAGTTTCCAGAGCGAATAGTTAAAAGATGCTTTCGGCTCAGCGCTCTCCAGAATGTCATCTATTTTGGCTTGTTTTATTTTGGCAAGAACCTTGTGAAGTCTGTTTGACAACCTTTTATACATCTGGTGAATACGCATGTCACCTGTTCTTACATATTCTTTTCTGACTCTTCTCTTCAAGCGTAAGAGCGCGTCAGCACTTTGCGAAAGGCCAGATCGTCGGTGTTGGTAGGCTGAATTCTGGGACGTAGGTTTGGCAGATGATGCAGCCAGCATTATATTATTCATGAACAGTGATATCGCATCTTCTATATCTTCTGGACTGTTTATTTCCAAGTTGAGGTTTATTTTTCTATCTAGTTCAGATTTAAAAATATCAACATTGGATGCATGTGAGAGTATAACTTGCCTCTTCGGTATAAATTGCGGTGCTTTGTACAATGTGGCTACAACTGGTAAGTGATCCGAGGAGAGCTCATATTTGATTTCAACAGATAGCTTATTTAGATCTATCCCGTTCACAACAAAAAAGTCTAGAGCAGAGGGTGTAAGTCGAGTGTTATAAGAATAAAACGTTGACTCCCCCGTAGCAAGAATTTGGCAATTACTGCTGGAAATGGCCTCTTGCAAGTGCTTCCCTCGAGAGCATGACCTAAAGTTTCCCCACCATGGATGCTTTGCATTAAAATCACCACCTGTGATGAACTTGTTGCCAAAGGATAACAATAGATGGTCAAAATCAGCTTTACTCCATGGCTCATTTGGAGGTATATATACAGAAGAGATTTTGAAGCATTCACCATTAGTAGACACACTTACACTGGCAGTTTGTATGCTAGCGCTGGAGGTAGGTTCATTCTGGGAATGGACAATGACTGAACGAATCAAAACTGCAGAGCCACCCTTGGCAGTACCACTCGGATGATTAGCGTAGTATTGATCATACCCGGGTAAATAGACTTTTAGGCCAGGGCGCATGTGGGTCTCTGTAATTAACATGATATCAATTGAATTCGCGCTGATGAAAAGTCTGAGTTCTTCATTGTTTCTGACCAGTCCTCGTGCGTTCCATAATCCGATTTTAAAAAAGGATGGAATCATTTTGAGATTAGTTTATGTACCAGGTCTCGAAAGAATTTATTTGTTTCCATCGTTTCCTGAATTAGTTTGTCCATTCTTGTAATTAGGTCGTGGATTGCATTCTCCAGCATATTAATTTTATTATTGACATTGACATTGTGGTTTTGGGAATGATCTACGGATCGCAACCTATCCTGGGTTGAGTGCCCATTAACTTGTTTTCCTTCTTTTGGCCTTACCATATCAGCGTAGGAGAAGCCGTTTTTCACAGTAGCATTCGAGATAAATTGTGCTTTGTCTACTTGATAAGCGGCAGAGTTATGTCTGTTGCTATTTGGCAATCCGTCTTTTGGCAATCTTGCGTCTGGCTTGAGCTTTTTTGTCAGGTTAATTCGGACAGGACAGCCCTTAAAGCTGGAAATGTGGTCTTCGCCACAATTAGCACAGATCGACTTTTCATTACATATTAGCTCACATTCTTTAGAACCCGTGGTATGGACACCAGAGCATTTGCCGCAAACTGGGGCTTTACGGCAGTAGTTCCGAGTATGTCCGAAATCTTTGCATCTGAAGCACTGTACTAGCTCGTTATTAGCTCTTGCCTTCATCACAGTTACTCGGTGTCTCCCTATTTGCGTTATTTTAAGTGCCTCTGCAACATTTGGTGTCTTCTGAAGGTTAACAAAAAACATGTTTTGCCGGGTCTTTATGTTGTTGATTTCGTCATCATCCTCCTCATTTATCTTAATATTTCGCCAGTCAGTTTTTCTAGGACAATACATATTTAAAACTGTGAAGCCCTTGTCAGTAAAGGTGCGTTCAATTACTTGTTTCGGAACATTTGGGTGAATATCTCTTATCACCAATCGGAATGGTGCCTCTTCCCTCAACTGGTGATGCCAAAATTCGCATTTGTGATTTGTTAGCAAGGTAACTACTGTTCGAAATGCATTGGAATTTTTAGCATAAATACGTGTGACTCCAAATCTGGAAGTACGTAATACATATTCATCAGCTGGAATCACAGAATTAAGCGTCTCTTCTAGTTTGGACATTTTGTTAACTTGTGGCACACAAATAGCTGGAGGCTTTGGTGTCGTACGTCTTTGCAACTGTCTACCAACATTTTGAGGGCTGACTTCCGAATTATCGTCTAGTGCCTCATCGTCTGTTTCCATAACAGATTCGGCTTCTTCGGCTAAGGCTGCGAACCTGTTGTTTCGAAGTGCAATCGAGGATGTGGTGTCAGTATTGTTGATTTGTCGCCCCTTTGTTGACAGAGGCTTGATTTTTTGAATTGTTTTCAATCCCTTGTCAGCTCTTTTCTGCTTTTTAGAAAAAGAGACCATTGGCATTTGAAATGCACAGCTGTTTAGCTGAGTCGAGTTTGGAAGTGCGCTTGTTTTACTTAGTGCACTGCTTCCGTTGCTAGGTAAAGAACACACTCCGCCAGATGTTGACATTGCTATTGTGTAGTTTGAATGACTACTGCCGTTAGTGAATGTTATAGTGCTAGTTGTAATAGTACTTGTTGTTGCTGCTATCAAATTATCACTATAATTGGGTCGCCCAATCGACTTGTATATTCCTTTGGATAAACCAGCACGCGACTCTACAGATGTGCCAGCAGTTTGCCTCAACTTCTCAATCTCTCTTCTCTTAAGCTCAGCTAAGCTAAGGTGATCAAATTCGTCGCTATCCATTCTTGGTCAATTCGCAATATTTGTTTTTTCACAAATATGCAATTGCCCATCGACAATTAATACGAACAAAGTTTTGCCCCTCGGCTCCCGCAGAGCTGGGGCCGTGGCTTGCCCGCTGGACAAGAGCTTCTGATCTCACTTTTTGTCTTATCTCGTTTTGCCGACACCGCGGAACAGTGTCCAAAAATATGTTCGGGTACGCGAGAACAACACGTGAATGCAGTTGAATATTGATTAGCACTTATTTGCACAGCGATACGTCCGTCATCAACGAATGCATGGGAAGAACTGAAAATTTCTTATAAAATAATAATAAAAAACGGTGTCATCGCTCACGAATCGTCCTCCTTATTTTTCTTATCGTTGTTTGCTGATCCTGTTGGGGTCGTCCTTCTCTTTGTTGTTGATCCTGCTTGGGGTCGTCCTTCTCTTTTTGGTTTTCAGATTTTTTTTCTTCCTTCTTTTTCAATGTTTATTTTTGGCGAGGGATTGCCCTTCATCCTGTTTTCTTTGACTGTTTTTGTTTTTTTGTATGATGGCTTTGATGAATTTTTTTGTTAATTTTTTAAATATTATTTAAAATAAATTGTTTTTCCGATGATGATTTTTTTGTCACTTTTTAATTTTTATAATGTCTGAGCAGTGAATTTCTTGTTACGATCACTATTTTGTAATTTGAGATTTTGGGAGATTATTTCATAATTATTTTCCACCTTATTACTTATTGATCAACACAAACTTGTTTATTTTTGGCCAGTTGTATCGAGTTTAATGGGATTATTGCATTTATTAATTTCCACCTTATTTTTTTGATCAACACAAGCTTTATATTTTCGTCGGTTTTATCGGGTACATGGCCGCGATAAATTACTTTTTTACTTTAAAACTTTTTTTGCTATTATTTTAAAGCCTTGTTTTAGAATTTTTTTAATCGCACGGCCCCACGATGGCGCCAATTATCTTTCTCACTTGTGAATTAGCTAAAAAAAATTATTTTTATTTTTTATTATCACTTATTCACTATTACAATTTTCCAATAGGTCGAACTTATTTTATTCACTGCTCTTTTACTTTCACTTGATTTTTCTTTGTTGCTCGGTTCGGATCTCAAAAACGGACTGACTGCCTCGAGTTCAATGATGAAATCAAACCTCGGCTTAAGAGATTTATCCCAAAAAATTGATAAAGAGAATTACTCAAGAGAGTCGGAAAATAGGATGATGCAAATTGCCAATTATATTTGAAATCTAAATTTTGCCGGAAATTGGTGTTTACATTAGCGGACTTAAGGGATCGCTTTGGGAAACTTTTGTTTACGCTAGCGTACTCAGGGCTCGCTTTGGGGCTCCGATGTTTACAATATCGGCTTGGATGTTTACAGAATCCGTTTGATGCGGACTGCGTGATATTGATCTGGGTGGGAATAATTTGGAGGCGTAGTTGACAGAAATAGCTGACCAAGGATTTATCTCGGGTCTTGTCAGAGTTAATTGGAAATTGGCTCTCAGCTCAAAGTTGTTTATAAATTGGGTAAGAGCCCCTTAATAATGTGTCATATAACTTGCATACAAAAATAAAATATCTACAAAATAATTAAACAGTGGTTCAAAATTGTAATTGTTGATAAGGCACCGGTGTTACAACATTGCACTACAATAAAAATAAAACTCATTGATTAACAAAAATCTACACAACCAAACATAAAAATACAATTTTGTTATGGTCTGCCAAAGATAAAGAAAATAAACCTATACAAAATCAAAACATACCAAACGACCGCGTACCTGGGTTAGAGAGGAGCAACAGATGCCGATACTAGGGATGGCCTGGGAATGGAGAACTGGTTCCGGAGTCGTGCTGGTTTCAATTTCGGAAAACTCTCTCTCGAAAAAGCAATCGAGCCGACTTACAAGAAGGGCAACTAAAGGGCAAATCAGAACCATCTAGAAGCTGAGAAAAAGTAGTCGTGTCTCTGGGAACAAAATTCCAAACTTCCGGCGCCAAATTCGAAATCTGGGAGTCTGCGAGGAAAGGAATTAAACTGGGAGAAAACTACTGGAAATTTGATTATCGCCGCCCACATCTGGGTGGTGCCAGGTTTTTTTTATTTTAAGTTTAGTTTTAAAGTTAATAAAACCACGAAATAATGTTATTTATAAGCATTTTGTGAATTAAAGTGGAAAAGAAAATGAGCGAGTAGAGTGTTAACAATGGGGTGAGGTGACGCATAACAGACCCAGTAGCCAGTGTCGGGGAGTTGCTTAAAAGATACAGCAGCTCAAGGAAGGGGGGTATATTCCGCGGCCATCAACAGCAGGTCCGCAGTCCTTGTTTCCTTTCATTTTTAAAGTTGTCATCAAGTCTGAAGAAAATAAATTATTACTGTGTGCCGACAAATCCAACTATCGAGGTCATACTCACGCTTGAGAAATCCGATTGCTAGCCGGAATCCGATGGTTGGATCACCGAAAATAAGTCGAGACATAACAGAGTGGCGCCCAAGGAAAACATAATAAAAAGACAGAAAAAAAGAAAAGGAAGAGAATCTCCGGCTGGTCCTCGACAACTAGTGGTGGTCCTGGATAATTGCTACCAAGAGCAAATCGTAGAAGTCCCACTAAGAGGCGAGAGACGCAGCCACGTAGGATGATCGCTGAGATGCCCACGACCGGGACCCCGACAGGAGACAGAAATATCCTGGTTCGGCGCGGCCCATCAAGGGCGTCGGAAGAAGAAGTCTAGGAACACCTATAAAGACGGCGAAAAGTCAGAATCAACCAAAAGGAGATCAGGATCGGTAGCTTACAACATCCAGCGGTCGTGGTCCTTGTGGAAAAGGTTGCTGGAAGCAACACACATGTAGTCCGGCCGAAGAAGGTGAAAGCAGCTGAAAAGAAACAAGAAGGATTAGGAATATGAAAGTACAGTGGCTGGGTAAAATATTCGTCACTCACCCTACCTAGCAGACAAAAGAGAAAAACAGAAAAGTTAAAAAAAAGAAGGGAAGAAAAGATATGTCAGAAGGCGAAAGAAACAGGCAGACATTCAATAGAAAAATTAGAAGAAGTTTAGAGTTTTTTTTGAACCGCGGATCCGAAATAATGACTCCGCCAGCTACACGTTCCCAAGCCAATCAGAAAGTGAACCGAGAGATAAAGGATATCACTCCTCCCCAGGGGTTTATGATGGATGGTAGCGCAGCCTTTGAGATTAGCGACCAGCAGGATATGACGGGAGCAGTGGGGGGCGTGGAAGCACATACTAGCGACGGAGTTCCCCGCGGCGACCAACACAATCTCACTAGCGATGAGGAAGGGAAGAGTCCTGTGCATTTAGGTAAAGAAATAGAGTCAGCCATTAATTTAGCTCTATTACAAGCTCATGAAACTTACCGTAAAGCGGCGTCCATCGAGGTCTCTGCTTTCCAGAAGCAAATGCAACAGGATATGATGAATTTCATGAAGGAAATCAATCAGATCGTCCGCCCTACAGTGAAGGCACAGGCAGACACTCAGGAGCCTCCTCCTAGACCATCGATGGAAGCAGCCATGCCTAATCCAGCGCAGCAGCGAGCTGATGGCAGACTCTGGGAAGAGCAACAGAGGGTACGGGCGGGTTGGCATCAGTATAGCCAACCACCGCCTTTGTTTAGGCCAGGAGTTTCAGCGGCCGGAAGTTTGAATGGGAATCCAAGTGGCGGGCATAGGGATTACAAACCCGAGATGAGCCATCCCGGGAAGTGGGGTATATCCTTCGATGGCGGACCTAGGGGAATGCCAATTGGTGAATTTATATTCCGGATAGAGCATCTACAGATGGCTTACCAAGTCACATGGGAAGAGGTCCTTTGATCTTTTCACTGCCTGGTAGATGGTCAGGCCAAGGAGTGGTTTTGGATGCACGTACGCACAACGGTATTGAGGGATTGGCCAAATCTAAAAAACGCGCTGCAACAACGTTTCCAAACGCTGCGTTCGAACTTCGAGCGTGAGCGAGAACTACGCGAGCGAAAGCAACGACCAGGAGAGAACGTGGATGAGTATCTGCAGGCGATGCTGAGCCTCTGATCCCAGTTGGACATCAACATATCCGACCACGACCTAATAAGGACAATTAAAGTGAACATCAGAGACGGGATATCGAGGATAATATATCCGATGTGGTTAACTAACCTGGAACAACTGAGGGAGGAATGCCACGAAGCCGAGAGGGTTTTGGCCAATCGCTGGTCGCGCACATCCGGGATGCAAGAGCACCAGAGACCACCGAAGGAGAAGCACTAGGTTCACGAGGCGTATGTATCCCAGGAGCCAGACGAGGACTCCGAGTTTGAAGAGGCCATTTCCCGGGGCAGAGAAGGCGTAGCGCAAAGTACGTTGGTCTGCTACAATTGCTCCATGCCGGGACACACGTATTACACGTGCGACTCGGAGGCCCTTAATGAGTTCTGCTACAGATGCGGCCGACAGGGAGTACGTTTTACTCGGTGTCCGAAATGTCAGGCGGGAAACGCGAGATGGAGCTTGACGCAACCGGAGGAGTCCCGCTCCCATCCCAAGACGACGAATTAACTGACTCCGAGGATCTGAAAGATATGTTAAAAGATAAATATAAGTCAGTGTTTAAGAAAATATTAATAAATAAAAATATAAACAAGGTAAATATAGGAACAAAATACGTGGCCAGACCTATGGAAGAGAGGGAACGCGACTATCAGCAGGCAAGGGAAAGGATATTTGGAGAACCAAGGGGAGATAGCCATTCCCGCAAGTCGTCGAGGATAATCCGAGCCCGGAGGCGTTACCAGCAACGAAAACAGGAACGAAGAGAGGTCTGCACAGCTATAATATCAGCAGCTACGACGGAAAACCGAGCGTTTGCCGAGGTATTGGTTGCAAATCATCCAATGCAGGGGCTACTTGACACGGGAGCATCGAAGAGCATCCTAGGAGACGGCTGAAACTAGAAGTTTTGAAAGTGAGATCAACAGTCCAGACAGCAGGCGTTGCAACACACCAGATAGCGGGTCGCATAGAGGTGGACGTTTGCTATAAACAGGAAACTCACCGCATATCATTGCTCCTATGTCCCTCACTGCGGCAAAAACTATATTTGGGAATAGACTTTTGGCGGAAATTTTCATTAGCTCCGGACGTCGTAGGGGTGAATTGTCGTCGATTGAGAATGAGTTCCATGTTACGAGCGAACCGGTAGAACCACACATCCTGTCTGAGGAAGAGAAAACACAGTTGGAGTTAGTGCAGGATAAGTTTCTAACTTATGAAAGACACGGAATGGGACTGACGGAATTCGAAACGCATTCCATACAACTGGAAGCGGGAACAGTCCCAGTAAAGGAAAGGTTCTATCCGGTGTCACCAAAAGTCCAGGAATTGCTCTATGCGGAAGTAGACGAAATGTTGCGATTAGGTGTAATCGAGACTAGTGAAAGCCCATGGAACAATAGAGTTACTCTGGTCCAAAAACCTGGGAAAAACCGGTTATGCTTAGATGCGAGGAAACTCAATAAGGTAACGATCAAGGATGCTTACCCATTGCAGAATATAGAGTCGATTCTGAGCCGTGTGGTTGAAACCATTTACATTAGCAGTGTGGATTTAAAGCATGCGTTCTGGCAAATTGAGCTGGACCAAAAAAGTAGGAAGTACACCGCATTCACCATCCCGGGAAGGCCGTTGTATAAATTTCGGAGGATGCCGTTTGGTTTATGTAACGCTGCTCAACGGCTATGTCGACTAATGGACCGGGTCATCCCTCAGAAGCTCAGGAGCAACGTCTTTGTGTACCTAGACGATCTGTTGACTATTTCGAAAACGTTCAAGGATCATATGCGGATACTTACCAAGGTTGCCAAGAGCTTACAAAACGCCAACCTCACGATCGGGCTACACAAATCCAAGTTCTGCTTCCGATTCCTGAAGTATCTGGGTTTTGTAATCGGAGAGGGGTCCTTGAGGACGGATCCAGGGAAGATTCAGGCAATAGCCAAGATCCCAGTACCAAAGAATGTGAGACAGTTGAGGAGTTTCCCAGGAACAGCTGGATGGTACAGGCGATTCATTCGAGGTTTTTCAGATGTAACGGCGCCTCTGACGGACTGTTTGAAGTCAAAGACCAAGTTCAAGTGGACACCTGCAGCAGAAGAGGCATTTGACAAACTGAAAACAGCACTCACCTCAGCTCCCGTGCTGATACATCCAGACTTTCAGAGCAGATTCTTCGTCCAATGCGACGCGAGTCATGTGGGTATTGGTGCGGTTCTCTTCCAAAAGGATATGGATGGAAATGAGAGACCGATAGCGTTTTACTCTCAGAAGCTGCGAGGAGCTCAATTGAACTATACGGTGACAGAGAAAGAGTGCTTAGCCGCAGTGAAAGCTGTGTATAGATTTCGCCCATATATAGAACTCTTACCCTTCACAGTCATCACCGATCATTCCAGTCTTCAATGGCTCATGACGCTAAAAGACCTAAACGGACGATTGGCGCGGTGGTCGTTGGCGTTACAGGCATATGATTTCCAAATAGAGCACCGGAAGGGGAAAGATATCCCGGAGGTAGAAGCCATTGAGGTGTTCGATTTTGAAACCATTGAATTTGTCCCGAGTATCTGGAAAGAATCCAAACGGTGAAAGAAAATGCGGAGCAGTTTCCAGATTTAGTGGTGGAAGACGGGCTCTTGCTCAAGCGACCGGGGACACACAGGAATTTCCGTGGAAGCTGTGGATTCCGGAAGCGTTAACAAATACTTTAATTCAGCAAGCACACGACAGCGATACCACGATGCATGGAGGCATAGGTCGCACGCTTAACAGGCTTAGGCAGTTCTACTACTGGCCCAAGATGGCAATCCAGGTGAAAAACTACGTTAAAGACTGCAACATCTGCAAGGAAACCAACCACACAACCCAGGTGACTAGGCCGAAAATGGGCAAACAAACAATCACCTCACGGCCCATGCAGCAGCTGTATATGGATTTCCTGGGAAAATATCCATGGTCAAAAAGGGGCAACTGCTACATATTGGTAGTGCTTGATCATCTGACGAAGTTTGTTTGGTTAAAAGCAAGCCAAAAGCGACAGCAGACGCAGTCGTCAGATATCTGGAGTCGGAAATATGGCATGAGTTTGGTGTTCCAGAGGTAATACTCACCGACAACGGAGTCCAGTTTGTAGCAAGCCGGTTTCAAAGTTTCCTGGAGATGTATCAAATTCGTCATAAGAGGACCGGCAGGTATGCTCCACAGACGAATGCCTCAGAGCGCGTGAACCAATCCGTACTTGCAGCTATTAGGATCCATGTAGGGGAAGACCACACCCGTTGGGATGACAAGATAGTCGAGATTCAAGGTTCTCTGCGGAGTGCCGTCCACAATAGCACTGGTGTCTCCCCATACTTTGCCATGTTTGGCCAACACATGTTCCTGAGCGGGCAAGATTATAGGTTAGCCCGAAAACTAGACGCCGTAAACGACGCCCAGATACAGAGTCTATCGAACGGATCGGCTTCAACTAATAAGAGAAAAGGTAACAGAACGCATTAATGAAACATATGAGAGATCAGCCAAACAATACAATAGAAGAGCTAAAGAAATCAAGTACCTAAACTTTATCCTCTGCGATTTCAAGAACAACATAAATGCCAAGTTTTGTCGCAAGTACTCCAAGTGCCGCATAGTAAGACCCGTAGGGAATAACCTATATGAGATGGAAACATTACAAGGGAAACGATTGGGAGTATTTCATGCGAAAGATTTGAAACAATAATTGCAGCATAGGTACATATGTACAAACGTGCAAATACGTACCCAATTAATGGCCCGGCTAACCCTTTCAAAGCGGCAGGACGAATATATCTCAGGGCGTGGGCGTGGCCTGCGTTGGGCTACTGGCAGCCTCGATTGTACTCCTGTTCCATTGACAAGTAAACGAAACCGTAGTGTGGTGTTATGGTCTGCCAAAGATAAAGAAAATAAACCTATACAAAATCAAAACATACCAAACGACCGCGTACCTGGGTTAGAGAGGAGCAACAGATGCCGATACTAGGGATGGCCAGGGAATGGAGAACTTGTTCCGGAGTCGTGCTGGTTCGTGGCGGAACTAGTAGAATAGTGGGCTCAAGATAGGTTTAAATTTCGGAAAACTCTCTCTCTCGAAAAAGCAATTGAGCAGACTTACAAGAAGGGCAACTAAAGGGCAAATCAGAACCATCTAGAAGCTGAGAAAAAGTAGTCGTGTCTCTGGGAACAAAATTCCAAACTTCCGGCGCCAAATTCGAAATCTGGGAGTCTGCGAGGGAAGGAATTAAACTGGGAGAAAACTACTGGAAATTTGAGTATCGCCGCCCACATCTTGGTGGTGCCAGGTTTTTTTTATTTTAAGTTTAGTTTTAAAGTTAATAAAACCACGAAATAATCAACAATAACCACCCACTACAAACTACAAACTACCAATCTACTTCTACATAAATTAAAATACTCATGTAACCCTATATATATATTATTTATTCATTTATTTATACTTATAACTATTTATTCATGTGTGATGTAATCGTCCCTGTGGTACCCAGGTTAGGGAAGTGTGAAGTTAAATGAATGTTATTTATTTGTGCATTTTGTGAATTAAAGTGGAAAAGAAAATGAGCGAGTAGAGTGTTAACAATGGGGTGAGGTGACGCATAACAGACCCAGTAGCCAGTGTCGGGGAGTTGCTTAAAAGATACAGCAGCTCAAGGAAGGGGGGTATATTCCGCGGCCATCAACAGCAGGTCCGCAGTCCTTGTTTCCTTTCATTTTTAAAGTTGTCATCAAGTCTGAAGAAAATAAATTATTACTGTGTGCCGACAAATCCAACTATCGAGGTCATACTCACGCTTGAGAAATCCGATTGCTAGCCGGAATCCGATGGTTGGATCACCGAAAATAAGTCGAGACATAACAAGTTGCGGCTGCATACGTTACTCGACACCTATAGCGGTTGAACTTGTGTACGCCAGACACAACTCGTCACGTAGCAGTCAATTTTTTTTTTTAAGTTTAATAATTTTAATTGATAGTCTATACAATTATGTGTCAAAATATACCAAAACAATAATTTTCAAAAAACGTCGATCGCGGTTCCACGTCGACACGCTTTTTCCCTTTACAGCACGCGTTTTATTCTTAACAGCACTAAGCTTGTCCTTAATCGCACGCTTTGCGCTTAACAGCCCGCGCGCTTATTCACTGGTGATTTGCGATAACTTATCGATACTGTTAGACATTCGCCCCGACTAGCCAGCGGACTGATCTTGCTGATCAATATTGGTGACCTCGCGCGATTAGGTAAGTTTTGGCCTCCAATGGCTGAGATTAGGTTTGATTTGGCCTCCAATGGCTGAGATAAGTTAAGATTTGAGAGGCGCCTTTAAGCGTCCTCACAAGGCAGAAAAAAATCTTTCACTCCCTCTGGCATACTGACCCATGGCTATTTCAGCTGATTCTCTCCAGCTTACATATTTATCTTCTTCACCTTTATATTCTCTAACAGATTTGATGATCTCTTAAGATGTGTCGCACTTAATATTTGGATCTACAATCTGTATTTGATAATCTTTAACCCTTTTTTATTTTGTGAGAAAGCTGCGATCTTAAGCTTACGATCTCCTCCTTTAATGGATTTAATTCAAAATTAACAATTTGTTTTATTAAATCTCCTACATTTCACATTGTATTGTTTGTTACCGCCTGATGGTTGGTATTTTCTAGAGGGGGATTCATGTGTAGTCTTTTATTTACTCCAGTCTGGCTGGTTGAAGGTTTCGACATTTTGAGAACTTTTTCGAAATCAGAAATTAAGTCTTCCACTTCGTTTTTTTTATTTCTTTTTTTACAAATTTCTTATATAATAATAATAAAAAACGGTGTCATCGCTCACGAATCGTCCTCCTTATTTTTCTTACCGTTGTTTGCTGATCCTGTTGGGGTTTTCTTTGTTGTTGATCCTGCTTGGGGTCGTGCTTCTCTTTTTGGTTTTCAGATTTTTTTTCTTCCTTCTTTTTCAATGTTTATTTTTGGCGAGGGATTGCCCTTCAGCCTGTTTTCTTTGACTGTTTTTGTTTTTTTGTATGATGGCTTTGATGAATTTTTTTGTTAATTTTTTAAATATTATTTAAAATAAATTGTTTTTCCGATGATGATTTTTTTGTCACTTTTTAATTTTTATAATGTCTGAGCAGTGAATTTCTTGTTACGATCACTATTTTGTAATTTGAGATTTTGGGAGATTATTTCATAATTATTTTCCACCTTATTACTTATTGATCAACACAAACTTGTTTATTTTTGGCCAGTTGTATCGAGTTTAATGGGATTATTGCATTTATTAATTTCCACCTTATTTTTTTGATCAACACAAGCTTTATATTTTCGTCGGTTTTATCGGGTACATGGCCGCGATAAATTACTTTTTTACTTTAAAACTTTTTTTGCTATTATTTTAAAGCCTTGTTTTAGAATTTTTTTAATCGCACGGCCCCACGATGGCGCCAATTATCTTTCTCACTTGTGAATTAGCTAAAAAAAATTATTTTTATTTTTTATTATCACTTATTCACTATTACAATTTTTCAATAGGTCGAACTTATTTTATTCACTGCTCTTTTACTTTCACTTGATTTTTCGTTGTTGCTCGGTTCGGATCTCAAAAACGGACTGACTGCCTCGAGTTCAATGATGAAATCAAACCTCGGCTTAAAAGATTTATCCCAAAAAATTGATAAAGAGAATTACTCAAGAGAGTCGGAAAATAGGATGATGCAAATTGCCAATTAAATTTGAAATCTAAATTTTGCCGGAAATTGGTGTTTACATTAGCGGACTTAAGGGATCGCTTTGGGAATCTTTTGTTTACGCTAGCGGACTCAGGGCTCGCTTTGGGGCTCCGATGTTTACAATATCGTCTTGGATGTTTACAGAATCCGTTTGATGCGGACTGCGTGAAATTGATCTGGGTGGGAATAATTTGGAGGCGTAGTTGACAGAAATAGCTGACCAAGGATTTATCTCGGGTCTTGTCAGAGTTAATTGGAAATTGGCTCTCAGCTCAAAGTTGTTTATAAATTGGGTAAGAGCCCCTTAATAATGTGTCATATAACTTGCATACAAAAATAAAATATCTACAAAATAATTAAACAGTGGTTCAAAATTGTAATTGTTGATAAGGCACCGGTGTTACAACATTGCACTACAATAAAAATAAAACTCATTGATTAACAAAAATCTACACAACCAAACATAAAAATACAAGTAGCGGCTGCATACGTTAGTCGACACCTATAGCGCTTGAACTTGTGTACGCCAGACACAACTCGTCACAAATATAGCACCTAGCAGTCAATTTTTTTTTTAAGTTTAATAATTTTAATTGATAGTCTATACAATTATGTGTCAAAATATACCAAAACAATAATTTTCAAAAAACGTTATGAACTAAAAACTATTTTTTTAAATTTTTAGGCCTGGAAAAAATAATAGAAACGACTGAGTTAATTCTATGAAAAACAATCCACCAAATTGGCACAAATTGATGGTTCAATGGAGTACCACCAATGGGGTCTCTATATATAATCCAATCGACTCAGGGAATGCATCGGGCTCACTTAGCCCCACAATCAGTAACCGTAACAAACACTAACCTCAATTTGAATCAATTACTAACTTCATCGAACAGTTATTTATGTTAGCCGGGTCAGTGGATCAGACGACCTATGGACAAAACCTCTTGGGTACGATCCGAGATAAGATCAAAGGTGGAGCGGACGACGCTTTAAGCGTCTGCGATACATTCCTTAACTGGGATGATCTGAAAGTAAATCTAAAGCGTCTCTATTCGAGTAAAAAACTGAAGAAATGCTAGTAAGAGAACTACACAATCTTGCCGATGGGCTTACTATGGGGAAATAGTATTTTACGGCCACAAAAATAAGGAGCCAACTAAAGGCACTGGCCAGGGAAACGGATCCTAATGGCCGCGCCGTACCAGACAAGCGCTTACAATGCGATAAATTTTGCCTAAATACATTTTTGATCGGATTAAGCGACCCCCTCGGCCATTAGGAACCAAAGACCAGCTACTATATAACAGGCCAATGAAATCGGACAGACTGAATTAAATTTAAACAGACACCACGACAATCGCAGAAGCGACAATAGAACCAAAAGAAACCGCCCCTACGATAGAAGACAACAAAAGCAGAGACAAATCCACAACAACGGACAGGGCACATCGCGACAACTGTACTATAACCAACAAGAGTAGAGACAAAGACACAACAACGGATAGGGCACATCGCGACAATAACCAAGAGAGACAAACGAACATAATTAAAAACCCTTTCTACAATCGCGACAGACAAAATCAAAATTCAAACCAAAATCCAAGTCAAAATTCACACAACCCCACTTTGTGCAACATCAATGATGATGCACATTTTCAACAAGGAGCCTCGACAGACCAATCGGCTACCTAAACAAGAAGACCCACGGGTCATCACTCCCTTATGTTCTCCTTTCTTCAAGAGATACATCACCCCAATCTCTCAAATTTTGAAGAGATACAGGGTCTACATATTCCTTAATAGACCCACAATTAGTTACAGACAATTTTAAGAGCACATTAAAAACTCACATAAATATTCATACCTTACTCAACACTTTCCATATCAAAGAATTTACAGACTCACTTACAATCGAAGAATTCAAACATGTAACAAATTTTAAATTCTTCTATTCAAATTCCACCCACACTTCAATTGTCTTTTAAGCATGGATTTTCTATCCGAATTAAACGCAAAAATTTATTTCGTAGATTCTGTACTAGAAACACATAAAAACTTTATTCCGATTTCCACACGTCAAAACCCTGTTGACACTCCCGAATTCCCGAATATAGCAAACTAAGACTTCCTCTACCAGTCAACCTCCTACAAGGAGACCACCGATCTCGACGATCAACAATCGAAGGTTTCGCACTTCTAGAGGTTTGCAACACTTCTAACGAAAATAAAACAATATCCTTAGAAGAACCATTGCAAGTAAAAGAACTTCCCACCCAAGATTTTGGCCTATTACACTGTCTAACCGCTGGTACAGTTAGTAAACAAACAGCGACAGAACAAACGTTACAAATACAAACAGAACATTTAAACGAAGAGGAACGACAGAACCTAACAAAACTTTGTGTAACATTTAAGAAACTTTTTTACAACGACACAAACCAACTCACATTCTCGAATTTTGTTAAACATACTATTCCAACAACTGACAATGTCCCTATTCTTACAAAATCTTATCGAAACTCCTTTATTCACAAAGAGGAGGTGCGAAGACAAAAAGACGAAAATGCTTGAACAAAACATTATCAAACACAGCTATTCCCCTTGGAGTGTATGGGTTGTACTAAGAATAGCGTATGCAACAGGCGATTGTTCATTGGTTTTCGTAAACTCAATGAAAAAACCGTCTCAAATATCGCCGATATCCTTGACAGCATAGGAAAAACAAAATACTTTACAACCATAGACCTAGCCAGCGGGTTCCATCAGATCGAGATGAACCAGGACGACGCTTGTAAAACAGCGTTCATGGTTGAAAACGGGCATTATGGATAATGTTCTTGGGTACTTGGTAGGAAATATCTGTCTCGTCTATCTAGACGATATTATAGTTTTTCACCGTCACTTCGAAAACACCTTACAGATATAAAATTAGTATTTACCAAATTGCAAAACGCCAACTTAAAAATCCAGCCGAACAAATGCAATTTCTTCAGAAAAGAAAACGACTTTTTGGGGCATATCGTCGGCGTCAAACCCAACCCCAATAAAATTCAGGCTATCAAAGACTTCCCATGCCCCAAGACAACTAGGGAAATTAAATCATTCCTAGGATTGCTAGGATATTATAGGAAGTTTATTAAGGATTTCGCCAAAATCACCAAGCATATTACGAGACAACTAAAAGGAAAAAAAACCATAGTAATAGATGAAGAATTCAGGAATGCAGTAGAAATATTCAAAACACTCCTATGTAACGACCCCATACTCGTTTACCCATACTCGATTGAACAATATCGTTCGCTAGTAGAACACTGTCAGATACAGAAGTCAGATATTCTACGATAGAAAAAGAAATATTGGCCATCATTTGGTCAGTAGGCCACTTCAGGCCATACCTTTTCGTCAGGAAATTCAAGATCGTCACAGATCATAAGCCATTAATCAGGCTGGAAAGCATCAAAGGCCAAAACCCAAAACTATTTCGGTGGAAGACCACCCTGACCGCATACATTTACGAAGTTGTCTATAAAAACGGTTCACAGAATGTTGTTGCAGACGCATTAAGTCGCATCGAACCGAACTTAAACATAAACGAAGACCCATTACCGATACAAATATCCCAATTCCCACTTAATCATTTCAATTTACAAGCAGTGTTCCAAATCGGAACAACAAATCCAATAACAACAGTAACACCATTCCCAAACAAAACCAGATATACCATTTCAGAAGATGCATACACCTTTGATTCAATTACATACATCTTACAAACTATTTTAAAACTAAACCAAACACTTGCTATTAAGGAGGTCTGCTACTCTAGAGGCTCGAATTTCGACCTTTTCTTAACAATTAATAAAAAAAAAGCAATAGATATTTTTAGTATCCGTTTTTTTATCATTCGTTTATTAAACTTAAAGGAGTACATAAAATAAATTTCAAAAAAAATAAAATTAGTTTTCATTGAGTTATTCCTTCTTGAAGAAGAGGGGGAAAAAAGAGGCCGTGTCCGCGTCTATGCTATGATTTCTATGCTAGTCGTTGTCTCAAAAAAAAAAAACAATGATAGATTCTTAATGAGTAATGTCGCTATGGCATGAAGCACCGAAAAAAAAAAATATTTTTTTTTCATGAAATGGCGGCAACTCAAAGGAAAAAGTCGATTTTTTTCACTAATGTTTCCACTTTGTCGAATTTTTAAAAATATTATAAATTAAAAATTTTTATTTTTTGATGGTTCCGGCGATAGAGATATATTTAAAAAATATTCAGGCCAAATTTCAGGTAAATCGACTGATTAGAAATTGAGATATAGTGGCGACCGCATCAAAAAAAGTAATTTCGAGAAAAACGCGTTTAAAGTTCCAGTCGTTCGCTCAACCGGTCCAGTTGCCACGTCACTAAAACGGCTATAGCTTTGAAAATAATTTGAGTTTTGAAAAATCATTTTAGGGAGATATTTGTGAATATAAAAATTATCGAATTAGGAAAAAAAAATGTTTCGATTTTCTCAAATTTCTAAACTAGGAGACCCCCTTAAGGCACTTACCCAGGTTTTCCAGTTAATAGAAGAATCTTATAATAACTATATCTCACAAAATGAATCGTATAAAATATATCGTTGCGAGGTATTCTTATCAGTATTAGTTGATCCACAAGAACAACATAACAAAGTCCGTTCATACCACATTAATAGCAACCGTAGCGGCATAGAAGAGACATTCAGCCATTTAAAAAGACAAATTTATTTCCTGGGAATGAAAAACCTTATAACACAAATCATCAAAGATTGTGAAATCGTTTTAACTCAGAAATACGATCCACAAACCTTTAATGCAAGTCTCCCAAATAGACATTTATTCCATAAATAACACTTCCCGACTAACAATTATTGATAATTTCTCAAAATTTGCATAAGCATATCCGCTAAGCAATAGAAACGGTAAAAAAAGTCATTGCAGCCTTGTCCCAATTCATAAGTAAGTTTGGCATACTCCAAAAAATAGTTTTTGACCAGGGTTCCGAGTTTTCTGGTAACCTTTTCAACGATTTTCTATCACAATATAATATTATACCCCACATTCCAGCAATCAATAGGTAACGCACCAGTTGAGAGGCTCCATTCAACTTTATGATTACAAATCATGAAAAAGAGCAACAGCTAATCAACCATGCGACAGTACTAGCAGAAATATATACTTATAATAATTCAATACATTCAAGCACATCCTATACACGTTTCGAGGTTTATATATTCGACAGAACAATAAAATACGATAATCACCACGATTACTTGACAAAACAAAACGAATTCAGGAAAGACCTATACCCAAAAATTCAGCAACATTTAAATCTAAACACAGAAAAGAGACTAAACAAATTAAATGAAAATCTAGAACAACCTTTACAAGTCGAACTCAATGGTATAATATATAGGAAAGACAGTAGAAGGAACAAGATGTCACCAAGATTTTCTCTGCATAAAGTAAGTAGGAACAAGGGTATCAAATCGCTAACCACCAAAAGACAAAAGTTACGCAAACAGAAAATCAGAAGAATAGTCAAGAGAAGTATAAACACCAACCCCTCAAACCATCATCCAGGAAATACTAACATTAATACATAATATCGGCACCTACTAAAATCATACATATTGACCCATACTTACAGAACCCTCTTGACAACCGCACAATCATTCAACTTCAGCAAAATCAAAATACTGGGTCGACGGCGTCTCCGCAGACGACACCCGGCAGACTTATGGATTCTCGGCCGTTTCAGACACGGTCGTCTTCTGTAATAACACATCTTGATTAACTTTTGACCGGCTATGACCACACCTGATTTGCTCAAGAATGGAGCACCCGTTACCCGCTTTTTTTGGGATCTTTAGGAATAATTCGTCAATACACGAAAACAAGGTCCATCCTTGTGTGGCGTGTTCAACAAACTATAAAAAAAGCAAAATCAATGGATCATCACCTGCCTTATTTATCACCCTTGGAAACGCACGTATCATAAGCACCCATAAAATCATATCCCTCATAGTTAACATTCGCGAATACAAATCATCTGTACAGACAATCAAGAAAACAATAGAACCATTACAATTTACACCAAATCTCGCAGTATCACTAGAAGTCCAACGTAAAAAGATTAAACAAGTAGAAGACAGGGTGGACACGCTTTTGCCACACACTAGGAGTAAAAGAGGTCTTATCAACGGCCTAAGGACTATACTCAAGTCTATTTCGGGTAACCTAGACGACAATGACGGACAAAATATCCTAGCAGAGTTAAAAAACATAGAAACTAATTCAAAACAGTTAGCAGAGACTCAGGATAATCAAGCAATTTTCAATAAGGATGTAGTCATTAAACTAAAGAGCATTACGAAACATATTAACAAAAAACAACTAGCAATACAAAATACTTTGATTCGGCACAAAATTATATTTACAATGAACTCAGAGGAGAGAGAAACAATATCTACTCCTTACAATACATTAATAAAATAAATTATAATAGAGAGACACGAACATATAAACAATGTAATCGATAGCCTTCTAGCCAGTAAATTAAACATCATCCCTAAATTCCTATTCAATAATGAACAAATAGAGCACAAGAGGGAAATAATAAACAAACAAAACGTTACCCTAACACTAGATGAACACATTTACAACTTTTTATCCCCCTCCTGTTAAACTTTCAATAATACACTCCTGTTCAATATCACAATACCCATTTTCGATAAAAAAATTGTATAATTCTAAGCTAGTAATATCATCGGACTTTGTGGCCAACAACAACAAGGACAACCTCCATCAATACCAGCACTAATGCCTGAAGATAGAAGAGTTAGAGAGTTCTCTGTGCGAAAAATCATAAACAACTAACGGGAATAACGGGTGCCTATTTAACATAATAAGAGGCCAGAAGCAGGTCAAATGCGATGTGGCCAAAATAGAGCCGGAAGTAAATATTTTCGAGGTAGAAAAAGGAACAATCATCATCCTCAACGGGCAAAACGTAACGGTAAAACCCGATTGCCACAACGAATTCCAAATTAATGGATCGGCAATCGTGCAATACAGTAATTGCACAGTAGCAATAAACGACATCGAATACACAGACAACACATTCATTGAACACGACGACTTCACACTCTTAATGACACCAACCAACCAAATCATCAACAGTCGAACGATTAAGATACTATCTCTGGACAAGCTACACCTAGACACCTTATCAATCAATGGAAAAGGTCGGTAGGGTATGCAGGCACCATCCGCTCGCAGAACAACAACCAAAGCTGATTTTGTTTGAAGTTTTATCAACCAATTAAGAGCAGTCGGTGTTTTAAGTGGCACCGACTGCGATATGCCCTGTTCTTATCTCAGTATTGGAATACATACATATATGCAAAACATTTTACTGCTACCACTGATTTGAATTTGTAAACCAAAATGAAATTTATGCTGAAATATTAACAAATATATTAAAACATATAACATTATTTGTTTATCATTAACCTAATAGTGAATACGCTCATATTGTTAGGGTACACATTATGAAAAGTAGCAAAAGATAAAATATTCTTGCTGCATCGAATTGAAATAAACGCACACATGCACCCCTGTTTGAAAATGCATGAACACACATTCATATAAAGACGAATTCAAGCGCAGGAGCAACCATAGAGTAGGAATCTATATAGAGGTTTCATTTGCTCTGCCGGCCAAAGCTCTGCTGAGAGCCATGTTCGAAGCTAACTTCGAATTCTCATGTGCGAAGCACAAGCAATAATATGGGGAGTTCTGGCACCAATCCTTAGGAATAAGACCGACCCCAATGTGCCATCACTGGCAAAGTCACTCGAGAGCGCGGGCAGAGCAAATGGCGCCTCTATACAGATTCTTACTCTATGGCGCAACCTTCTTCAAAATGCGCTTCTCTGCGACTGAACGACCGAACTGGAGCAATGAGTGGGCGATCATCAAAATGAGAATACGAATGAGAGCGCAAAAAACCCGAACGCACACGAAGCGTCCGGGGCCTGCTGCTAAGAGCCCTGGGGCCTGTCGCTAAGAAATTGTTGTGTCTATTTTCGTTGTATGAAATGACCAGTCTATATGTTGTATGGTTAGTGGAAGTACTGAATCAGACTTTCATCCTCCAAACGTATCGGCTTAGCTATTTCAATTAATGCATATAGAAACTCCTGCAATGATTCACCAATACTTTGACGACGCTTTCCAAACCTGCGATGACTTTTGGCTGTAGATACCTGCAATCCAAACTCCAGTGACAACTTCAAACTTTCCCAGTCCTTAAGGTCTCTCTGGTTACGCACAAACATTTTTACTGCTCCACCAAGTAAACAAACTGCTTCAGCGGGCTCTTCTCCACAGTAGCCGCACAATCTTCAAAATCCCCCAATCCACAGATCTATATTTGGGACTCCTGAGCCTAAAAACTGAGAAACACTTCCTTCGACGTCTTTTAATGTAGACCACCATATTGTCTTTCTTCTCTGCTATGACTCACCCTCAGTTTCTGACTCACCCTCATCCATCAACCCAAAATGGTTTAGCAATCGTTGTTGTAATTGAGACTTTAGTCTGGTTGTACCCAACTACAGTTCTGACAACTTACCTCGCAACTCTTCCACTCGCAATGCCAAGATCTCGCCTATCTCCATTTCACAAAAATAACCTGCTAAAAATTACAGTTAATATGATGACAAAATTGTGTTTTAACTCTAATTCATTTTGATACAGTTGCAATCAAACCGACAAGTCTTCAGACCGATATATAACCGACGACGACCCTGTTTTCGACTCGCTACTTTTCGCGTTCACTGCTCTTTGTAGCGTTCTTCCTCTTTTTTTCTCTTTTTCGCACGCACCGACACTGCTTTCCTCCAATTGGAATCAGCTTTGCCACGTGCCTCACCTCCTGCACCTCTCTCGTCTGCCCCTCTGCTTGTCTGCCTTATGCTTTCTCCAACCGGATTCGCTGCTTCTTAAGCTGCACAGCCTAATACGATGCTGTTTTGCAACTGTACCGCGGCCTTTACGAGTCTGAACTCAATTGAAATCCGCCTGGCCGTCCACTTCTGCCTCCAATTCAGTGTTCCAGTCCTGGCCAACATGTTCTTGCCCGCACGCTCCGTTAACGCCACCAGCTTCAATGTCTTGCTTGATCTCGTCTGTCTCCAGCCTGCTCCGCTGCTTCCTAATCCTTGCTTTTTACCAGCCTGATCAGATGCATTTCTCTTCTTGCGTCACCGCGACTCGATGACGTCGTTGCCACTCGCTGCTTCCGTCTCACTCGCCCATGTTTCTGTATTTTCGCCTTCTGATGAAATTCTTTTCCACTTCTGATGAAATTCGATTCGCCTTCTGATGAAATTATTTTCCGCTTCTATCGCTGTCTCTGTCCCTTTTGCTTATTAGCCTTTCCTTTTAAAAAGTTTTAAACAGTTTTAAATTGTTCTTATTTCATCCGCCGCAATACTTTGTTTGTTATATTTCTCGTTTGTGAAATATTCAATTTAAGGTCCAAGTTGTCGAATGGTGGCTAATATCCCGAGGAAAACAAATCTAAGGACAACTACCAAACCATCTTATGTATATATTTTACTTTATGACCATATTTAAGGCACCCACAAATGTGTTACGATCACAACACAAATGTGTTTTCTGTTCGAATTATATTTACAGAACTTTTTTGTGTGATGGTTCTCAGGATCTTTGCTTGGGCTCTCTGCAAAAACAAAAAACTCTTAAGACAAAGTTGTTGGAATTAAAACGAGGACGGAAGCTAACTTCGGCAAGCCGAAGTTTTAATACCCTTGCAGACTTTGCCGAAATTGCTAAAACTGAAAAAGTAGCGAAAGGAATAAGGTATACATAAATAAACTAGATTTGCGTCGTTTGATATCAATTGCTTTTATACTGCAAAAATGTCATATAAAAATAGAAAAAAAGGGATACTTTCGCAGCCTTTAACTATACTGTTCGAAATAACCTAAAAATCATTACATTTTAACCGATTTCACCGTATTGTTCCTATGGGAGCTATAGGATATAGACGTCCGATCGCCAAGCGCTTTTACCCTGATCAAGGTATGCATAAAAAAATAAGATTTGGAAAGACTTATGTTAATAGCTTTTACACTGCGCGAAATATCTTCCATTCTTGAAAGTTATATCCGATTGTTCCTATGGGAGCTATAGGATATAGACGTCCGATCAGCACGCGCTTTTACCTTGATGAAGGAATGCATAAAAAAATACGATTTGAAAAAATTTATAGCAATAGCTTTTACACAGCGCGAAATATTCTGAAAAACATAAAATTTTGACCGATTTTACCCTATTGTTCCTATGGGAGCTATAGGATATAGACGTCCGATCGCCACGCGCTTTTACCCCGATCAAGGTATGCATAAAAAAATACGATTTGGAAAGATTCATGTCAATTGCTTTTACACTGCGCGAAATATCTTACATTCTTGAAAGTTATATCCGATTGTTCCTATGGGAGCTATAGGATATAGACGTCCGATCAGCACGCGCTTTTACCTTGATGAAGGAATGCATAAAAAAATACGATTTGAAAAAATTTATAGCAATAGCTTTTACACAGCGCGAAATATTCTGAACAACATAAAATTTTGACCGATTTTACCCTATTGTTCCTATGGGAGCTATAGGATATAGACGTCCGATCGCCACGCGCTTTTACCCTGATCAAGGTATGCATAAAAAAATACGATTTGGAAAGATTCATGTCAATAGCTTTTACACTGCGCGAAATATCATCAATTCTTGCAAGATATATCCGATTGTTCCTATGGGAGCTATAGGATATAGACGTCCGATCGGTTTTCAAACTTGATCTGCGTACACTTGTTTTAGGACGACTGTGAAAGTTTCAGATCGCTAGCTTTTAAACTGAGCTCGCAAACGGTATTGAAACAGACGGACAGACGGACATGGCTATATCGACTCCCCAATTGATCCTGATCAAGAATATATATACTTTATAGGGTCGGAAACGTCTCCTTCACTGCGTTACAAACTTCTGACCAAAATTATAATACCCTCTGCAAGGGTATAAAAAGTAGAGAAGGAAGATGTTTATATTCCGGAGACCGATGAGAGTTGTTCAGATGACCGCTGTGAAAGGCCAACCTCTTCAAAAGCAAAGCCAACGAAAATGCCAAAACGGACAGGAACAGCCATATGAACGCCGGTCACTTGCCTCCGTATTCGGAGGAGAACTTTCCATTTGAAGGAACTTGTATCAATAAACTAGAGGCACCGACAGATTTTTAAAATGTCGTTGGTACTGTTACCATCTTCCATACTCTATTGGAAGTAGACTCTTGGTCAAGAATTTATGAAAGCACCATGACTTGCAACAGTTGAGACACCATAAAACGTTTCTTGCACTTCAACAATAATGGATATATGAAGTTGGCAGGGGGAAGCCGGGTTCGACAAGCTATTCAAGATTCGACCGGTGCTGGACAAAATTCGTTATCAATTACTGCTCGTAACTAAGAAAGAACATTTGGTAGTTGATGAGCAAATTATTATTTAGTTTTAGGTAAGATTTGTAATATTTTTGATGGAGCTCAAAGTGATACATATCCGGAAGAAGCACCCAATTTGGGCTAAGTGGAAATGTTGTATCAAGACTATCGGCCAACGTACCAAAAGCAAAAAAATACAATTTTTTTTGACTATTGGTTCAATAGTCCCAAACTTGAAGTCTACCTTATGAAAAATTGTATACTGGCTTTGGGTACGGTATGAATTAATCGAGTACCTTATTCAAAGATGCCAGCTGAAAAAGAATTGAAAAAGCAAGGACGTGGAGGTATGGTCGAAAAAGTAGCTAATATCGATGGAGTTCAGGTTGGCCTCTCTTGCAGTCAACATTCTTTCTACTTACGTGGGGAGCAATCCAGTTTCAACAACAAAAAAATTGAGTTAGAAAGGCAAAAAGTATATAGAAATCGACTGTCCTAAGGCAGTTGATGTGTACAATGACCATATGGATGGCGTTGACTTACTGTACTCTTTACTGTGAGTTTATAAATATGGTATAAATATGATTTTAATATACCTGGAGTTACTTGGTCCACTGAGGATGGATCGAATGTCTTACTACCTATAGCACAGCATGATTTTATTGATGGCCTGCTTTACATATCTCTATCTCAAGTAAACCATGTTCGAAATTCATTAGGTCGCCTACTTGATTTGTGTTTTGTATCAAATCCTGAAGGTGTGTTTCTGTCCAGAGTAGCACCACTCACGCAACCTGAAGGTCCATATCACCCTACAATCGAACTTTCATTTGATACGGGTAGAGTTATAGAAGAAAAATCAGAAAAATCCAAACGAATGCATTGTTTTCGCAAGGCAGACTTTCTGAGGCTAAATAATTTTATTTCTGTTTTAATTCTGAGTTTAAGTCTGATCTTCACTTATGCAATAATATGTCCGATGCAGTTAGTGTTTTTTACACTGCAATAAACTCATTTTTTAATTTCCTGTGTTCCGTGGTACTATCCGTCAACTTCCAATAAATCACCTTGGTTTAGCAAAGAGTTGACACACTTAAGAAATGTAAAGTCCAGACTTTTCTAGGAAATATAAAAATACCGGTTCTCAATCTGTTTTTACTAGATATTTAAGTGCTCGGTCAAGATTTACCGTGCTTAATGCTCATTGTTATAATAGTTACTTAAACCGTTGTAAGGTCCAGTTCTCTCAGGACCCGAAACAGTTTTATAATTTTGTTAACACCAAGCGTAAATCTAATTCTTTTCCTTCCTCGCTGTCGTTCGGAAACATGACGGCAACCACAGATCAGGCAATAGCCGATTTATTTGCCCAATTTTTTCAAACGACTTACTCTACTTTAGATTATTCATCACAGCCTTATTCTTACACCATGTCCAAGTCAAACCTCATATTCTGTCCCACTTTAACAGAAAGCTCTCTTCTTTTGGATCTTCTTCGTATTAAGCCTGTTTATTCGCCAGGGCCCGATGGTATTCCTGGGTGCGTGCTTAGGTATTGCGCTAAGGCCCTGAGCAAACCTCTTCACAAGTTGTTTACCTTATCTCTAGAAACCTCCCAATTCCCAAATATTTGGAAGGAATCATTTGTTATTCCTCTTTTCAAAAAAGGTAACAAGTTAGAAGCCAGTAACTACAGAGGTATTTCTAAGTTGTCAGCTATTCCTAAGCTTTTTGAAAAAATTATTACTCCTCATTTGCAGCACCTTTGCAGATCAATCATTTCTCCGTGTCAACACGGATTTATAAAACGTAGATCCACAATCACAAACCTTCTAGAGCTAACTTAATTTGTGATAAAAGGCTTCAATAGTAGTTTTTAAACAGACGTCATTTACACTGACTTTAGTAAAGCATTTGACTCTGTAAATCACTTACTTCTCATTCAAAAACTTGACCTTTTAGGTTTTCCAGTTGATCTGCTTAAATGGATTTCAAGTTATCTAAATGGCAGGTCACAAAGGGTCCTTTTGAAAAATTCAATTTCTGAAAATCTCCGTGTTACCTCCGGTGTCCCACAAGGGAGCCATCTGGGTCCGTTACTTTTTACATTATTTATTAACGATCTTCCCTCAATTATTAGTCATTCTCGCGTACTTATGTACGCAGATGATGTTAAGTTGTGCCTGCAGTATAAGGACATTTCCTGCCATTTAGACTTGCAATCCGATCGAGATAATTTTCAAAACTGGTGCCGAGATAATTTACTAAATTTAAACGGTTCCAAGTGCAAGCTGATGACTTTTTATCGGGCCAATCCGATATACGCGACTTACACGTTAAGTGGCAGCTCTTTGGATAGAATAACTCTTGTAAACGATCTTGGCGTTCTCTTGGACCCTAAACTAAAATTTTCTAATCACATTTCGTCCATGGTTAATAAAGCCAGAGGAGTGCTTGGATTTATTAAAAGGTGGTCAAAAGAATTCGATGATCCTTATATGACTAAAACTTTATTTATTTCGCTAGTCCGTACGATTCTGGAGTATGGGTCTCCCGTCTGGAGCCCACAATACGGAATACATATTGGTCGTATTGAATCAGTACAAAAAAACTTTCTTCTTTTTGCTTTACGGCGCCTAAACTGGGATGCAAATCTTATCTTACCTTCTTATTCTAGTAGACTTCTGTTGATTAATTTACCATCCCTAGCCAACCGTAGAACGATGCTTGGTACTATCTTTATTTATAATCTTATACATGGTGATATTGACTGCCCCGACTTGTTAAGTCGGCTAAACTTTTCTGTGCCAAGTAGATTAACTAGAAATTATTTTCCCCTAATTTTAAATCATTGTAGCATTGTAACTATGCCTTGCATGAGCCTTTCAGAGTATTATGTTCTGACTATAATAGACTTTTTCCTGTAATATCAAATCTTGACTCTCTGCCGCTCCTAAAACGATTGATACTTGCTTCATTAGCACAAGATTGATCTAACTATTACTTTTTTCCCCGGACCTTTACCTTTATTTTCCTATCTCGCGTCTATCTTATCGCGAATCGTGCCGCACGATACACGGCTGCGCCCCTCGGTCGGTTGGGCGGGTATGTGGGCCGTGGGACTCCGCGCAAAAAAAAAAAAAAAAAAAAAAAAAAAAATATAAAAAAAAAAAATTTTTCACATGATATGTGCGTAGTTAAGTTATGGATTTTATGGCGTCGCTAGTCAGATCAATAAATGCCAATCTTCGACTTCAAACTTTTAATAGCTGAGCAGCTATTAAAGAAGCGCGGACGTCCTTCGATAAGTCCAACTGCAGCCCCAACTACTAGCAGGGAAGGATATCCTTCTACCATTGAAAAATTAAGCACCAGGAACTTTCCCTGAACTCTGTTCGGATGGACAATATGGGGAATTTTCCGAAATGGAGAAAGCAAAGGCAAATATGCCAAAACAATTGTTCTTTCCGCTCATACACATTCTGAGAGAAATAGGAAGTAATTCGCATATGAGTTCGGGTTTAATGAAAGGGGAATGCTCGGAAATCTGAATGAGATGCGGCGGGACGGGAAATACCGCAAGAACATGCAACAGCCCGCTATGACTGTTCTGTTACGTTTGTAAAAGGGTGTGGGACCAATTAAGTTGCGACGGGTTTCAAATAAAAGCCGTGGTAAAGAATGGAGCGTGATAAGTAAGAGGAATGATATATCTGCTGATGATAACGCAGCAAAATAAAAAACCGCGGGAAATATCACAGCCACGATAAAATTCGGTAGGAACTCCAATTATCTTTCCTAACCCTAATCCAAGTAACGTAAGGAATACTACTGGGGATGGACTTTTGGTGGGGACTCACACCAATGTGGCAATCTGGAGTTAGACGATATTGTGGTCATTGCAAAAAAATATGAGGAGCACTTGGGGAAGCTTCGAGGAGTGTTTAGAAGGCCGCTCAAGAAAAACCTAAAAGTAAATGCAGAGAAATGCCAGAGAACAGGCGTGGGATTAAACTAGGAACATAATACCAACAGGATGTTAGGCTAAGAAGAATAAAACTAAAGTGCCACAGAAATAGTGCCTGGCCACCGGGAAAATCAAAGAAGCAAAATAGAACATGCAAACATGCACCTTAACAGTAATCGTGGATATATTTTTAAAATGGGCAAAAGTAGCAGCGATAACGCAAGCAAAAACGGATGCGGTTTTAAAAATATACATCATATACACCACAACAAAACCCGACGAAAAGTACAAGCCGATCCCCAAAAACTATGACAACGGCAATGGCCGGAGAAAAACCAAAAAGTTGGGATGACAGTCTCTCCGCACAAAGATGACCTAGAGATTTCATAATTTCACTTATAAACCGGAAAGGAAAGCTAACTTCGGGCGGAGCCGAAGTTAAAATACCCTTTCAGAATATTCTGTAAATTATATTCTCCAAAATTATTCATATGATGCATTCTTATCACTCATAAAAAATCCCAACTTCCTAACTTTACAAACACCAAAGTTATGGCATTTCCGATCAATCAGTTGTATGGCAGCTACAGGATATAGTCGGCCGATCCCGTTCCGACTTATATAATGCGTGCAAAGGAAAGAAGGGTGTGTGCAAAGTTTCAATTCGATATCATTAAAACTGAGAGACTAGTTTGCGTAGAAACAGACAGATGGACAGACGGACGTGCTTATATCAACTCAGGAGGCGATCCTGATCAAGAATATATATACTTTATAGGGTCGGGGATGTCTCCTTTACTGCGTTGCACACTTTTGACCAAAATTATAATACCCTCTGCAAGGGTATAAAAAGGAGAAACGCTAAAGTCGCTAAAGTACATCGACAGTATTAAAATTAAAAAAAAAAATTTTCAAAGTAGGTGTTCACGATTCTGCAAAGTCTACTGGACGAATCGTTTTGAAATTTTGCACAGTACTTCTTTACTAAATTCCTCAGGTAACGCTGTCGAATATTTGGACGAAAAACGAGGTTTATGACGTGCAAGTGCCTTTAAAAAATAAACACTCGACAGCCTGGGGAAATTTGTCCTTTTAATAATGCAATGTGATTTTTTTCAATTCAGATGATTTTTGTGATTAGTTACGATGTACACCCAGGACACCTTTTTGTTCAAGGTGCCGCCAGAGATTGCCTTTATCTCACTCACTTTCAATGTTTTTGGATGAAAATTTTCACCCTTTCTGTTAAGGGGTTTTATACCTTTTTTTATCGAAAAAAATAGAAAAGTTTTAATTGGCGGTGATAATTCCTCATGACGAACGGGTCAACTGAAACCGTAAAAATAAAAAAATTTCATTACTTTAGAGTAATTCCGTGTATCTGAACGATCGTTTTTATAATTTTTTTTTGTGCATACAGTTTTAAGAAAAAAAAAAAATTTTCGGTAGCTAGAGTTTTTAAAAAAAATCTATTTCAGCGAAAAAAAAATTTGTGCATGAGAAATCGATAGTTAAAGTACACACAAATCTCATCACGAACATTTAAAACAAAATTTGAAGAAAATCGGCTCAGACGTTTTTCGCCAATCAGTATCAAAGTCATTTTTGAAAAAACACCATTTCGAGATATTCGCGTTTAAAGTATCAAGTTTGGGTTTGAGCGGGGACGAGGCGCGCGGCTGGGAGCTCTGTAACTTTCTTTCTACTGCTCAAATCTCTATAAAAATTTGGGGAAATGTCAATAAAATATACCAGACCACAACAAACGTTCGCGAAAGTCGAAATTCTTACGATAATTGCTAACTATAATCCACTTCACCTAAAGACAATTAAAATAAAGATACACATAATTCTGAAGGACGATCAAGAATTTTTATAAGACCGGAGACGAGCCTAGTTGAAGTAAATGGTTAAAAATGGGATCATTTAAGTTTCTTATTTCGAGCTAAGAGGCCTTGTGGTAATGGTAAAGAGGCGAGACGGCTCTTCACGGCATTGTTTTGATTTCAAAAGGACAATAAAATATTCGTCAAATACCATTTCCCTCTGCCCCTTTAATCATCATTGATTAACTAGACCGACTACAATAGGAAAAGATTTTCCACACGATCGAATTGATTTTGCCAGTTTCTTTCTCAGAGTCAAGCCGAAAATGTACATCCTGTCGTTTTCCAGCTATTTTTCGGCAGTTGACTCGCATTGTTTGCCGTACATCGATAATGAAAGCTAACTTTGGGCGGAGCCGAAGTTGAAATACCCTTGCAAAATATTCTGTAAATTATATTCTCCATACTAATCATAAAAAATCCCAACTTCCTAACTTTAAAAACACCAAAGTTATGGTATTTCCGATCAATCAGTTGTAAGGCAGCTATAGGATATAGTCGGCCGATTATTATGAAATTTGGAAGGTCGGATTGATTGGCCAAATATGAATCCCATAAAAAATTTATAGCAATAGCTTTTACACAGCGCGAAATATTCTGAACAACATAAAATTTTGACCGATTTTACCCTATTGTTCCTATGGGAGCTATAGGATATAGACGTCCGATCGCCACGCGCTTTTACCCTGATCAAGGTATGCATAAAAAAATACGATTTGGAAAGATTCATGTCAATAGCTTTTACACTGCGCGAAATATCATCAATTCTTGCAAGATATATCCGATTGTTCCTATGGGAGCTATAGGATATAGACGTCCGATCGGTTTTCAAACTTGATCTGCGTACACTTGTTTTAGGACGACTGTGAAAGTTTCAGATCGCTAGCTTTTAAACTGAGCTCGCAAACGGTATTGAAACAGACGGACAGACGGACATGGCTATATCGACTCCCCAATTGATCCTGATCAAGAATATATATACTTTATAGGGTCGGAAACGTCTCCTTCACTGCGTTACAAACTTCTGACCAAAATTATAATACCCTCTGCAAGGGTATAAAAAGTAGAGAAGGAAGATGTTTATATTCCGGAGACCGATGAGAGTTGTTCAGATGACCGCTGTGAAAGGCCAACCTCTTCAAAAGCAAAGCCAACGAAAATGCCAAAACGGACAGGAACAGCCATATGAACGCCGGTCACTTGCCTCCGTATTCGGAGGAGAACTTTCCATTTGAAGGAACTTGTATCAATAAACTAGAGGCACCGACAGATTTTTAAAATGTCGTTGGTACTGTTACCATCTTCCATACTCTATTGGAAGTAGACTCTTGGTCAAGAATTTATGAAAGCACCATGACTTGCAACAGTTGAGACACCATAAAACGTTTCTTGCACTTCAACAATAATGGATATATGAAGTTGGCAGGGGGAAGCCGGGTTCGACAAGCTATTCAAGATTCGACCGGTGCTGGACAAAATTCGTTATCAATTACTGCTCGTAACTAAGAAAGAACATTTGGTAGTTGATGAGCAAATTATTATTTAGTTTTAGGTAAGATTTGTAATATTTTTGATGGAGCTCAAAGTGATACATATCCGGAAGAAGCACCCAATTTGGGCTAAGTGGAAATGTTGTATCAAGACTATCGGCCAACGTACCAAAAGCAAAAAAATACAATTTTTTTTGACTATTGGTTCAATAGTCCCAAACTTGAAGTCTACCTTATGAAAAATTGTATACTGGCTTTGGGTACGGTATGAATTAATCGAGTACCTTATTCAAAGATGCCAGCTGAAAAAGAATTGAAAAAGCAAGGACGTGGAGGTATGGTCGAAAAAGTAGCTAATATCGATGGAGTTCAGGTTGGCCTCTCTTGCAGTCAACATTCTTTCTACTTACGTGGGGAGCAATCCAGTTTCAACAACAAAAAAATTGAGTTAGAAAGGCAAAAAGTATATAGAAATCGACTGTCCTAAGGCAGTTGATGTGTACAATGACCATATGGATGGCGTTGACTTACTGTACTCTTTACTGTGAGTTTATAAATATGGTATAAATATGATTTTAATATACCTGGAGTTACTTGGTCCACTGAGGATGGATCGAATGTCTTACTACCTATAGCACAGCATGATTTTATTGATGGCCTGCTTTACATATCTCTATCTCAAGTAAACCATGTTCGAAATTCATTAGGTCGCCTACTTGATTTGTGTTTTGTATCAAATCCTGAAGGTGTGGTTTCTGTCCAGAGTAGCACCACTCACGCAACCTGAAGGTCCATATCACCCTACAATCGAACTTTCATTTGATACGGGTAGAGTTATAGAAGAAAAATCAGAAAAATCCAAACGAATGCATTGTTTTCGCAAGGCAGACTTTCTGAGGCTAAATAATTTTATTTCTGTTTTAATTCTGAGTTTAAGTCTGATCTTCACTTATGCAATAATATGTCCGATGCAGTTAGTGTTTTTTACACTGCAATAAACTCATTTTTTAATTTCCTGTGTTCCGTGGTACTATCCGTCAACTTCCAATAAATCACCTTGGTTTAGCAAAGAGTTGACACACTTAAGAAATGTAAAGTCCAGACTTTTCTAGGAAATATAAAATACCGGTTCTCAATCTGTTTTTACTAGATATTTAAGTGCTCGGTCAAGATTTACCGTGCTTAATGCTCATTGTTATAATAGTTACTTAAACCGTTGTAAGGTCCAGTTCTCTCAGGACCCGAAACAGTTTTATAATTTTGTTAACACCAAGCGTAAATCTAATTCTTTTCCTTCCTCGCTGTCGTTCGGAAACATGACGGCAACCACAGATCAGGCAATAGCCGATTTATTTGCCCAATTTTTTCAAACGACTTACTCTACTTTAGATTATTCATCACAGCCTTATTCTTACACCATGTCCAAGTCAAACCTCATATTCTGTCCCACTTTAACAGAAAGCTCTCTTCTTTTGGATCTTCTTCGTATTAAGCCTGTTTATTCGCCAGGGCCCGATGGTATTCCTGGGTGCGTGCTTAGGTATTGCGCTAAGGCCCTGAGCAAACCTCTTCACAAGTTGTTTACCTTATCTCTAGAAACCTCCCAATTCCCAAATATTTGGAAGGAATCATTTGTTATTCCTCTTTTCAAAAAAGGTAACAAGTTAGAAGCCAGTAACTACAGAGGTATTTCTAAGTTGTCAGCTATTCCTAAGCTTTTTGAAAAAATTATTACTCCTCATTTGCAGCACCTTTGCAGATCAATCATTTCTCCGTGTCAACACGGATTTATAAAACGTAGATCCACAATCACAAACCTTCTAGAGCTAACTTAATTTGTGATAAAAGGCTTCAATAGTAGTTTTTAAACAGACGTCATTTACACTGACTTTAGTAAAGCATTTGACTCTGTAAATCACTTACTTCTCATTCAAAAACTTGACCTTTTAGGTTTTCCAGTTGATCTGCTTAAATGGATTTCAAGTTATCTAAATGGCAGGTCACAAAGGGTCCTTTTGAAAAATTCAATTTCTGAAAATCTCCGTGTTACCTCCGGTGTCCCACAAGGGAGCCATCTGGGTCCGTTACTTTTTACATTATTTATTAACGATCTTCCCTCAATTATTAGTCATTCTCGCGTACTTATGTACGCAGATGATGTTAAGTTGTGCCTGCAGTATAAGGACATTTCCTGCCATTTAGACTTGCAATCCGATCGAGATAATTTTCAAAACTGGTGCCGAGATAATTTACTAAATTTAAACGGTTCCAAGTGCAAGCTGATGACTTTTTATCGGGCCAATCCGATATACGCGACTTACACGTTAAGTGGCAGCTCTTTGGATAGAATAACTCTTGTAAACGATCTTGGCGTTCTCTTGGACCCTAAACTAAAATTTTCTAATCACATTTCGTCCATGGTTAATAAAGCCAGAGGAGTGCTTGGATTTATTAAAAGGTGGTCAAAAGAATTCGATGATCCTTATATGACTAAAACTTTATTTATTTCGCTAGTCCGTACGATTCTGGAGTATGGGTCTCCCGTCTGGAGCCCACAATACGGAATACATATTGGTCGTATTGAATCAGTACAAAAAAACTTTCTTCTTTTTGCTTTACGGCGCCTAAACTGGGATGCAAATCTTATCTTACCTTCTTATTCTAGTAGACTTCTGTTGATTAATTTACCATCCCTAGCCAACCGTAGAACGATGCTTGGTACTATCTTTATTTATAATCTTATACATGGTGATATTGACTGCCCCGACTTGTTAAGTCGGCTAAACTTTTCTGTGCCAAGTAGATTAACTAGAAATTATTTTCCCCTAATTTTAAATCATTGTAGCATTGTAACTATGCCTTGCATGAGCCTTTCAGAGTATTATGTTCTGACTATAATAGACTTTTTCCTGTAATATCAAATCTTGACTCTCTGCCGCTCCTAAAACGATTGATACTTGCTTCATTAGCACAAGATTGATCTAACTATTACTTTTTTCCCCGGACCTTTACCTTTATTTTCCTATCTCGCGTCTATCTTATCGCGAATCGTGCCGCACGATACACGGCTGCGCCCCTCGGTCGGTTGGGCGGGTATGTGGGCCGTGGGACTCCGCGCAAAAAAAAAAAAAAAAAAAAAAAAAAAAAAATATAAAAAAAAAAAATTTTTCACATGATATGTGCGTAGTTAAGTTATGGATTTTATGGCGTCGCTAGTCAGATCAATAAATGCCAATCTTCGACTTCAAACTTTTAATAGCTGAGCAGCTATTAAAGAAGCGCGGACGTCCTTCGATAAGTCCAACTGCAGCCCCAACTACTAGCAGGGAAGGATATCCTTCTACCATTGAAAAATTAAGCACCAGGAACTTTCCCTGAACTCTGTTCGGATGGACAATATGGGGAATTTTCCGAAATGGAGAAAGCAAAGGCAAATATGCCAAAACAATTGTTCTTTCCGCTCATACACATTCTGAGAGAAATAGGAAGTAATTCGCATATGAGTTCGGGTTTAATGAAAGGGGAATGCTCGGAAATCTGAATGAGATGCGGCGGGACGGGAAATACCGCAAGAACATGCAACAGCCCGCTATGACTGTTCTGTTACGTTTGTAAAAGGGTGTGGGACCAATTAAGTTGCGACGGGTTTCAAATAAAGCCGTGGTAAAGAATGGAGCGTGATAAGTAAGAGGAATGATATATCTGCTGATGATAACGCAGCAAAATAAAAAAACCGCGGGAAATATCACAGCCACGATAAAATTCGGTAGGAACTCCAATTATCTTTCCTAACCCTAATCCAAGTAACGTAAGGAATACTACTGGGGATGGACTTTTGGTGGGGACTCACACCAATGTGGCAATCTGGAGTTAGACGATATTGTGGTCATTGCAAAAAATATGAGGAGCACTTGGGGAAGCTTCGAGGAGTGTTTAGAAGGCCGCTCAAGAAAAACCTAAAAGTAAATGCAGAGAAATGCCAGAGAACAGGCGTGGGATTAAACTAGGAACATAATACCAACAGGATGTTAGGCTAAGAAGAATAAAACTAAAGTGCCACAGAAATAGTGCCTGGCACCGGGAAAATCAAAGAAGCAAAATAGAACATGCAAACATGCACCTTAACAGTAATCGTGGATATATTTTTAAAATGGGCAAAAGTAGCAGCGATAACGCAAGCAAAAACGGATGCGGTTTTAAAAATATACATCATATACACCACAACAAAACCCGACGAAAAGTACAAGCCGATCCCCAAAAACTATGACAACGGCAATGGCCGGAGAAAAACCAAAAAGTTGGGATGACAGTCTCTCCGCACAAAGATGACCTAGAGATTTCATAATTTCACTTATAAACCGGAAAGGAAAGCTAACTTCGGGCGGAGCCGAAGTTAAAATACCCTTTCAGAATATTCTGTAAATTATATTCTCCAAAATTATTCATATGATGCATTCTTATCACTCATAAAAAATCCCAACTTCCTAACTTTACAAACACCAAAGTTATGGCATTTCCGATCAATCAGTTGTATGGCAGCTACAGGATATAGTCGGCCGATCCCGTTCCGACTTATATAATGCGTGCAAAGGAAAGAAGGGTGTGTGCAAAGTTTCAATTCGATATCATTAAAACTGAGAGACTAGTTTGCGTAGAAACAGACAGATGGACAGACGGACGTGCTTATATCAACTCAGGAGGCGATCCTGATCAAGAATATATATACTTTATAGGGTCGGGGATGTCTCCTTTACTGCGTTGCACACTTTTGACCAAAATTATAATACCCTCTGCAAGGGTATAAAAAGGAGAAACGCTAAAGTCGCTAAAGTACATCGACAGTATTAAAATTAAAAAAAAAAATTTTCAAAGTAGGTGTTCACGATTCTGCAAAGTCTACTGGACGAATCGTTTTGAAATTTTGCACAGTACTTCTTTACTAAATTCCTCAGGTAACGCTGTCGAATATTTGGACGAAAAACGAGGTTTATGACGTGCAAGTGCCTTTAAAAAATAAACACTCGACAGCCTGGGGAAATTTGTCCTTTTAATAATGCAATGTGATTTTTTCAATTCAGATGATTTTGTGATTAGTTACGATGTACACCCAGGACACCTTTTTGTTCAAGGTGCCGCCAGAGATTGCCTTTATCTCACTCACTTTCAATGTTTTTGGATGAAAATTTTCACCCTTTCTGTTAAGGGGTTTTATACCTTTTTTTATCGAAAAAAATAGAAAAGTTTTAATTGGCGGTGATAATTCCTCATGACGAAACGGGTCAACTGAAACCGTAAAAATAAAAAAATTTCATTACTTTAGAGTAATTCCGTGTATCTGAACGATCGTTTTTATAATTTTTTTTTGTGCATACAGTTTTAAGAAAAAAAAAAAATTTTCGGTAGCTAGAGTTTTTAAAAAAAATCTATTTCAGCGAAAAAAAATTTGTGCATGAGAAATCGATAGTTAAAGTACACACAAATCTCATCACGAACATTTAAACAAAATTTGAAGAAAATCGGCTCAGACGTTTTTCGCCAATCAGTATCAAAGTCATTTTTGAAAAAACACCATTTCGAGATATTCGCGTTTAAAGTATCAAGTTTGGGTTTGAGCGGGGACGAGGCGCGCGGCTGGGAGCTCTGTAACTTTCTTTCTACTGCTCAAATCTCTATAAAAATTTGGGGAAATGTCAATAAAATATACCAGACCACAACAAACGTTCGCGAAAGTCGAAATTCTTACGATAATTGCTAACTATAATCCACTTCACCTAAAGACAATTAAAATAAAGATACACATAATTCTGAAGGACGATCAAGAATTTTTATAGACCGGAGACGAGCCTAGTTGAAGTAAATGGTTAAAAATGGGATCATTTAAGTTTCTTATTTCGAGCTAAGAGGCCTTGTGGTAATGGTAAAGAGGCGAGACGGCTCTTCACGGCATTGTTTTGATTTCAAAAGGACAATAAAATATTCGTCAAATACCATTTCCCTCTGCCCCTTTAATCATCATTGATTAACTAGACCGACTACAATAGGAAAAGATTTTCCACACGATCGAATTGATTTTGCCAGTTTCTTTCTCAGAGTCAAGCCGAAAATGTACATCCTGTCGTTTTCCAGCTATTTTTCGGCAGTTGACTCGCATTGTTTGCCGTACATCGATAATGAAAGCTAACTTTGGGCGGAGCCGAAGTTGAAATACCCTTGCAAAATATTCTGTAAATTATATTCTCCATACTAATCATAAAAAATCCCAACTTCCTAACTTTAAAAACACCAAAGTTATGGTATTTCCGATCAATCAGTTGTAAGGCAGCTATAGGATATAGTCGGCCGATTATTATGAAATTTGGAAGGTCGGATTGATTGGCCAAATATGAATCCCATAAAATATCCCAACTTCCTAACTTTAAAAACACCAAAGTTATGGCGATCAGAAAAGCTATAACTTTTGTGTTTTTAAAGCCAATCAATCCGACCTACCGAATTTCATTAGGATCGGACGACTGTAGACTATAGCCGCCATATAACTGATTGATAGGAAATGCCATAACTTTGGTGTTTTTAAAGTTAGGAAGTTGGTATTTTCTATGGGTTTTAATTTTGGCCAATCAATCCGACCTACCAAATTTCATAAGGATCGGCCAACTATATAACTTAACGATTGGAAATGTCATAACTTTGGTGTTTTTAAAGTTAGGAAGTTAGGACTTTTTATGAGTATTAAGAATGTATCATATGAATAATTTTGGAGAATATAATTTACAGAATATTCTGCAAGGGTATATTAACTTCGGATCCGCCCGAAGTTAGCTTTACTTTCTTGTTTTATCGGATTTTGTTACAAATATATTTTTCCCCATTTAGTAATCTGGTAAAACAAGAACCTTCAGGGTTAAGTGTGCAACAATTATTGAATATTTCTGTCTTAAAATTAGACATTACATAGTACTTATTTCTACATTTTGCGACGTGATTGTCCATTAATAATTTGCATCATTATGTGAAATGGATCTTGAATTGTAAATTTCATAACGATCGGTTATAATAATGTATTTTATGTAAATTATAATAAGATCAGATATATCCAATAGGTCTCTTATAATTACAGGTCTACTTTCGTGTTTATAAATTTCTTGTATATCATCATTATTTAGAATTTTAGTATTAAATAAATCAATAATTGCGAGTGCAGACGATATTTTCTGAGTGGAACTTCTTGATCCTTAAAAACTGTTTTGAGTTCTTCAGATAAAGATTTATCTCTTTAAATATTTTAGAATTAATAACGAATTGATCGTTATTGTTTGTATTAAATTATCAATTTTATTTTTGACTGTTATCAAATCATCATGATCTGGTGTTCCCGTTATCCATTTCCAAATAGTGCCTAATTCATGAATGCCTCTTTTCCATCTATTGGGTATTATTTGAGAGATAAGTATTTTATAATTTTTAAGTCGTGGGATATTTCCCAAAGAAAATTCTTGCTGTCGTGATTCATTAGAAATTCTGCTTCAAGATTAATAATCTCTATATATATAAAACTGTTCAAAAATCGTCTTTGACTTTCAAAGTGAACGGTCGTGTTTTTTTTCTGCGAATCGAATTTTACCAAAACAATTTTAATTCTCTTCGGGTTTATTAAAACATAAATTTAAATTCCGTTCGCTTCGCGAGTGCACTTTGTATTTAATACTAATAAATTGTTTTAGTTTTTCGTAATTCTTATCTGTGTTTTCTTTTCTTATATCCCCGCCGTTTCTCTTTTGTGCATGCACTTTAACTTATTTACGCTCCCGCTCTCTTGCTCTCTTTGCTTTGAAAGTTCTAAGCGTGCAGTTTCTGCGCTCTTGCGGTACTTATAACTGCTCGCTTATAAATTTCAATTCGCTTTCTTGGTACAGTGGTAAATAAATAAAATGAATAATAAAAATTTAGTCTGCTTCTGCAAAAAATGCAGCCTCGTACTCAGGGCTGACCAGTCTAATATGACTTGCTGGCTGTGTGAAAATATGGTGCACACCATGTGCGCCGGTTTTACTGGCCGGACAAGTGATGACCTTTCAAAGGGGCCCAATTTGCAGTTTTGTTGTGACGCTTGTGTCGAGGTTGCGAACGAGATGAAATCGTTCATGCGCCCAACTAAAGGCGGCCTGATGGGGCTGATTAGCTGTTTCGGAGTGGCTAGAGATAGTTTTCGCCGAGCTGATGATCTCCTCTCTGCGCTGGACTCGCAGTTTAATAGTCGTAAGCTATTAGAAGAGTCCCCTAAGCGCAAAAAGGCCGCTGGTGGTAAGGAGCAAAAGGGGAAACACCCCGCAACCGAAATCAAAAGATCAACAGAGCATTCCAGCGGATCAGCAGTTGATTTCAGCAAACCCTCAAATGTTGCTAAGATCAGCAGCTAAAAAAGATTCGGTATCCGAACAATCCGTTACAGAATGCATGCAACCAGGGACTTCTAAGAATTCCGATTTGTCCGTAGTGGTTTCACAATTAGTGGATCCACCTATCTCTCAGAATGTTGCATCTCCACCACAAGGGACTACTGAGTCCGGACAACCGGCTCAAGTTGGTTTTGCAGAAACAATGTCTGCTCCACCAAAATCCCTTTTAGTGGTTCCACTAAAGAAACATTGTCTTTTATATTGTCTTATATACAAGACAAAACTAAAGCCGATTGTAATAGTGTAAAGGTGGAAAAGTTTAAGTTTTCTTATGCTAGAGACATTTCATCTTTCAAGATAACTGTCCCTAACGAGCTTTTTGAAGCCATATGCTCGGGCGACTTTTGGCCGGATAATATGGTTGTAAAAGAGTTCGAGGCTAAGATAAAGAAGAAGGGGCCCGTGGGAGTAAAACTTCCTAGTCGAGGCCAAACCAGTGTACCAATTTCAAAAAACTAACTTCTAACCTCCTTCTTTCCTATCAGAATGCAAGAGGTTTGCGTAGCAAACTCACTAAATTGTATTCTGATAGCCTTTCCTTTGCATCTCATATTATTGTGTTCACAGAAACATGGTTAAAGCCGGAGATCTTTAGCTCCGAAGTTTTTCCAGGTAAGTACAGAATATATAGGTATGACCGTCCCTCTAGACGGGGAGGTGGAGTCTTAATTGGAGTTGATTCAAACTTCCCGTCTGAGGAGTTATTTTTTGATGAATTCAATACCATTGAATTTATTTGTGTAAAGTTATCGCTTCCTGGTAACTTTATATACATAACTTGCTCATATATTCCGCCGTTGTCAGAACTTCCTGTTTATTTAAATCACCTATCCGTTATTAAGTCCGTTGCAAATAAGCTTTCCGATAGGGATCAGATGATAGTTCTAGGTGATTTTAATATACCTGGAGTTACTTGGTCCACTGAGGACGGATCGAATGTCTTACTACCTATGGCACAGCATGATTTTATTGATGGCCTGCTTGACATATCTCTATCTCAAGTAAACCATGTTCGAAAATCATTAGGTCGCCTACTTGATTTGTGTTTTGTATCAAATCCTGAAGGTGTGTTTCTGTCCAGAGTAGCACCACTCACGCAACTTGAAGACCCATATCACCCAACAATCGAACTTTCATTTGATACGGGCAGAGTTATAGAAGAAAAATCAGAAAAATCCAAACGAATGCATTGTTTTCGCAAGGCAGACTTTCTGAGGCTAAATAATTTTATTTCTGGCTTTAATTGGTCTGATCTTTACTTATGCATTAATATGTCCGATGCAGTTAATGTTTTTTACACTGCAATAAACTCATTTTTTAATTCCTGTGTTCCGTGGTACTATCCGTCAACTTCCAATAAATCACCTTGGTTTAGCAAAGAGTTGACACACTTAAGAAATGTAAAGTCCAGACTTTTTAGGAAATATAAAAATACCGGTTCTCAATCTGTTTTTACTAGATATTTAAGTGCTCGGTCAAGATTTACCGTGCTTAATGCCCAGTGTTATAATAGTTACTTAAACCGTTGTAAGGTCCAGTTCTCTCAGGACCCGAAACAGTTTTATAATTTTGTTAACACCAAGCGTAAATCTAATTCTTTTCCTTCCTCGCTGTCGTTCGAAAACATGACGGCAACCACAGATCAGGCAATAGCCGATTTATTTGCCCAATTTTTTCAAACGACTTACTCTACTTTAGATTATTCATCACAGCCTTATTCTTACACCATGTGCAAGTCAAACCTCATATTCTGTCCCACTTTAACAGAAAGCTCTCTTCTTTTGGATCTTCTTCGTATTAAGCCTGTTTATTCGCCAGGGCCCGATGGTATTCCTGGGTGCGTGCTTAGGTATTGCGCTAAGGCCCTGTGCAAACCTCTTCACAAGTTGTTTACCTTATCTCTAGAAACCTCCCAATTCCCAAATATTTGGAAGGAATCATTTGTTATTCCTCTTTTCAAAAAAGGTAACAAGTTAGAAGCCAGTAACTACAGAGGTTGTCAGCTATTCCTAAGCTTTTTGAAAAAATTATTACTCCTCATTTGCAGCACCTTTGCAGATCAATCATTTCTCCGTGTCAACACGGATTTATAAAACGTAGATCCACAATCACAAACCTTCTAGAGCTCACTTCATTTGTGATAAAAGGCTTCAATAGTAGTTTTCAAACAGACGTCATTTACACTGACTTTAGTAAAGCATTTGACTCTGTAAATCACTTACTTCAAATTTAATTTCTGAAATTCTCCGTGTTACCTCCGGTGTCCCACAAGGGAGCCATCTGGGGTCCGTTACTTTTTACATTATTTATTAACGATCTTCCCTCAATTATAAGTCATTCTCGCGTACTTATGTACGCAGATGATGTTAAGTTGTGCCTGCAGTATAAGGACATTTCCTGCCATTTAAACTTGCAATCCGATCTAGATAATTTTCAAAACTGGTGCCGAGATAATTTACTAAATTTAAACGGTTCCAAGTGCAAGCTGATGACTTTTTATCGGGCCAATCCGATATACGCGACTTACACGTTAAGTGGCAGCTCTTTGGATAGAATAACTCTTGTAAACGATCTTGGCGTTCTCTTGGACCCTAAACTAAAATTTTCTAATCACATTTCGTCCATGGTTAATAAAGCCAAAGGAGTGCTTGGATTTATTAAAAGGTGGTCAAAAGAATTCGATGATCCTTATTTGACTAAAACTTTATTTATTTCGCTAGTCCGTCCGATTCTGGAGTATGGGTCTCCCGTCTGGAGTCCACAATACGGAATACATATTGGTCGTATTGAATCTGTACAAAAAAACTTCCTTCTTTTTGCTTTACGGCGCCTAAACTGGGATGCAAATCTTATCTTACCTTCTTATTCTAGTAGACTTCTGTTGATTAATTTACCATCCCTAGCCAACCGTAGAACGATGCTTGGTACTATCTTTATTTATAATCTTATACATGGTGATATTGACTGCCCCGACTTGTTAAGTCGGCTAAACTTTTCTGTGCCAAGTAGATTAACTAGAAATTATTTTCCCCTAATTTTAAATCATTGTAGATCTAACTATGCCTTGCATGAGCCTTTCAGAGTATTATGTTCTGACTATAATAGACTTTTTCCTGTAATATCAAATCTTGACTCTCTGCCGCTCCTAAAACGATTGATACTTGCTTCATTGGCACAAGATTGATCTAACTATTACTTTTTTCCCCGGACCTTTACCTTTATTTTCCTATCTCGCGTCTATTTTATCGCGAATCGTGCCGTACGATACACGGCTGCGCCCCTTGGTCGGTTGGGCGGGTATGTGGGCCGTGAGACTTCCGCGCGAAAAAAAAAAAAAAAAAAAAACTAAGAATCTACGCACAGCCTAAACTAATTAAATGACCCTATTAAAATTTTTTACCATTCAATTCTTATAACACTAAGCTGATTTGCAAAGATTTATTTTGGCCACAAACATGCCCCCATTTTCTTCCAGCGGCAAAAAACCCCCAATTTCTAAAAAAAAAATTTGGACGCCAATCGCGTTAATCAATCGATGCGATATTTGACCAAAATTTAGTCCTCTACATAATAAAGATTTTATTTAATTTAATATACAATATATTTTAATGTTTACTATTTTTTATCGATTTTTGAAAACCTAAGAATCTTCCTAATTTTTTCCTAACGGCAAAAAACACTGATCTATGTCAATTAGCAATATGAAAATTTATCGAGGGAATCCTGATACTTTAAGGATTCATATGGTGGTTTTAATGAAGCTCTGGGTCAATTCTAAAAAAAGTAACATCAGCCTAAAGTAGGAATAATAATTCCAACAAATTATACACAAGCATTGAACACCGAATGCATTCTCTCGCACTGTCTCTCTCTCTCTCTGACTCTGTGCACTACAATAATTGAGCGGCGGCTGATTTTGATTTCTTTTTAAAACTTAAAATTAAAAACTTAAAACTAAATTAAACTTAACAATAAATTAGCAATAAATTAAAATTAAATTATACCAGCAACACACACGAATAAACCCCGTCAAAGCGTTCAAGCCGCTTTGGGAAAAGGGCAAGGGGGCAGTCATCATCTCTATATATAAAGATATCAGTAAGAAAACTGGGAATCAACGCACAGCCAAACCACTGGTTAACAATATTAATATGCATTTTTATTACATTCTAATAAGTTTAAACTGAGTTGCTAAGATTTATTCCAATTGGAAAAAATGTATATTTTCCTTTCAAAAATTCTGGACGCTAAACCGCTTAACCACTTGAATCCGTGTTTTCGCCCAAAAATAGTTTAAGACATAAATATTTAAAAAATTTGACCGCTTAGATTTAAGCCTTTTTACTATTTTTAACACCAGTTCTAAAATTACAATTTATCCAAAAATATCTTCAAACGTCGAAAAATGGCACTTTTAAACTGAGTATCAAAAAGTCCTTTAGTAAAGTTTTTCCTTAAGCTTTAACGATTCATTTAATGATTTCACCAAAGCTCTAACTATCTTCTAAACAAAGAAACTAAGCAAAAAGTCGATCTTTTATCGAATTTAAGTGTCTCCATAAGCATCATACGTTTTCTGCCTGCATATTGCTTTGATACAAATTGTCAACAAATGATTCCATCTCCCTCCCTCTCCCTCTGCCTTGCATTTCCCTGCGCTTCCTTAAAAATATAAAATGAGCTTTAATACGGTTTTAATTTCTGTAGACTTTAGTTTATAGTTATTGTTGACCCACCCCCCACCAAAGTGCCACAAACTCATTCAATTAGAAAATAAAATCCTGTTTTCGCTAAAAAAAATAGTTAACTTTTTACTATTTTTAATACCCGATTTAAAAGTAGCCGTCTTATCCAGCATACGCTTGCAAATATATATCTCCATCTCTTTTCCACCCCTGAATCTGCTTTATGATTATCATTATACACGTTACTCGTAGAGTAAAAGGGTATATTGTATTCGTGCAAAAGTATGTAACAGGTAGAAGGAAGCGTGTGAGGAGTTAAATAACTCCTCACAAATAAATTAAAGTTTGGAGAGTACTGCTGGTGAGAGTTTGGTGAATACAGCTGGTGAGAGTTTGGAGACTACAGCTGGTGAGAGTTTGGAGAATACAGCTGGAGAGAGTTTGGAGAGAAACGAGAAGAGAGTTTGGAGAATACGGCTGGAGAGAGTTTGGAGAGAACGTGTAACTGTAGAACGCGGCGGACTTTGGAACCTAGTATGGTGCCGTGCGCAAAACCGAAAAAGGAGAAGCCGAGAATTAACGGGATACGCCGGCCTATATAAGCGGGCCGAGCGCAGGAAGCGGGATCAGTCGATCACAAGGAGTCAATCCAGCAAGATCAGTAGACAAGCAGCACATCAGTGAACAACACAAGTCAAGTCAACATCAGGAGGAAGCAGAGCCGCGCCGAGTCAACAGGAGCAAGATCGCTACATCAAGACGTTCGGGACTTAGAGTTGAAGTCTCCGAGCTGAGAAACAGGTAGCTGAGGTCCTTGAGGCATCACGCGGCTAAGTCCAGGCGCTTTGTTCTAATTCTTGTCGCGACGTGAGCTTGGCGTATTGCTCGGCGAGTCCGACAGAAGTGAATAGAAAGAGTCCTCCGACAAGGAAACGAGGGCTCGAAAGAGAAGTTGTCCAGAACTAGCGGCCGTGCGAAAGCAATTGCCTTGTCGAATTCCGGCGTACGCCTGAACCGACAGGCGAGAATTGTGCAGGCCCTGGTGCGACTAGCCACGAAGGACGCGCGTCTGAATCACGGGTGTCTCGAGAGGCGTATGCGTCGAGAGCACGGTAATTCACCGCCAGAGTCCTAGACAGGCAACTGATCGAATCTCGAGAGCCAAAGACCCGCTGCACCTAGTCTCACTAGAGCAAGCAGACCACGCCCCAGGACTTCGCACCGTGAGCAGAGCGAGGACATCGAGGGTACAAGGAGCGACGAGCAGGCCCAGCAGCAACCAAGCCATACTACAACACATTCAGTCTACGGCTAAGAGGCGAGGGCGGAAGCGTTCGTCTTGAACCTAGCGTCCTGCCACAGGGACTGTATTGGCGGCCTTCCGGTGCTTGAACCGTCAGGTAGAAACTGTGTAGGCGTCTGGTGTGACCGGCCGGGACAGATCCAGGGACAGGAGGCTGTGGCTGCGAAAGGCGTACGCTTTGAGAGCCCGGTGCCTGTTCACCTTAGTCTGGGAACGGTGACGCATCCCTAGACCCTCATAGCCCCGAAGCCAGCGACAGCGGAGGCGTTCCGGAGCAGCGAGCAGCGAGGAAGCGGAGAACGACGGTGGAACGACCACAAGTCTTCAAGGAAGGAGTTGAGACAAGCATCTGTCACCATTAGTCCCAGGCCGAGGGACAAGTCGGCGAATAAAGATCCTAATACAAACACCCTAACTTTCTGTGCGTTCTCATTAGACAATCGGGCGGTCACGTTTATATAAATTTGGTGGGACGAACAACACACATCTTCTGAGCTAGCCGCACGATACTCGTAGCGAGCAGACAATAAAAAAATCAGTTCGTTACAAGCGTTTCCGACCCTATAATGTATATATATTCTTGTTCAGGATCACTAGCCGAGTCGATCTAGCCATGTCCGTCTGTCCGTCTGTCTGTCCGTCCGTATGAACGATGAGATCTCGAAAACTATAAAAGCTAGAAGATTGGCATTTTGCATGTAGATTTTAGGAGTTCCTACGCAGCGCAAGTTTGTTTCAAAATGGTGCCACGCCCCCTCTGACGCCCACAAGCCACAAGCTGTGGCCACAGTTTTGATGATATTATAAAAATTTTAATTGATATGTATTTGTTGGCCTAATAAAACTTTGCCACGCCCACTCTAACGCCCAAAAACCCATTAAACGCTTAAGCCTGGCTAGCGCCTACATTTCCGCCTTTCGTGGCGCCATCTAACGGATGACTTTGGAACAGCTGGCCAAGGTGCTCAACAGAGTCAACGTTAATTCTCGATAAGGATTTCTATTAAAGGAAATTGCGATGGTTTTCATTTGTCAATACCAAACTATATCCAAAGAACTATGCAAATCAAATCAAGTTAGCCAAATTGCAGGTCTGAGTCAAACAATGGCATATGTGTGTATGTATGTAAGCATATACATATGTATGTATTTACATTGTACACAGTTGCATTGCCCCGCAAAGATAACTCCTTTCAAAGAAAGCTATTTGCTATACCCGTTACTCGTGTTGTGCAAACATTTAGACTTTAATATACATAATACTATTTAAGAATGTATGTGTTTAGCCAATATAAGTATGTATGTAAAATATTTCTAGTCAATTTATTGCACTCAAAAACATAAACATAAACGCTGCCAGCACTGAGATCGCCGAATTCAAATTGATAATTTGAACTTTTTGTCCTTTTTTCCTGTGGTCACTATTCACATTATGTTAAAAAAAAAACAAAAAAAAACACAAGAAGGCATATGTTTGGGGGAAGACAACAAAAATGCCACCCATAGGTTATGTAATAATAACGCTTTAATTTTATCAGTTTATGTACGTGTCGTGTTTATTCTGCCAGTCGAGTCTGCACTGCTGCAGCCGAAAGCCTGGCTTCATATTTTAATTCGGGTTTTACAATGGTGTCGCTGAATAGGTAGCGCGACAGCTTAGCGAGATAAGGCACGCGCCCGGAGTTTGCCTCTTGTTTGTTGGCTTTTGATTATTCAAATTAAGCTTAATTGTTAAGGTGGCCCGAGTTTCATTGAGGGCCGATGGGCCATAAAAGTAGTCGTTGAGTTGATTTAGATTGTTCAGGGATTATGATCGTTATTGGGGCAGCACTTTGGTTTAGTTTTCGTTGGTAAGTTGATTTCGTTCGGATCGATTGTTCGGCCATTCAAGTTCGGTTGGAAATCCACTTGCTCTTGTTTGTAGTTGGAAGCCCCTAGAAATTGCTAAAAATTCGTCGAAAATAGCCCAAAAAAATGCTAGATCAGTTAAATTTAACTTTTAAACTAATTATGCATATAAATGATCGCTTGTCGCCATCGCCGTATGTTTTGTAATGTATAGGCATAGTGCCGCTTCTTGTTCCTCCGTTTTCGTGTACTTTTGAAAGAAGGGCAACTTATTTTTTTTTTTGATGCGGCGTGGTGTAGGATCTCGAAAAGTTTCGCGCCTATTGTGGATTTGCAATACGCACAATAGGCCCTGTTAGTGTCTTGCGAATCCACTCCTTAAACTCGTCGTCGCGCAGCCAGGCATCCCGAAAATGTTGTTTGTAAATTTTTAGCATCTTTACCGACACTACACAGCACAAAAGTGATCAAAAGTGTTCATATGATTTAACCACTGAGTTAAAAAATAATTCCGATATCTTTGTGAACCATTTTCGATCGTAATTGGTTCAGTAAATTGGAATAGGTATAAAAAAGTTCAAAATGATGAAGAAAAATAACAAAATGTTTAGTTTTGTATTAAAGTTGCTAAAATTGCAAAAAAAAAAAAATTAAAAGTTGGTAGATTTGTTGCTAATAGCAAATCGGAAAAAAAAGTTGCAAATATATTTAAAAGTTGCTAGATCTAGCAACTAAATAGCTAAACTGGCAGCCCTGCTCCCAAGTGTCAGGCTTCATCCGAAAACATCTGACGCATTTGTTGATGACGGTAGCTACGAACTTTCGTCCTCCAATTGGCCAATACCTTTGCCTTAATGTGGCAAGTAACGCTTGCGATCCTGCGTGCAAGTATTTTCTATGAAAATATATGATTATTGCCTTGGAAACTTGATGATCCTTGGGTAACAATGTCGGATGCTGTAGTACAGGTTTGCATTCTGAAGTCTTCCACCAACGCGAAGTAATCCATCGGAGCCGATTATTGGTCTCAGCGAAATCAGCTTGCTCTTCTGTGGACACGGCCTGTCCTGGCTAAGACATCCATACTCCTTGGCTAAGTGCACCTGTTGGATGCTCCTCAGAAGAAGTGCGGTCCCCGAATTGAGCTCCTCAACGGTAACACTGTTCCTTGAAGGTGAAGATTTTGCTCTGCAATTCGAAATGAACCGATAAATGTACGCAAATACACGCTGCAACTTATGAAAAGAGTTAAGAAATTTGCAGTTGATCGAAATGTCAGTGCAAACAGTTCCAACTAGCGCTGCGGAACGACGTTCTGGAAGATCCTTAACTGCATTTGGAAGAGAGGGTGTTATTAAACCGAGCGGATCATAGAATTTGGCTATTGTTGAAAGTGCAATACGCTTGGTGACTCGATGATTTACAGATAATTGAGAAAAGTTGTGTGGAGTTAAATAACTCCTCACAAATAAATGAGAGTTTGGAGAGTACAGCTGGTGAGAGTTTGGAGAATACAGCTGGTGAGAGTTTGGAGAATTCAGCTGGAGAGAGTTTGGAGAGAAACGAGAAGAGAGTTGGAGAATACTGCTGTAACGGTAGAAGGCGGCGGACTTTGGACCGAGTATGGTGCCGTGCGCAAAACCGAAAAAGGAGAAGCCGAGAATTAACGGGATACGCCGGCCTATATAAACGGGCCGAGCGCAGGAAGCGGGATCAGTCGATCACAAGGAGTCAATCCAGCAAGATCAGTAGATAAGCAGAAAATCAGTGAATAAAACAAGTCAAGTCAACATCAGGAGGAAGCAGAGTCAACAGGAGCAAGATCGCTACATCAAGACGTTCGGGACTTAGAGTTGAAGTCTCCGAGCTGAGAAACAGGTAGCTGAGGTCCTTAAGGCATCACGCGGCTAAGTCCAGGCGCTTTGTTTCTGGTCGCAATTTGAGCTTGGCGTATTGCTCGGCGGATCCGACAGAAGTGAATAAAAAGAGTCCTCCGACAAAGAATCGTGGGCTCGGAAGGGAAGTTGTCCAGAACCAGCTGCCATGCGAAAACAATTGCCTTGTCGAATTCCGGCGTACGCCTGAACCGGCAGGCGATAATTGTGCAGGCCCTGGTGCGACTAGCCAAGAAGGACGCGCGTTCGAACCACGGGTATCTCGAGAGGCGTATGCGTCGAGATCCCGAGACCCCAAGACCCGCTGCACCTAGTCTCACAAGAGCACGCACGATGTACCGTCAGGTAAAAACTGTGTAGGCGTCTGGTGTGACCGGCCGGGATAGATCCAGGGACAGGAGGCTGTGGCTGCGAAAGGCGTACGCTTTGAGAGCCCAGTGCCTGTTCACCCTAGTCTGGGAACGGTGACGCATCCCTAGACCCTCAAAAACCCCGAGGCCAAAGACTGCGGGGGCGTTACGGAGCAGCGAGCAGCGAACAGCGAGGCAGCGGAGAGCGACGGTGGAGCGACCACAATTCTTCAAGGAAGGCGTTGAGATACCCATCTGTCACCATTAGTCCCAGGCCGAGGGACAAGTCGGCGAATAAAGATCTTTTTAAATATCCTAACCTTCTGTGCGTTCTCACTTGACAATCGGGCGGTCACGTTTATATAAATTTGGTGGGACGAACAACACAAATCTTCTGAGCTATCCGCACGATACTCGTAGCGAGCAGACCGTAAAAATCAGTTCGTTACAAAGTTGAACAGAAGTTGGTCAGAAGAAGGATCCCAGCCTAAGCCCAGCGCCTTGGTAACAGCTGATCCGTCGTGAAATTGAATTAGCTTCTCCTTATCGCAGTCAGACTCTCCTTCGAGGGCGCGTCCATCATTAGAACACCATTTGCGGATTGGAAAATGGCCTCGCGACAATAGATCCTTAACCTGACGACAAATTTGCCTAACCTCTTCAATTGACTCGCCACCGTAGAAGTCCCTTCGAACAACTTTTGTCACCGTGTTCAGTTTGTAAACTCTCAACTCATCCGTGGACTTCTCTCACCAAACAATACACTGCAAAAAGTCATCCGGGTGCGACACTTGCAGATGTCTCCACAGAGGGCAACTTTAAAAAATCGGAAGCGAAGTAGAATGTTAAAGATTTTTTGCTGAATTGTTGGCCCTGCAGACCCGTCAAAGACGACCCGAAGCTTTGTGCTCGTACTTTCCTGCTTATGTACACAATGGTGTGGCAAGAAGAATTGTGGTACTGTTGGATCCTTTGGTGCGAGAGACATGTGGCCTAAGTTGATGTACTCCTGGAGAAAAGCCGAATACTTAGCTTTGAGAACAGGGTTTCTATCTAGCTTAGCTTCCAAACTCCTAAAACGACGACCCCGAAGTGGATAAGAGACGAACAGAGTATTGACCATTCCCAAGTCTAGTGCAGTTTTCCTTGAACAGTTGTTCGCATTGCAAGTCCTCAGGCAACAGTGCTGGCTTTGATGGATTACAATCCTCAATTTCCCAAAATCGCTTTACTAGGGCAGCAAGTGCGTCATCCTCAGACTTATGATTTGGAGTAGTCGACATCCCACCAGAAACCAAGTTTGGTGTTTTGGAGTGTTGGCAACATGCTATCCAAATGTATTTGCCCCATAGCAATTATTTCAAAAAACAGACCAGCGCCAATTAACAAGTCGATTCGTTGTGATTGGTTAAAATAAGGGTCAGCGAGCGAAATGTTTTGTGGAATCCTTCATCCTGATGTATTTATGTTGAAATTCGGCTGATAATCAGTGATACTGTGAGTCACAACAGCTGTGAATGACGCACGATAGCCTGCATTCCGTGATTGCGCAAAAATATCCACTGATTTATCAGAGTTCATAGAGGACTCACCGATCCCAGAAATGAGTGTATGCGAATGCCTATATTTCAAATTTAACTGGCTAGCTAGGCGCGTAGTTATGAAGATTAATTGAGAAGCGGAATCTAAGATTGCTCGACAGGGCATAAATGAACCAACCCTATTTTTTACATAGACAATAGCAGTAGGCAGCAACACGTAATTTATTGGCACAGTATTTGAAGCATTTGGTGGAGGGTGCGATACCTGACGATCAAGTTGTGTGCATGACACTAGTGTTGATGAAGTAGATGGAGATGGCTGAGAGCTCGAGAGTGGGTCTGATGATGGAGGTGGTGCGGATGAGTCAGGGGTCATATGCAATAGTGAGTGGTGTTTCATGCGACAATATTTGCATTGAGTTGATTTACATTGCTGCAAACTATGCCCCTTGCGCAAACAGTTTAGACAAAGGTGCACTTTCTTGGCTTCTCTAAATCGAAGATGCGGGCTCAAATTTAAAAATCGAGAGCACTTTGTCAAATAATGATCTCTCGCATCGCAAAATAGGCATATTGGATGATTTAAGTTAGTAGAAGACGCAATGAGTACACTTGGGTTATATTTATGCACATTTTTTCCCACCTGATGGCCTGGTGTTTGCGTTACCAAAGCTTGATCCAAATTTTCCATCATCCTGCACCTCCTCTCCAAAAACGACTCCATAGCAGTCCATGAAGATAACTCAGCGATTGGCAAATCCTCTTCCCATTTTTCCCGAGTCCGTTGATCCAGCTTGTGAACGACGATATGAATCAGTAATCCATCCAAAATTTGCTGTGTAGTGGCCAGCGTATGGATTGCCCGAAGATGTGCGTTCATAGAATCGCAGAGCTCACGAAGACCCTTGGCAGATCCCTTCTCGACACCTTTTAAACCAAATATTGCCTGAACGTGTGCCTGAAAATGTAAAACTTTATTATCAAATCGATTTATGAGCAGATTCAAAGCCTTTTTATAATTGTCATTTGAAGGTTCGAGCGAGCGTATGAACGTTGCGAGAAATTCCGGCCACTCAGCATAAGATCCACGAAAACGAGCGATCTCCAGGTTGGGTAATCGAGGCTTCCGTGTCCGAAAAGAAAGATCAGAATGGTGGTTGATGTCTGTAGATGTGGAGTTGGCAGCTTGCTACCCGACAATTGCAATTTGCGCTGGGCCGCTAAGCCTCTATTGAGATTCGCCTTCACATCTGAAAGGGATGAATTAAATAAAACAACCTTTTCAGTTGAGTTCTGTATTAAAACTGAATTTTATTTTCTAAGTCCCTGCTTAGGAAACTAACATGAAATTCTTATTCTGGTCTTATCTGTGGCCTACGCAGAGGCCGCGTCTGCCTGAGCGGGAGAGTTATCATTTGACCCCCGCACAGGAACCCTTGGTGCAGTGTGAGAAACATCTCAAGTGATTAGCTTCGGTTAGGCTCAAGTGGCCTGCACTTAAAGATTACAAGTGCTAACACTGCTACCTTGTAGGGTCTAAAATTACAGATCATAGTTTATGGCTCTGAGTCGATTTACAATTGTCACATGACATGCACAGAGCTCATAAAGTATAATATTTTATTTTTATTAGTGTTCGTCTGAACATTCTGGCAAGGGCCGGCAAGATTAGGTGTATGTGTTAATTACAATTTATTTCATTTATTCTCAAAAACATAGCAATACAAAATTAGTGGACTGTATTAATTCGATATATTTTATTTTGCATAATAATTTTGACACCTTTCCACGGCTTGCAATTATTGTGTTTTAACATTTTAGTGAATTTATTTATTTTTTAACATAAAACATTTTTATATCATAGATTTATTGTATCTACAAATTTAAATATTAAGCATACCGCTGGGTAATGCTATGGCTTGTAACTGCCTTCGTATTTTTATTTTTCTTATAAAATATACAGTTAATATAATTATTATTACAATTGCTAAAATGAGGGATGCATGTCCAGTTAAATGATGAAAGTCTAACTCCCTCAATTCTAGCTTGTGAGTTTTTAAATATTGAATTTGCTTTGATAAACGATTGATTTCGTCGGTATGGTTAATTAATGGCATGTCGAGCGGGTTCCAAATAATCTTTGGTATTTCGTTAACTTCTCCAATGTAAGGCAAAGCTAATGTTCCCTGATCTTCTAACTTAATACTGTGTTGAGCAACTAATATTTTATCATCAGTTCGAGCAGTACAATCTGACCTCAAAGTCATTATTCCTTGTTCAGGTAAATCTACTATCTCTATTTTTGAGTTGCTACACTGAATTCTAGCCTTAGAATTGTTTTGAACCTTAAAAAGCCAACTACTTTTCCTTTCCAACTCAACCCAATATGACTTGCTCTCTATAATCGATTTATACCTGCAGTTCGATGCCTTATTTGGTTTGAGAGGTTTAATCTCACAACTATTGTCGTTAGCACTACTCCAAGGCCAACTTCCCTCACAAACTCTTTTATTCGACTGCCACCTTTGACGTTTATTAATAGTAGATTCTGCCATAAGGTGATATGCATCGATCTCGAAATTATAAATTAAATACTGAGATTCTACATGCACTGTAATCATGCGGTCGTCCAATTTAACCGGAACTGGGATAACCTTATAAAGTACTGAAGCAAAGGTATTTTGGCATTAATTATTAATTTTTTATCCACAAATAAACCTCTAGCCGTCAATAAGGTGTAAACCTCCTTTAATTCTGTGCCTGTTCTTTTCCCTGGCAAGACTAGATTTTCAGACAAACTGTCTTTTATTTTGGAAATTTCACCCTTTAGCTGACTAGGTCTTAATATGTTTGTATTAAGTCGGCCATGATTTATGTCTATTAATCTATAATGTTACTTAGCTGTTTGGTTATCATAAAAAAATTGATAGACTCCTTGTACACATAATAAGATTCTTTCAATACCGCCGTCATGTTCTTGATTCTTTCGTTCATTCCTTTAAAATTTGAGTTAACTTCATCAGTCGTTTTCTTTAAAATGTTAGTCGTAGAATCGACTAAGGAAGTCTGTTTCCTACTTAACTCGTTCAGGCTATGCTGATTGCTTAATAAGTTTTTCATATTATCCTCCATTTGTATCCTGTCGTCTTCATCCATTATTCCAAACAGAATGTGATAAAGCGATCCCATAAAACCAAATGGAGCACGTTTACTTCTTGATTTTCCCTGAGCCATAAAAAGTTTATTATTTTCTTCTATGTCTGAGATCTGCCTTTCTGTGTTACTCAGAACTAAAAGACATTGATCCTCAAAACTATGAAGCCGTTCGCAAATGACCCTCATTTTTGGTATTAATTCTTTACCTTTTTTAAGCATTTCGAAGTAAACGTCCATATTATAAAATATTATTAAATTCCAAGAAGAGGCTACAATTTCAACGTCCCCCATTGGGTCTAAATATATTGCCGAGGTCTTATTTATCTTCTCTATTGCATACCTTGGCTGATCAACCTTAGCTGATGCGTTAGCAAATTGGCAGAATATAAATAATAACATAGCCATTACAAAACCAAGTTTTGAGATCTTTGATGTACCTCTTTTTTGTCTTTTCGGTTTTGTCTCTTCGGGATCAGATTCAATTTTATCGACAGACTTTATTCCGTCTAAGGGACAAATCTTGCTTATTGGTCTGGTGATAAATCCATCTTGTAGTTTCACTTGTACCACTCTTACCTTTTCGTCTTTACCCTTATGGACTTTTTCCACCTTTCCCATTGGCCACCTGGCTGGATGACTGTTTTCATCCTTCAACAAGACAATTTGTCCTTTCTTTATATTTGGACTTTCCCTCTTCCACTTGTTTCTCTGTTGTAGAGTATGCAAATACTCCTCTTTCCATTTAACCCAGAAGTCTCTTCTAATTTTTTGGATTAATTTCCACCTATCTAAATTACCAATTTTCTCATTTTCAATTGGTTCAACAATCTCTAACGGTGGTCTACCAATCAAGAAATGACCTGGAGTTAATACTTCATGTTGATCCATTTCATTCTCAGAAGTATACAATGGTCTCGAATTCAAACATGCTTCTATTTGACATAAAAGTGTTGACATTTCTTCGTATGTCAGACTATTTTCCCCTATTACCCGTTTCAAATGGTGCTTCATGGATTTAACTCCAGATTCCCAAATACCTCCGAAGTGAGGTCCTGCCGGGGGGATAAAATGCCAATCAATTCTATCTTTTTCAAGCTGCGCGGCAATCATTGTGTTTTCCTTGATTGCTTTAACTAACTCTTGATCTAACTTTCTTGAAGCTCCTACGAAATTTGTTCCGTTATCCGAATAGATATTGGCAACTTTTCCTCTTCTAGCAACAAATCTTTTTAGGGCTGCTAGAAATGCATCCGAGGTTAAATCACTTACCATTTCTAGATGAATGGCCTTGGTAGCCATACACACAAATACGGCAATGTACCCCTTATATGTTTTTAGCCCACGATTCTTGGAACATTTAACAAAATAAGGACCTGCGTAATCTATTCCAGTATTTAAGAATGGGTAGGACATCGTAACTCTGTATTTAGGCAGATTGCCCATTATTTGTTGAGCAGTATTTGGTCTGTACCTAGCACACTTGACACATTCTCTCAAATACTTCTTTAAGGAATTCTTTAGCCCGAAAATCCAATATTTCCTTTGGATATAATTCCGCATTAAGTTTATCCCTTTCTTTATGAGCCTTTTGGATCAATAAATTTGTTAAATGGCACTTGTTTAAAATAATTGGATGCTTTACTTCAAATTCTGAATTGGAGTTTTGCAGTCTCCCTCCCCTCGAAGTATACCATCCTTATCTAAAAATGGATTCAACGACAATATCCTATTACTTGTCTTAATTTCTTTTTTTGTTTCCAAGCATTTTATCTCTAGAGTGAATTGATATTCTTGCTGTTTTTTAATAACGATCTTTTCAGCTCGATTCAGCTCCTTTACCGATAGAAAGGAAGGAAAAGATTCTTTCTTAATTTTTGATCGAATGAATCTATTTAAATATACTATTATTCGTATAATTTTTTCAATGCTGGAAAACTTATCTAATAATTTGTAAATGGGGTCATCGGTTTTGTTATTTAGAATAGAATTTACTAAAACCAGATCTTCTTTGGATTGCTGTCGAGGCCAATGCTGCTTTGGCTCAGATAGCCGCCATTTCGGACCTTTCCACCATAAATCACAGGTGGTCAGTTGGCTAGAACTAATTCCTCTAGATGATACATCTGCAGGATTTTCTTCAGACTTTACATGGTTCCATTCGGTATTAGTTAGTTTTCGAATGTCATCCGTTCTTCGTCTAATGAACTTGACCTTACTATCACCATTTTTAATCCATGCTAAAGTTATAGTGGAATCACTCTAAGCATAGATTTCTACCTTGGTATCAATGGATTCAATTATTCGCTTGATCAACTCACTAAGCAAGTGAGTTGCACATAACTCTAGCTTGGGAATAGTTTTTCTATTTTTAATTGGATTAATTCTACTTTTGCTGGCTACTATGTTTACACAATTCCCTACTTTAGCATATACCACTGCTGCATATGCCTTTTCGGAAGCGTCAGCAAATCCATGTAGCTGTATTATTGAACCATTTTTTGAACTAATCCATCTTGGAATTCGAATCTCTTCTAAAAGTAATAAATTTTCCTTAAAATTTACCCAATAATCTTTATCTTCCTTGGATAATTCTTGATCCCATTCACTCTTATTTATCCATAGTTTTTGAATAAAAAGTTTTCCTAAAATAGTTACAGGAGCCAGCCATCCCAAAGGGTCATATATTTTTGATAATGTTGATAACACTATCCTTTTGTTAATGTTTTTTGAGTCCCCGCAATTTACTTTGAATTTAAATAAATCCTTCTGCGGTTCCCATTGAAGCCCCAGGGTTTTTACGCTTTCATTTTCGACAAGAGTGAGAACCTTGTTATCTCCTGTGTCTTCTACAGTTTCCATTATTTTTGAACTGTTTGATATCCATTTTCTTAAATTCATTCCCACATTATGTAACTCTTGAGAAATTAATTTAATTAAATTATTGGCATCTTCTACAGAATCAGCCCCAGTCATTAGGTCATCCATATAAAAATCATTCCTAATTATTTCACTTACATCTTTGTTTTTGCATTTATCAGCAATATCTACTAGAACTCTAGTAGCTAAATATGGTGCAGATGCAGAACCATATGTGACTGTTGTCAATTTATAATTTTTAATTTTTTCATCTGGAGAATCTCTCCATAGAATATATTGATATTCTTGATCATTATCATTAATATTTATCTGACGATACATTTTTGCAACGTCCGCAGATACAACAAATTCCCATTTTCGCCATTTAATAATAATGTCAAAAATATCTTTTTGAACTCGTGGACCAATCCACATTATGTCGTTCAAACTTTTATTATTAGTTGTTTTTGCTGAAGCGTCAAAAACAACTCTTAATTTGGTCGTCAGACTTGAATCTCTAATTACTGCCTGGTGAGGTAAAAAGTACTTTCCTTCTTCCTGCACTTCGACCATATGACCTAAATCCATATACTCATGCATGAATTTAGCATAGTCTAACCTTAGTTTTTCATTTCTTTTTAATTTTTTCTCAAGATTCATGAAACGAGCCATTGCTTGTTTTTTCGAATCGCCTAAGGTGACATCATCTTTAAAAGGAATTGACACAATGTATCGACCATCTGAACCTTTTTTTGTAGTTTTTATGAAATGATTTTCACATATTTCAGATTCGATATCATTTTTATCTTCTTCCTCAACTTCCCAATACCGATCCATATCTTTTAATTCGATGGTGGTTGCTACAATTGTCTTCTTACCTTTGGATTTTTTGCATCCAGAGACAATCCACCCGAATTCGGTTTTTTGACCGAGGAGGCCATTAATTTTGACCACTCCATTCTGCAGAATGTTAGTGTATAGATCTGCCCCAATTATCAGATCTACACGACCCGGCTTATTAAAGTCGGGGTCAGCCAAATTGTACTTCTCCCACTTTGTTTTGTCAACATTAACAGTGTTGACTGGGAGAGCCCTCATTAGTTTTGGAAGTATAAGTGCTTCAATTCTTATCGTTTTTTGGGAATTATTTCGTTTAATTGAAAGACTTACCTTGTGCTTCGAGATGCACTTTCCCGTGGACGATACCCCACTGATCTCTGTTTAAGACCGAATTTTGGGCAATTTCAGAATCTGAGCAGATTCTTCTGAAATTATTGTGCTTTGAGAACCACTGTCGATCAAAGATCTAAAATTTTCGAAACCCCCCTCAGAGGTTTGAATTTTAATGCGTGCTGTAGCTAGCAACGCTTGTTCCGATGTCATACACGTGTTTACTTTTTCATTAGTTTTTTCAGTTTTTTCGTCTGTTTTGGACTTTACATACATGTGTAGCATACTATGGTGATTTTTTTTACAAATCGAACATGAAATGTCGCTTTGACATTTCTTACTATAAGAGTGTTTAAGGCATGTAAAACACAAATGTGCCTTTTTTACTTTTTCCATCCGTTCAGATGGATTCAAAGCCTTAAATTTTTGACACTGAAGTATCCAATGTCCCGTACTTTTGCACATCGGACAACTGTTAGTAGACAACTCTTTCATATTGCTACTGAACACTTTTTTTGCAGGTTTTTCTTCCTGAACTGAGCTAATCGAACTGAGTCGTTGCTCTAACAATTCAATGACATCGGACAATGCTTGAATTTCTTTAGTTTTTTTAACATGGCTCTCATATAGTTGCAGAGCTTCTTTGTTAAATTTTCTTATTATTATGTGTGCAAAAACTATATCAACCTCGTCTGAAATTTGTGCCTTTAATTTTATCATGTGAATTGACTCATTAATTGTGTCAATAAACATTCTTAATTGCCGAACTGATTCCACATTTAGATTTTGGAGATCAAGAAGGCGATTTATCTGATCGGAAAAAATTTTCCTTTTATTTTCATACCGCTTGGTTAACAATTCCCAAGCGGCCTCATAATTTTCCCCTGATCCCAACAATAAATGAGAAACCACATTCCTGGCTTCTCCCTTAAGTGAGATTTTGAGGTAGTTTAATTTCAAGGTAGGACTGAGATCCTCCCTTAAATGTATGAGTTCATTAAATAACTCATAAAATAGGTCCCAATCTTTGGAATCTCCAAAAAATGTGGGTACCTTAATTTTAGGCAGCGTTGGCAAATCTTCAATTTTATGATTTGCAACTTCTACCTTTTTTGGCACAATTTCCTCGAGTTTTTTTCTCATGTCTTTGGTAACCATGGAAATATCGAACGCTTATTCTTCCAATATATCATTATACATTTTAATCGTGACGTCCGTCGTGTTTCCCTGCTTCATGGCAACTATCTTATCCCAATAAAATTTAAGCTTCCCTATCCTAATTTCAAATGTTTTTATTTTATCATCTTGAATATCCTCAAATGTATCTTTTAAATACCTTTCTAACTGCTCTATTGCTGTATCTAACTGGCTTTCGTAGTTTTACACTTTTTTCTTTATTCTGCTCTTTTACCATTAATTTACCATCGGACTGATCGGATTCAGCTAATACTTTATCTATTCTTACTTTAATTCTATTAAAAATCGAGAGCATTTGCTCGTAATGACTCTTAATGAAGTAGTCATGCGCGACTACTCCAATATGCATCAGAGCTTTGTGATTTTCGATGCACTCGGCCTTTAGCTCATCAAATTTCTTTAAGTATTCAAATGATAAGCTTGGGAGATCTTCTAGCGCCTTACTGGCGTTGGTAATCTCCACCTGCTTTTTTATAAGTGCGATTGTTTGCTCGGACAACATTTTTTTATATATATTTTTTTTTTATATTATTTGTAATTATTAAAACTTGAATTTAATTATCGACAACTTAAATAATATTTTTATATAATATTTGTAATTTTAAAAAAATTTTAATTTGATATATAGGACTTATCTGATCCTATATTTGTTGCCGCTGTTGTTGTCGCTGTTAAATCTTCGATGTTATTTGTTCCGATGCTGTCCTCGCTCTTGTAGTTGTAGTAGTCGTAGACGTGCTGAAGTCCTTGAAGTCCTGGAGTCCTTATTGCAGTGTTGATGATTTAAGATGTTTTACAGATGATTTACAGATGATTTACAGATGATTTACAGATGATTTACAGATTATTTACAGATGATTTAGGTGTTTTTTTTTTTTTTTTGAACTTTTGTTTTTTGGGAGTCACTTTATTTTATTATTTGTATTTCTTTTGAATATATTTATTTTTATTTAATTATTTGTTATTCAATTCGGGAATAAATTTTGTTGCCAAAATCGGAAGTCACTTTAATTTATTTCACTGTGATAACTTGAACACTTTTTCGATGTCGGCCTCGAATACGCCTGATTTTATTAAATCACTTTTTCGATGTTTAAAAGGCCTCGAAAACGCCAAAAAATATATTTGCGTGATGGCAAGAATTATTTTTATTATTAATTTGTCGATTTTTCGACCACTTTTACAACAAATTTGGACTTTTTTGTTGCAATACTATAGTTGAATAAATTTTGTATTAAATCAGAAAAGATTCTTTTATATCTTTTTGATTTCAAAAATTTTTTACTCTGTTTCTTACCACTGGTGGGGGAAAACAAGAGTCAACTATTCATTAACACCTTAAACAAAAACTGCAAGTGTTACAGATTTTTATTTTTTAGGTGCTGGCCTAAGTTCTGAGTCTCTTACCACTGGTGGGGGAAAACTGCAGAGTTGTCGAAGGACCAAAATGAAAGGGATGAATTAAATAAAACAACCTTTTCAGTTGAGTTCTGTATTAAAACTGAATTTTATTTTCTAAGTCCCTGCTTAGGAAACTAACATGAAATTCTTATTCTGGTCTTATCTGTGGCCTACGCAGAGGCCGCGTCTGCCTGAGCGGGAGAGTTATCATTTGACCCCCGCACAGGAACCCTTGGTGCAGTGTGAGAAACATCTCAAGTGATTAGCTTCGGTTAGGCTCAAGTGGCCTGCACTTAAAGATTACAAGTGCTAACACTGCTCCCTTGTAGGGTCTAAAATTACAGATCATAGTTTATGGCTCTGAGTCGATTTACAATTGTCACATGACATGCACAGAGCTCATAAAGTATAATATTTTATTTTTATTAGTGTTCGTCTGAACAACATCCATAAAAACCTCCGAAAATTCCCATCGAAGTCTCCTTTAAATCCAGCCGTTCCAGCGATGTCTGTGCGGAGTCAAATGACGAATTTAAGGAATTGACCCAGTCCAATCGCGCGAGAACATCAGCTTCATCCAACTGATCTATAGACTCAGTTGTTAAATACAATTTCATCGCGTTTGTTTGCCGCAGAATTGATTGTACTTTGGCGCGAAAAAATTCTATTTAATTTGGCGCGTCATTTTGAGGCCGAACCGCGTTTTCTGGAGCAGCCATTTCTTAGTCGCACGCAAAAAAAAATAAAAGAAAAATGTCCGAACCGGTGAAAAGGGGTGAATAACCTTTTAACTTTTGCCGCGAAAAATGCGCGGCACCAAGCGTCGTCGAAAACGCAACGGAACTTTGTTGTTGTTGTTCCGCCTTATAACAGCGGACTTGAAATTATGTATATGTATGCACTATGCACTTTTAGAATAGTTAAATGTTATTCTCCTTTTGTTTATAATTTGCAGCACAACACTGTTTTGATTTTTTCACAGCGCGAAATGTACGAAAAGATCAACCGCCTGCCGGCTTTTCACAGCGCGAAATGTAAAACTTAAACGGCCAGCTGTGTGCACTTGTATGTAAGTCCGTGTGTTTGTGACCGAATGCCCGCAAACGACAGCGAAACCAAAATATATTGTTTAAACGATATTAAACAATAATAAAACCGAGTTGCAAACGGCAAATAAAACAGCGATCACGTCGGGGTCACCAAAATGTTTGGGGGAAGACAACAAAAATGCCACCCTTAGGTTATGTAATAATAACACTTTAATTTTATCAGTTTATGTACGTGTCGTGTTTATTCTGCCAGTCGAATCTGCACTGCTGCAGCCGAAAGCCTGGCTTCATATTTTAATTCGGGTTTTGCAATGTAGTCGCTGAATAGGTAGCGCGACAGCTTAGCGAGATAAGGCAAATATAAAGAGGAGAGCGCAAGAGCGCTGCAGGTTCAGACATACACATATGCGCACTAGTCTAGGCGCTGGCGGGCTGCTCCGAACAGCATATATATATTAAGTTGTTTAGCTGAGTAACGGGTATAGCGTTCTCTCTTGTTTTTTTCTTCGAAATACCATTACAAAAAATAATTTAAGTTTGTATAACTATATTTTCAAAAACAAATACACTCAAAAGAATGAAATATACATATGCAAAAGCCCACACAGAAATACACACACGTATTCGATCAACCAAGGGAATTCATTCATTCATTTTTATATATAAAGCTAACAGTAAGAAAACTGGGAATCAACGCACAGCCAAAACCACTGGTTAACAATATTAATATGCATTTTTATTACATTCTAATAAGTTTAAACTGATTTGCTAAGATTTATTGGGGCTCCCCAAGTGGCCTCAATCGCTTCCAATTGGAAAAAAGGTCAATTTTCCTTTAAAAAATTCTGGACGCTAAACTGCTTAACCAATCGAATCCGTGTTTTCGCCCAAAAATAGCTTAAGACATTATAAATGTTTAAAAAATTTGACCGCTTAGATTTAAGCCTTTTTACTATTTTTAACACCCGTTCTAAAATTACAATTTAGCCCAAAATATCTTCAAAAGTCGAAAAAATTCCTTTAGTAAAGTTTTTCCTTAAGCTTTAACGATTCATTTAATGGTTTCACCAAAGCTCTAACTATCTTCTAAACAAAGAAACTAAGCAAAAAGTCGATCTTTTATCGAATTTAAGTGTCTCCATAAGCATCATACGTTTTCTGCCTGCATATTGCTTTCATACAAATTGTCAACAAATGATTCCGTCTCCCTCCCTCTCCGTCTGCCATGCATTTCCCTGCGCTTTCTTAAAAATATAAAATGAGCTTTAATACGGTTATAATTTCTGTAGACTTTAGTTTATAGTTATTGGTGACCCACCCCCCACCAAAGTGCCTCAAACTCGCCGAACAATCCGCAGCTGACGAGATATTTTTTTTGTCTTGTGTTTTTTTCTCTCCACATAATTTTCTCTGTTCCGTCACTTGAAATACAGTCCACTCCTCGACACTCTACTGTACCGATACACTTACACATACGCACATATATCCATAAATGCATGCATGCCCATATCTAAATAAATATATTTTCTGCCTCCATAAATGTTTTGTATGCCATCACAGCTACAGTCCACTTATCTGGTTTGCACTGTATGACAAAGAGCAGCATCCAACACATACGCTCACACATACATATTGTGCATGCTCATCCCACATATATATATTTTCTGCCTCTACCAAGCCAAAGGAAACTAAAGCAAGACAAAATAGCAACATTAAAAAAATAAAATAAATTCAAATCCACACGGGCGCAACCGCGATTATTTTTTTTCCCAAAGTGCCGCATTAACCATTGCAGCGGCCGTGTTGTTATTGTTGCTGTTTTTCCATTCTCTCTTTCTCCCAGGTCCCTCACGCGTGCACTGCGCTTCCGACGGCATAACCCAGTGAACATTTCTTCCGAATCAAAGCCATGGTTTAATTTCACCGTTCCGGCTCCGTTCGAAAATAATTATTTATAATTATAATTATACCCGTTACTCGTAGAGTAAAAGGGTATATTGTATTCGTGCAAAAGTATGTAACAGGTAGAAGGAAGCGTTTCCGACCCAATAAAGTATATATTTTATTGTTCAGGATCTCTAGCCGAGTCGATCTAGCCATGTCCGTCTGTCCGTCTGTCTGTCCGTATGAACGCTGAGATCTCGGAAACTATAAAAGCTAGAAGATTGGCATTTTGCAAGTAGATTTTAGGAGTTCCTACGCAGCGCAAGTTTATTTCAAAATGGTGCCACGCCCCCTCTGACGCCCACAAGCCACAAGCTGTGGCCACAGTTTTGATGCTATTATGAAAATTTTAATTGATATGTATTTGTTTCGTCAATACCTATCGATTGGCCTAATAAAAGGTTGCCAAACGCTTAAGCCTGGCTAGCGCCTACATTTCCGCCTTTCATGGTGCCATCTAACGGATGACTTTGGAACAGCTGGCCAAGGTGCTCAACAGAGTCAACGTTAATTCCCGATAAGGATTTCCATTAAAGGAAATTGCAATGGTTTTCATTTGTCAATACCGAACAATATCCCAATAACTATGCAAATCAAATCAAGTTAGCCAAATTGGAGGTCTGAGTCAAACAATGCCGTATGTGTGTATGTATATAAGCATATACATATGTATGTATTTACATTGTACACAGTTGCAATTGCATATTTATATTAATTTGTTTAGCTGAGTAACGGGTATCTAATAGTCGAGGCACTCGACTATAGCGTTCTCTCTTGTTATTATTTAGTTATACAAATTATTAATTTATAATTATAATTATTTTTTAATTATAAATATTATTTAAATAGTTACGGGTAATGAATAGCTCCTCCTGTGGCAGCATTCGACTTGGGTTTTTTTTCTCGTTCGTTCATTTGCAGCGACGACCAACTCGTTGGCTACTTAGATCGCACCGAGAGCTTAAATGTGATTATTCTCACGTTCCGAATGAAACGCCCTTTGCACAGGTCAGTCGACAAGAGCTGATCCGCAGAGTTCGAGTCTGAGAATCCCCACGGGAAAGTTCCGGCAAATAAGCTTTTAAACTTGATAATAGAGAGTGTCCAAATAAATTTTGTGCTGACTGTAGATGTATCAGTGTAGGACTTCCTGTCTAGCTAGTCGCCTGCCCAATGTGCATACACATATTCACAGAACTGTTGACCACTTTGCCAGTAGTGTAATTTCATGCTAACAGTCGAGGAGAGATATCTAAAGACATGTCTTATGCCAGTCATGTGTTCAGCATGAGTGTTTTGATTCCGCTGAGACAACTTTGAAAGGGAATGCAGGATGTCTCGTCTTGTCATAAGTGCTAGCCACATTACATCTCCCATTACAGACTGATAAACAGTTGGAACAACCCTTTTGCATTGATCACAGGTGCAATCTTCGCCGACTTGCGTGATTTTGATATAAGTCCTTGATGTATTGCGGATGTCCCAACGTAATCGCATTAAAATCGCCTTCTCGCTCGATTTCCATTCCCAAAAAATGGTTAAGAGGGCCCATATCAACGCACTCAAATTTCTGTGAGATCCTGGTTTTGATTTTCAGTAAATCTTCATGCGTTTGATTAGCTTTAAATATATCATCAACATATTATCCACGCTGTTTGAATAAACATGGTTCGTTGACGTAGGCAACCAATCCCAAATTCAACAAAACTCCATTCAGCTTCTCGTTCCAGGCCCTTCCTGACTGCTTCAAGCCATATATCGCTTTCCTTAGCAGCAGCCCCTTCTCAGGATTCTTCTCGTTTAGATAGCCTTCAGGCTGCTTTATGTATACAGTCTCGCGGAGTTCGCTGTTGAGGTACGCCGTGCATAGATTCATTTGGTGAAGAGCTCCACTGCTAGTGCTATCATAAAACGCACACTTTCCAGTCAGCATTTCGGCGAAAACGTTTCCATATAGTTACCGCCAAACTGCTGGGAGCATCCCTTTGTCACCAAACGAGCCTTCAAACGTTGTAGTCGACCATCCTTGTCGCGCTTTTCGTTGAACACCCACTTGCATCCTCTTGCTTGCTGATCCTTCGGTAAATTGACAATCTACCATGTCTGATTGGCAACCAACCTAGTTATGGCCTCGCTCCACTCTGGTGCATGCGTACAACTTAATGTCTCTTTAAAAGTTATTGGAATCGGAACATTTTCCGAGACAAGAGTACTTAAGATGTTGTACATATCGAGTGCAAGAGATCCAAATACTTTTAGATGTTTTACATTAGGGTCTTCACCGCGCTGGTAGAGGATGGGTTTCTCAAATAAACCGAAGTGTTGACTGTCTCTATCCATAAAACATCTCCCTGACCCGCCTGGACCAGCGTCCTATTAGCCCTTTCCGCAACTGCATTTTTCTGGGGTGTATACGCTATTGTGAGTTGCCTTGCAATTCCGTGGTACCTGAGACATTCGTCGAACTCCTTATTGAGGAATTTTCCACCATTATCGCTCCGCAGGCAGTTCAGCTTTTTGGCTGTCTGCCGTTCAACCAGAGTCTTAAACTCGATTAACTTTGTCAGCACCTCGTACTTTCCACGCAGAAAATACACAAAAATCCTTCTGGTTTCGTCGTCAATGAAGGTCAGAAAATATCTGGAACCTCCCAGAGACTGTGTCGGAAAAGGTCCACACACATCTGCGTTTATCAGCTCCAATAACTTCAGCCAGTTAATTTTTTGGTTGTCGGATACTTCAACGACGGCGTGTTTTGGATTTGTATATTTCAAACTTTAATTTTCGTCGGATAGTTCAACGACGGCGTGATCGGGATTTGTATATCCCAAACTAAATATACTCTGATTTCCCTCTTCAGATTCGGATCTGATTTGAGGCTTTTCATCAATGTATTTTTTTATTGTAAATTCTTTTAACGGAAGAATAGTGTTTTCATTTGTCAAAGAATGTTGGTGGCAAATATTATCTTTATCATAATTTAATTTTTCCTCCTTTCCATTATATTTTTTTACCCTTTTGCTGTATCAATTACAACTCAGATTTCAATAGGTTATAACCAACAAGTAAATCTGAGTCTAACCCATCTATTTCATAAATAGTATACCACGTATCAAATATGGTTAAAGTTTGCTTTACGGCGCCTAAACTGGGATGAAAAACTTAACTTACCTCCTTATTCTAGTAGACTTCTGTTGATTAATTTCCCCTCACTAGCCAACCGTAGAACGATGTCTTCATTTATAACCTTATTCATACGGACAGACAGACGGACAGACGGACATGGCTAGATCGACTCGGCTAGAGATCCTGAACAATAAAATATATACTTTATAGGGTCGGAAACGCTTCCTTCTACCTGTTACATACTTTTGCACGAATACAATATACCCTTTTACTCTACGAGTAACGGGTATAATTATAATTATAAATAATTATTTTCGAACGGAGCCGGAACGGTGAAATTAAACCATGGCTTTGATTCGGAAGAAATGTTCACTGGGTTATGCCGTCGGAAGCGCAGTGCACGCGTGAGGGACCTGGGAGAAAGAGAGAATGGAAAAACAGCAACAATAACAACACGGCCGCTGCAATGGTTAATGCGGCACTTTGGGAAAAAAAATAATCGCGGTTGCGCCCGTGTGGATTTGAATTTATTTTTTTTTTTTAATGTTGCTATTTTGTCTTGCTTTAGTTTCCTTTGGCTTGGTAGAGGCAGAAAATATATATATGTGGGATGAGCATGCACAATATGTATGTGTGAGCGTATGTGTTGGATGCTGCTCTTTGTCATACAGTGCAAACCAGATAAGTGGACTGTAGCTGTGATGGCATACAAAACATTTATGGAGGCAGAAAATATATTTATTTAGATATGGGCATGCATGCATTTATGGATATATGTGCGTATGTGTAAGTGTATCGGTACAGTAGAGTGTCGAGGAGTGGACTGTATTTCAAGTGACGGAACAGAGAAAATTATGTGGAGAGAAAAAAACACAAGACAAAAAAAATATCTCGTCAGCTGCGGATTGTTCGGCGAGTTTGAGGCACTTTGGTGGGGGGTGGGTCACCAATAACTATAAACTAAAGTCTACAGAAATTATAACCGTATTAAAGCTCATTTTATATTTTTAAGAAAGCGCAGGGAAATGCATGGCAGACGGAGAGGGAGGGAGACGGAATCATTTGTTGACAATTTGTATGAAAGCAATATGCAGGCAGAAAACGTATGATGCTTATGGAGACACTTAAATTCGATAAAAGATCGACTTTTTGCTTAGTTTCTTTGTTTAGAAGATAGTTAGAGCTTTGGTGAAACCATTAAATGAATCGTTAAAGCTTAAGGAAAAACTTTACTAAAGGAATTTTTTCGACTTTTGAAGATATTTTGGGCTAAATTGTAATTTTAGAACGGGTGTTAAAAATAGTAAAAAGGCTTAAATCTAAGCGGTCAAATTTTTTAAACATTTATAATGTCTTAAGCTATTTTTGGGCGAAAACACGGATTCGATTGGTTAAGCAGTTTAGCGTCCAGAATTTTTTAAAGGAAAATTGACCTTTTTTCCAATTGGAAGCGATTGAGGCCACTTGGGGAGCCCCAATAAATCTTAGCAAATCAGTTTAAACTTATTAGAATGTAATAAAAATGCATATTAATATTGTTAACCAGTGGTTTTTGCTGTGCGTTGATTCCCAGTTTTCTTACTGTTAGCTTTATATATAAAAATGAATGAATGAATTCCCTTGGTTGATCGAATACGTGTGTGTATTTCTGTGTGGGCTTTTGCATATGTATATTTCATTCTTTTGAGTGTATTTGTTTTTGAAAATATAGTTATACAAACTTAAATTATTTTTTGTAATGGTATTTCGAAGAAAAAAACAAGAGAGAACGCTATACCCGTTACTCAGCTAAACAACTTAATATATATATGCTGTTCGGAGCAGCCCGCCAGCGCCTAGACTAGTGCGCATATGTGTATGTCTGAACCTGCAGCGCTCTTGCGCTCTCCTCTTTATATTTGCCTTATCTCGCTAAGCTGTCGCGCTACCTATTCAGCGACTACATTGCAAAACCCGAATTAAAATATGAAGCCAGGCTTTCGGCTGCAGCAGTGCAGATTCGACTGGCAGAATAAACACGACACGTACATAAACTGATAAAATTAAAGTGTTATTATTACATAACCTAAGGGTGGCATTTTTGTTGTCTTCCCCCAAACATTTTGGTGACCCCGACGTGATCGCTGTTTTATTTGCCGTTTGCAACTCGGTTTTATTATTGTTTAATATCGTTTAAACAATATATTTTGGTTTCGCTGTCGTTTGCGGGCATTCGGTCAACATACTTACTTACATACAAGTGCACACAGCTGGCCGTTTAAGTTTTACATTTCGCGCTGTGAAAAGCCGGCAGGCGGTTGATCTTTTCGTACATTTCGCGCTGTGAAAAAATCAAAACAGTGTTGTGCTGCAAATTATAAACAAAAGGAGAATAACATTTAACTATTCTAAAAGTGCATAGTGCATACATATACATAATTTCAAGTCCGCTGTTATAAGGCGGAACAACAACAACAAAGTTCCGTTGCGTTTTCGACGACGCTTGGTGCCGCGCATTTTTCGCGGCAAAAGTTAAAAGGTTATTCACCCCTTTTCACCGGTTCGGACATTTTTCTTTTATTTTTTTTTGCGTGCGACTAAGAAATGGCTGCTCCAGAAAACGCGGTTCGGCCTCAAAATGACGCGCCAAATTAAATAGAATTTTTTCGCGCCAAAGTACAATCAATTCTGCGGCAAACAAACGCGATGAAATTGTATTTAACAACTGAGTCTATAGATCAGTTGGATGAAGCTGATGTTCTCGCGCGATTGGACTGGGTCAATTCCTTAAATTCGTCATTTGACTCCGCACAGACATCGCTGGAACGGCTGGATTTAAAGGAGACTTCGATGGGAATTTTCGGAGGTTTTTATGGATGTTGTTCAGACGAACACTAATAAAAATAAAATATTATACTTTATGAGCTCTGTGCATGTCATGTGACAATTGTAAATCGACTCAGAGCCATAAACTATGATCTGTAATTTTAGACCCTACAAGGGAGCAGTGTTAGCACTTGTAATCTTTAAGTGCAGGCCACTTGAGCCTAACCGAAGCTAATCACTTGAGATGTTTCTCACACTGCACCAAGGGTTCCTGTGCGGGGGTCAAATGATAACTCTCCCGCTCAGGCAGACGCGGCCTCTGCGTAGGCCACAGATAAGACCAGAATAAGAATTTCATGTTAGTTTCCTAAGCAGGGACTTAGAAAATAAAATTCAGTTTTAATACAGAACTCAACTGAAAAGGTTGTTTTATTTAATTCATCCCTTTCATTTTGGTCCTTCGACAACTCTGCAGTTTTCCCCCACCAGTGGTAAGAGACTCAGAACTTAGGCCAGCACCTAAAAAATAAAAATCTGTAACACTTGCAGTTTTTGTTTAAGGTGTTAATGAATAGTTGACTCTTGTTTTCCCCCACCAGTGGTAAGAAACAGAGTAAAAAATTTTTGAAATCAAAAAGATATAAAAGAATCTTTTCTGATTTAATACAAAATTTATTCAACTATAGTATTGCAACAAAAAAGTCAAAATTTGTTGTAAAAGTGGTCGAAAAATCGACAAATTAATAATAAAAATAATTCTTGCCATCACGCAAATATATTTTTTGGCGTTTTCGAGGCCTTTTAAACATCGAAAAAGTGATTTAATAAAATCAGGCGTATTCGAGGCCGACATCGAAAAAGTGTTCAAGTTATCACAGTGAAATAAATTAAAGTGACTTCCGATTTTGGCAACAAAATTTATTCCCGAATTGAATAACAAATAATTAAATAAAAATAAATATATTCAAAAGAAATACAAATAATAAAATAAAGTGACTCCCAAAAAACAAAAGTTCAAAAAAAAAAAAAAACACCTAAATCATCTGTAAATAATCTGTAAATCATCTGTAAATCATCTGTAAATCATCTGTAAATCATCTGTAAATCATCTGTAAATCATCTGTAAATCATCTGTAAATCATCTGTAAAACATCTTAAATCATCAAAACTGCAATAAGGACTCCAGGACTTCAAGGACTTCAGCACGTCTACGACTACTACAACTACAAGAGCGAGGACAGCATCGGAACAAATAACATCGAAGATTTAACAGCGACAACAACAGCGGCAACAAATATAGGATCAGATAAGTCCTATATATCAAATTAAAATTTTTTTAAAATTACAAATATTATATAAAAATATTATTTAAGTTGTCGATAATTAAATTCAAGTTTTAATAATTACAAATAATATAAAAAAAAAAATATATAAAAAAATGTTGTCCGAGCAAACAATCGCACTTATAAACAAGAAAGGAAAGCTAACTTCGGGCGGAGCCGAAGTTGATATACCCTTGCAGAATACTCTGTAAATTATATTCTCCAAAATTATTCATATGATGCAACTTAATACTCATAAAAAATCGCAACTTTCTAACTTTAAAAACACCAAAGTTATGGCATTTCCAATCGTTCAGTTATATGGCAGCTATAGGATATAGTCGGCCGATCCTTATGAAATTTGGTAGCTCGAATTGATTGGCCAAATATAAATCTCATAGTAAATCCCAGCTTCCTAACTTTACAAACACCAAAGTTATGGCATTTCCGATCAATCAGTTATATGGCAGCTATAGGATATAGTCGGCCGATCTCGGCCGTTCCCACATATATACTGCGTGCAAAGGAAAGAAGGGTGTGTGCAAAGTTTCAATTCGATAGCTTTAAAACTGAGAGACTAGTTTGCGTAGAAACAGACAGACGGACAGACGGACAGACGGACAGACAGACGGACAGACGGACAGACGGACAGACGGACATGGCTATATCAACTCAGGAGGTGATCCTGATCAAGAATATATATACTTTTTATGGTCGGAGATGTCTCCTTCACTGCGTTGCACACTTTTGACCAAAATTATAATACCCTCTGCAAGGGTATAAAAAGCAGGTGGAGATTACCAACGCCAGTAAGGCGCTAGAAGATCTCCCAAGCTTATCATTTGAATACTTAAAGAAATTTGATGAGCTAAAGGCCGAGTGCATCGAAAATCACAAAGCTCTGATGCATATTGGAGTAGTCGCGCATGACTACTTCATTAAGAGTCATTACGAGCAAATGCTCTCGATTTTTAATAGAATTAAAGTAAGAATAGATAAAGTATTAGCTGAATCCGATCAGTCCGATGGTAAATTAATGGTAAAAGAGCAGAATAAAGAAAAAAGTGTAAACTACGAAAGCCAGTTAGATACAGCAATAGAGCAGTTAGAAAGGTATTTAAAAGATACATTTGAGGATATTCAAGATGATAAAATAAAAACATTTGAAATTAGGATAGGGAAGCTTAAATTTTATTGGGATAAGATAGTTGCCATGAAGCAGGGAAACACGACGGACGTCACGATTAAAAGGTATAATGATATATTGGAAGAATTAGCGTTCGATATTTCCATGGTTACCAAAGACATGAGAAAAAAACTCGCGGAAATTGTTGGGATCAGGGGAAAATTATGAGGCCGCTTGGGAATTGTTAACCAAGCGGTATGAAAATAAAAGGAAAATTTTTTCCGATCAGATAAATCGCCTTCTTGATCTCCAAAATCTAAATGTGGAATCAGTTCGGCAATTAAGAATGTTTATTGACACAATTAATGAGTCAATTCACATGATAAAATTAAAGGCACAAATTTCAGACGAGGTTGATATAGTTTTTGCACACATAATAATAAGAAAATTTAACAAAGAAGCTCTGCAACTATATGAGAGCCATGTTAAAAAAACTAAAGAAATTCAAGCATTGTCCGATGTCATTGAATTTTTAGAGCAACGACTCAGTTCGATTAGCTCAGTTCAGGAAGAAAAACCTGCAAAAAAAGTGTTCAGTAGCAATATGAAAGAGTTGTCTACTAACAGTTGTCCGATGTGCAAAAGTACGGGACATTGGATACTTCAGTGTCAAAAATTTAAGGCTTTGAATCCATCTGAACGGATGGAAAAAGTAAAAAAGGCACATTTGTGTTTTACATGCCTTAAACACTCTTATAGTAAGAAATGTCAAAGCGACATTTCATGTTCGATTTGTAAAAAAAATCACCATAGTATGCTACACATGTATGTAAAGTCCAAAACAGACGAAAAAACTGAAAAAACTAATGAAAAAGTAAACACGTGTATGACATCGGAACAAGCGTTGCTAGCTACAGCACGCATTAAAATTCAAACCTCTGAGGGGGGTTTCGAAAATTTTAGATCTTTGATCGACAGTGGTTCTCAAAGCACAATAATTTCAGAAGAATCTGCGCAGATTCTGAAATTGTCCAAAATTCGGTCTCAAACAGAGATCAGTGGGGTATCGTCCACGGGAAAGTGCATCTCGAAGCACAAGGTAAGTCTTTCAATTAAACGAAAAAATTCCCAAAAAACGATAAGAATTGAAGCACTTATACTTCCAAAACTAATGAGGGCTCTCCCAGTCAACACTGTTAATGTTGACAAAACAAAGTGGGAGAAGTACAATTTGGCTGACCCCGACATTAATAAGCCGGGTCGTGTAGATCTGATAATTGGGGAAGATCTATACACTAACATTCTGCAGAATGGAGTGGTCAAAATTAATGGCCTCCTCGGTCAAAAAACCGAATTCGGGTGGATTGTCTCTGGATGCAAAAAATCCAAAGGTAAGAAGACAATTGTAGCAACCACCATCGAATTAAAAGATATGGATCGGTATTGGGAAGTTGAGGAAGAAGATAAAAATGATATCGAATCTGAAATATGTGAAAATCATTTCATAAAAACTACAAAAAAAGGTTCAGATGGTCGATACATTGTGTCAATTCCTTTTAAAGATGATGTCACCTTAGGCGATTCGAAAAAACAAGCAATGGCTCGTTTCATGAATCTTGAGAAAAAATTAAAAAGAAATGAAAAACTAAGGTTAGACTATGCTAAATTCATGCATGAGTATATGGATTTAGGTCATATGGTCGAAGTGCAGGAAGAAGGAAAGTACTTTTTACCTCACCAGGCAGTAATTAGAGATTCAAGTCTGACGACCAAATTAAGAGTTGTTTTTGACGCTTCAGCAAAAACAACTAATAATAAAAGTTTGAACGACATAATGTGGATTGGTCCACGAGTTCAAAAAGATATTTTTGACATTATTATTAAATGGCGAAAATGGGAATTTGTTGTATCTGCGGACGTTGCAAAAATGTATCGTCAGATAAATATTAATGATAATGATCAAGAATATCAATATATTCTATGGAGAGATTCTCCAGATGAAAAAATTAAAAATTATAAATTGACAACAGTCACATATGGTTCTGCATCTGCACCATATTTAGCTACTAGAGTTCTAGTAGATATTGCTGATAAATGCAAAAACAAAGATGTAAGTGAAATAATTAGGAATGATTTTTATATGGATGACCTAATGACTGGGGCTGATTCTGTAGAAGATGCCAATAATTTAATTAAATTAATTTCTCAAGAGTTACATAATGTGGGAATGAATTTAAGAAAATGGATATCAAACAGTTCAAAAATAATGGAAACTGTAGAAGACACAGGAGATAACAAGGTTCTCACTCTTGTCGAAAATGAAAGCGTAAAAACCCTGGGGCTTCAATGGGAACCGCAGAAGGATTTATTTAAATTCAAAGTAAATTGCGGGGACTCAAAAAACATTAACAAAAGGATAGTGTTATCAACATTATCAAAAATATATGACCCTTTGATGGCCCTTGGATGGCTGGCTCCTGTAACTATTTTAGGAAAACTTTTTATTCAAAAACTATGGATAAATAAGAGTGAATGGGATCAAGAATTATCCAAGGAAGATAAAGATTATTGGGTAAATTTTAAGGAAAATTTATTACTTTTAGAAGAGATTCGAATTCCAAGATGGATTAGTTCAAAAAATGGTTCAATAATACAGCTACATGGATTTGCTGACGCTTCCGAAAAGGCATATGCAGCAGTGGTATATGCTAAAGTAGGGAATTGTGTAAACATAGTAGCCAGCAAAAGTAGAATTAATCCAATTAAAAATAGAAAAACTATTCCCAAGCTAGAGTTATGTGCAACTCACTTGCTTAGTGAGTTGATCAAGCGAATAATTGAATCCATTGATACCAAGGTAGAAATCTATGCTTAGAGTGATTCCACTATAACTTTAGCATGGATTAAAAATGGTGATAGTAAGGTCAAGTTCATTAGACGAAGAACGGATGACATTCGAAAACTAACTAATACCGAATGGAACCATGTGAAGTCTGAAGAAAATCCTGCAGATTTATCATCTAGAGGAATTAGTTCTAGCCAACTGACCACCTGTGATTTATGGTGGAAAGGTCCGAAATGGCTATCTGAGCCAAAGCAGCATTGGCCTCGACAGCAATCCAAAGAAGATCTGGTTTTAGTAAATTCTATTCTAAATAACAAAACCGATGACCCCATTTACAAATTATTAGATAAGTTTTCCAGCATTGAAAAAATTATACGAATAATAGTATATTTAAATAGATTCATTCGATCAAAAATTAAGAAAGAATCTTTTCCTTCCTTTCTATCGGTAAAGGAGCTGAATCGAGCTGAAAAGATCGTTATTAAAAAACAGCAAGAATATCAATTCACTCTAGAGATAAAATGCTTGGAAACAAAAAAAGAAATTAAGACAAGTAATAGGATATTGTCGTTGAATCCATTTTTAGATAAGGATGGTATACTTCGAGTGGGAGGGAGACTGCAAAACTCCAATTCAGAATTTGAAGTAAAGCATCCAATTATTTTAAACAAGTGCCATTTAACAAATTTATTGATCCAAAAGGCTCATAAAGAAAGGGATAAACTTAATGCGGAATTATATCCAAAGGAAATATTGGATTTTCGGGCTAAAGAATTCCTTAAAGAAGTATTTGAGAGAATGTGTCAAGTGTGCTAGGTACAGACCAAATACTGCTCAACAAATAATGGGCAATCTGCCTAAATACAGAGTTACGATGTCCTACCCATTCTTAAATACTGGAATAGATTACGCAGGTCCTTATTTTGTTAAATGTTCCAAGAATCGTGGGCTAAAAACATATAAGGGGTACATTGCCGTATTTGTGTGTATGGCTACCAAGGCCATTCATCTAGAAATGGTAAGTGATTTAACCTCGGATGCATTTCTAGCAGCCCTAAAAAGATTTGTTGCTAGAAGAGGAAAAGTTGCCAATATCTATTCGGATAACGGAACAAATTTCGTAGGAGCTTCAAGAAAGTTAGATCAAGAGTTAGTTAAAGCAATCAAGGAAAACACAATGATTGCCGCGCAGCTTGAAAAAGATAGAATTGATTGGCATTTTATCCCCCCGGCAGGACCTCACTTCGGAGGTATTTGGGAATCTGGAGTTAAATCCATGAAGCACCATTTGAAACGGGTAATAGGGGAAAATAGTCTGACATACGAAGAAATGTCAACACTTTTATGTCAAATAGAAGCATGTTTGAATTCGAGACCATTGTATACTTCTGAGAATGAAATGGATCAACATGAAGTATTAACTCCAGGTCATTTCTTGATTGGTAGACCACCGTTAGAGATTGTTGAACCAATTGAAAATGAGAAAATTGGTAATTTAGATAGGTGGAAATTAATCCAAAAAATTAGAAGAGACTTCTGGGTTAAATGGAAAGAGGAGTATTTGCATACTCTACAACAGAGAAACAAGTGGAAGAGGGAAAGTCCAAATATAAAGAAAGGACAAATTGTCTTGTTGAAGGATGAAAACAGTCATCCAGCCAGGTGGCCAATGGGAAAGGTGGAAAAAGTCCATAAGGGTAAAGACGAAAAGGTAAGAGTGGTAGAAGTGAAACTACAAGATGGATTTATCACCAGACCAATAAGCAAGATTTGTCCCTTAGACGGAATAAAGTCTGTCGATAAAATGGAATCTGATCCCGAAGAGACAAAACCGAAAAGACAAAAAAGAGGTACATCAAAGATCTCAAAACTTGGTTTTGTAATGGCTATGTTATTATTTATATTCTGCCAATTTGCTAACGCATCAGCTAAGGTTGATCAGCCAAGGTATGCAATAGAGAAGATAAATAAGACCTCGGCAATATATTTAGACCCAATGGGGGACGTTGAAATTGTAGCCTCTTCTTGGAATTTAATAATATTTTATAATATGGACGTTTACTTCGAAATGCTTAAAAAAGGTAAAGAATTAATACCAAAAATGAGGGTCATTTGCGAACGGCTTCATAGTTTTGAGGATCAATGTCTTTTAGTTCTGAGTAACACAGAAAGGCAGATCTCAGACATAGAAGAAAATAATAAACTTTTTATGGCTCAGGGAAAATCAAGAAGTAAACGTGCTCCATTTGGTTTTATGGGATCGCTTTATCACATTCTGTTTGGAATAATGGATGAAGACGACAGGATACAAATGGAGGATAATATGAAAAACTTATTAAGCAATCAGCATAGCCTGAACGAGTTAAGTAGGAAACAGACTTCCTTAGTCGATTCTACGACTAACATTTTAAAGAAAACGACTGATGAAGTTAACTCAAATTTTAAAGGAATGAACGAAAGAATCAAGAACATGACGGCGGTATTGAAAGATACCGTCTATTTTTATTGGTATATATATATATGTATAAGTATATACACAACGTGACTGCGACGAAGATCATCCAAGCATCGCTATATAATACGTTTTGGAGCTTTTCTCTTATTTTATATATCGCATATAAAACGAACGCGTTCTTTCTACGCATCAGTTTTGAGTTCCGCACATTCACATGTTTCAAAATTTGTTACACTTTTCTAAGGGTTTTGTTTTTGAACTTTGCCTTTGGCGATAAGCGATTTGCAATATACTATTTCAAAGAGAGGGTCTAGAGGATCACTGGGTATTATTTCTTGGCTGAAAAGGAAAATGATGAACGACCTCGTGGCTTTTAACCGCAAGCGAAAAAACACGGACTACTCGTTAACTGCTTTCTAGTTGGATGCGAACTGACAACTGAAACTGATTCATTTCGTTTCGTTCGGCGCAAAAAGGCGGTCTATGTGTGTGTCAGTGTGTGTTGTGTGTCGGTCGGGAGGTGTATGTGTGCCGAAGCAGCCCCAAAACAGAGGGAAAGAGTGGGGGAGCTTTGCTCTCTCTTTTGTTCCACTTGCGTTCCACACGGCGAAGAAACTTCACGTTTTTATATTTTGTATGTTTGTGGCGCGCCCGCACACACACACTAACACAGTGGCGGACAAAAAAGTAGAGGGGAATGCTAAATCAAAAATATATACTTTACATATTTATCATACAAATATGTTTACAAAGTACCACCAAAAGACTTTCTAGGACATTGGTTTAATCTTAATATAAAGATTAAGAGAAATAGTTTATGGCAAAACAGAAATTTTATATTTTATTTACTTACAAACAGAAGCACAGGTGTTGTTAAAAAAATCTAAAAGGTTCCCCAATTCGAATTATTGTAGTTACTACTGTCGAAAGATAGTTTCGTATTTGGGTTCATAATTTTAGAAAATGCTTTAATATAAAATATATTTTTCTTCAGTAAAAGCCAAAAATTATAATTTGCTCTAGCTCTGTTAAAATTTAAATTTATTGAAAAGAATTCATGTACATATATAAAATATGTACGTATGTATAAGAAAATTAAAGATACTTTTTCTAATCGGGTACTGCTTTCTAATCCATTTTAAAGTTTTCAGGTTAATTAATTTAACTAATTTTAATTCAGTTAAAACTTACAAGTTTAGTTTTTATTAAAACTCATGTGTTTTAAAACTAAACAAACCTTAACATTTTTATAAATAGTCCACATTTCTTAACTAATAAACGCATGTATTGGTGTAGAGATTTGCACGCTTTAAGATTGGAGGAACTAGATTAAGCTAATACCAAGTTCATAATTAAACTTGTTATTCATAAATAATCTTGTTATTGGCCTTATCTAGTTCCTTGTTTTTTTTGTATAACTAAGTAAACAATTATGTTTGTTGAATTGTTAATTATAAAAGAAAAAATGTTTGTATTGTATTATTCTTGAGCGCAAAAATACTTGACTTTTTGTATATTTTCTATTTTTTTGGCCGTCACTGTGCGCGTTCGATATCAATAAATAAAAGCCTTAGTTTACCTATTTTATACATTTGGAATTTAAAATGTTCTGTTCATTATGGTCGCGCTGCTCTGAACTCGAAATTCTGAACGTTATGAAAGGGGGCGGCGAAAGGGGCAGGGTGGGGGTTTTGGGTGGGGTAGTGGTGTGGTGGTGTGGTGGTGTGGTGGGGCGTTCGGCATTGCTGATAAGGCAGCTGTTATCTCACGATTACCCGCTCTCTCTCTCTCTCGCTCTGAGTTGCCTTTTCTCTCTCTCTCTTACGTTCATTGTCTCGTGATGTGATGGAAAATTTCCCGAAATTGCATTCTACTGATAATGCCACAACTGCACATTTGTGCATATAAATAGGGATTTAAAAATGTCCCGCATCTCTGAAGTGTTCGAGCTTTTTGGAAGAATGTATTTTATTACCAAAGTCCCCCGCATCCCCAAACACCCCCCTCCCCGCATAGTACCAGTTTTTTTGTTTTCTTTTTTCGCCTAGACCCGATATCTGTATATATTTGAACGTTCGTACTCGCGTCTATCTTCACAACCGTTAATCTCACAACTATTGTCGTTAGCACTACTCCAAGGCCAACTTCCCTCACAAACTCTTTTATTCGACTGCCACCTTTGACGTTTATTAATAGTAGATTCTGCCATAAGGTGATATGCATCGATCTCGAAATTATAAATTAAATACTGAGATTCTACATGCACTGTAATCATGCGGTCGTCCAATTTAACCGGAACTGGGATAACCTTATAAAGTACTGAAGCATGTCTACCAAACAAAGGTATTTTGGCATTAATTATTAATTTTTTATCCACAAATAAACCTCTAGCCGTCAATAAGGTGTAAACCTCCTTTAATTCTGTGCCTGTTCTTTTCCCTGGCAAGACTAGATTTTCAGACAAACTGTCTTTTATTTTGGAAATTTCACCCTTTAGCTGACTAGGTCTTAATATGTTTGTATTAAGTCGGCCATGATTTATGTCTATTAATCTATAATGTTACTTAGCTGTTTGGTTATCATAAAAAAATTGATAGACTCCTTATACTCATAATAAGATTCTTTCAATACCGCCGTCATGTTCTTGATTCTTTCGTTCATTCCTTTAAAATTTGAGTTAACTTCATCAGTCGTTTTCTTTAAAATGTTAGTCGTAGAATCGACTAAGGAAGTCTGTTTCCTACTTAACTCGTTCAGGCTATGCTGATTGCTTAATAAGTTTTTCATATTATCCTCCATTTGTATCCTGTCGTCTTCATCCATTATTCCAAACAGAATGTGATAAAGCGATCCCATAAAACCAAATGGAGCACGTTTACTTCTTGATTTTCCCTGAGCCATAAAAAGTTTATTATTTTCTTCTATGTCTGAGATCTGCCTTTCTGTGTTACTCAGAACTAAAAGACATTAATCCTCAAAACTATGAAGCCGTTCGCAAATGACCCTCATTTTTGGTATTAATTCTTTACCTTTTTTAAGCATTTCGAAGTAAACGTCCATATTATAAAATATTATTAAATTCCAAGAAGAGGCTACAATTTCAACGTCCCCCATTGGGTCTAAATATATTGCCGAGGTCTTATTTATCTTCTCTATTGCATACCTTGGCTGATCAACCTTAGCTGATGCGTTAGCAAATTGGCAGAATATAAATAATAACATAGCCATTACAAAACCAAGTTTTGAGATCTTTGATGTACCTCTTTTTTGTCTTTTCGGTTTTGTCTCTTCGGGATCAGATTCCATTTTATCGACAGACTTTATTCCGTCTAAGGGACAAATCTTGCTTATTGGTCTGGTGATAAATCCATCTTGTAGTTTCACTTCTACCACTCTTACCTTTTCGTATTTACCCTTATGGACTTTTTCCACCTTTCCCATTGGCCACCTGGCTGGATGACTGTTTTCATCCTTCAACAAGACAATTTGTCCTTTCTTTATATTTGGACTTTCCCTCTTCCACTTGTTTCTCTGTTGTAGAGTATGCAAATACTCCTCTTTCCATTTAACCCAGAAGTCTCTTCTAATTTTTTGGATTAATTTCCACCTATCTAAATTACCAATTTTCTCATTTTCAATTGGTTCAACAATCTCTAACGGTGGTCTACCAATCAAGAAATGACCTGGAGTTAATACTTCATGTTGATCCATTTCATTCTCAGAAGTATACAATGGTCTCGAATTCAAACATGCTTCTATTTGACATAAAAGTGTTGACATTTCTTCGTATGTCAGACTATTTTCCCCTATTACCCGTTTCAAATGGTGCTTCATGGATTTAACTCCAGATTCCCAAATACCTCCGAAGTGAGGTCCTGCCGGGGGGATAAAATGCCAATCAATTCTATCTTTTTCAAGCTGCGCGGCAATCATTGTGTTTTCCTTGATAGCTTTAACTAACTCTTGATCTAACTTTCTTGAAGCTCCTACGAAATTTGTTCCGTTATCCGAATAGATATTGGCAACTTTTCCTCTTCTAGCAACAAATCTTTTTAGGGCTGCTAGAAATGCATCCGAGGTTAAATCACTTACCATTTCTAGATGAATGGCCTTGGTAGCCATACACACAAATACGGCAATGTACCCCTTATATGTTTTTAGCCCACGATTCTTGGAACATTTAACAAAATAAGGACCTGCGTAATCTATTCCAGTATTTAAGAATGGGTAGGACATCGTAACTCTGTATTTAGGCAGATTGCCCATTATTTGTTGAGCAGTATTTGGTCTGTACCTAGCACACTTGACACATTCTCTCAAATACTTCTTTAAGGAATTCTTTAGCCCGAAAATCCAATATTTCCTTTGGATATAATTCCGCATTAAGTTTATCCCTTTCTTTATGAGCCTTTTGGATCAATAAATTTGTTAAATGGCACTTGTTTAAAATAATTGGATGGCTTTACTTCAAATTCTGAATTGGAGTTTTGCAGTCTCCCTCCCACTCGAAGTATACCATCCTTATCTAAAAATGGATTCAACGACAATATCCTATTACTTGTCTTAATTTCTTTTTTGTTTCCAAGCATTTTATCTCTAGAGTGAATTGATATTCTTGCTGTTTTTTAATAACGATCTTTTCAGCTCGATTCAGCTCCTTTACCGATAGAAAGGAAGGAAAAGATTCTTTCTTAATTTTTGATCGAATGAATCTATTTAAATATACTATTATTCGTATAATTTTTTCAATGCTGGAAAACTTATCTAATAATTTGTAAATGGGGTCATCGGTTTTGTTATTTAGAATAGAATTTACTAAAACCAGATCTTCTTTGGATTGCTTTACTTCAAATTCTGAATTGGAGTTTTGCAGTCTCCCTCCCACTCGAAGTATACCATCCTTATCTAAAAATGGATTCAACGACAATATCCTATTACTTGTCTTAATTTCTTTTTTTGTTTCCAAGCATTTTATCTCTAGAGTGAATTGATATTCTTGCTGTTTTTTAATAACGATCTTTTCAGCTCGATTCAGCTCCTTTACCGATAGAAAGGAAGGAAAAGATTCTTTCTTAATTTTTGATCGAATGAATCTATTTAAATATACTATTATTCGTATAATTTTTTCAATGCTGGAAAACTTATCTAATAATTTGTAAATGGGGTCATCGGTTTTGTTATTTAGAATAGAATTTACTAAAACCAGATCTTCTTTGGATTGCTGTCGAGGCCAATGCTGCTTTGGCTCAGATAGCCATTTCGGACCTTTCCACCATAAATCACAGGTGGTCAGTTGGCTAGAACTAATTCCTCTAGATGATAAATCTGCAGGATTTTCTTCAGACTTCACATGGTTCCATTCGGTATTAGTTAGTTTTCGAATGTCATCCGTTCTTCGTCTAATGAACTTGACCTTACTATCACCATTTTTAATCCATGCTAAAGTTATAGTGGAATCACTCTAAGCATAGATTTCTACCTTGGTATCAATGGATTCAATTATTCGCTTGATCAACTCACTAAGCAAGTGAGTTGCACATAACTCTAGCTTGGGAATAGTTTTTCTATTTTTAATTGGATTAATTCTACTTTTGCTGGCTACTATGTTTACACAATTCCCTACTTTAGCATATACCACTGCTGCATATGCCTTTTCGGAAGCGTCAGCAAATCCATGTAGCTGTATTATTGAACCATTTTTTGAACTAATCCATCTTGGAATTCGAATCTCTTCTAAAAGTAATAAATTTTCCTTAAAATTTACCCAATAATCTTTATCTTCCTTGGATAATTCTTGATCCCATTCACTCTTATTTATCCATAGTTTTTGAATAAAAAGTTTTCCTAAAATAGTTACAGGAGCCAGCCATCCCAAAGGGTCATATATTTTTGATAATGTTGATAACACTATCCTTTTGTTAATGTTTTTTGAGTCCCCGCAATTTACTTTGAATTTAAATAAATCCTTCTGCGGTTCCCATTGAAGCCCCAGGGTTTTTACGCTTTCATTTTCGACAAGAGTGAGAACCTTGTTATCTCCTGTGTCTTCTACAGTTTCCATTATTTTTGAACTGTTTGATATCCATTTTCTTAAATTCATTCCCACATTATGTAACTCTTGAGAAATTAATTTAATTAAATTATTGGCATCTTCTACAGAATCAGCCCCAGTCATTAGGTCATCCATATAAAAATCATTCCTAATTATTTCACTTACATCTTTGTTTTTGCATTTATCAGCAATATCTACTAGAACTCTAGTAGCTAAATATGGTGCAGATGCAGAACCATATGTGACTGTTGTCAATTTATAATTTTTAATTTTTTCATCTGGAGAATCTCTCCATAGAATATATTGATATTCTTGATCATTATCATTAATATTTATCTGACGATACATTTTTGCAACGTCCGCAGATACAACAAATTCCCATTTTCGCTATTTAATAATAATGTCAAAAATATCTTTTTGAACTCGTGGACCAATCCACATTATGTCGTTCAAACTTTTATTATTAGTTGTTTTTGCTGAAGCGTCAAAAACAACTCTTAATTTGGTCGTCAGACTTGAATCTCTAATTACTGCCTGGTGAGGTAAAAAGTACTTTCCTTCTTCCTGCACTTCGACCATATGGCCTAAATCCATATACTCATGCATGAATTTAGCATAGTCTAACCTTAGTTTTTCATTTCTTTTTAATTTTTTCTCAAGATTCATGAAACGAGCCATTGCTTGTTTTTTCGAATCGCCTAAGGTGACATCATCTTTAAAAGGAATTGACACAATGTATCGACCATCTGAACCTTTTTTTGTAGTTTTTATGAAATGATTTTCACATATTTCAGATTCGATATCATTTTTATCTTCTTCCTCAACTTCCCAATACCGATCCATATCTTTTAATTCGATGGTGGTTGCTACAATTGTCTTCTTACCTTTGGATTTTTTGCATCCAGAGACAATCCACCCGAATTCGGTTTTTTGACCGAGGAGGCCATTAATTTTGACCACTCCATTCTGCAGAATGTTAGTGTATAGATCTGCCCCAATTATCAGATCTACACGACCCGGCTTATTAAAGTCGGGGTCAGCCAAATTGTACTTCTCCCACTTTGTTTTGTCAACATTAACAGTGTTGACTGGGAGAGCCCTCATTAGTTTTGGAAGTATAAGTGCTTCAATTCTTATCGTTTTTTGGGAATTATTTCGTTTAATTGAAAGACTTACCTTGTGCTTCGAGATGCACTTTCCCGTGGACGATACCCCACTGATCTCTGTTTGAGACCGAATTTTGGGCAATTTCAGAATCTGCGCAGATTCTTCTGAAATTATTGTGCTTTGAGAACCACTGTCGATCAAAGCTCTAAAATTTTCGAAACCCCCCTCAGAGGTTTGAATTTGAATGCGTGCTGTAGCTAGCAACGCTTGTTCCGATGTCATACACGTGTTTACTTTTTCATTAGTTTTTTTCAGTTTTTTCGTCTGTTTTGGACTTTACATACATACATGTGTAGCATACTATGGTGATTTTTTTTACAAATCGAACATGAAATGTCGCTTTGACATTTCTTACTATAAGAGTGTTTAAGGCATGTAAAACACAAATGTGCCTTTTTTACTTTTTCCATCCGTTCAGATGGATTCAAAGCCTTAAATTTTTGACACTGAAGTATCCAATGTCCCGTACTTTTGCACATCGGACAACTGTTAGTAGACAACTCTTTCATATTGCTACTGAACACTTTTTTTGCAGGTTTTTCTTCCTGAACTGAGCTAATCGAACTGAGTCGTTGCTCTAAAAATTCAATGACATCGGACAATGCTTGAATTTCTTTAGTTTTTTTAACATGGCTCTCATATAGTTGCAGAGCTTCTTTGTTAAATTTTCTTATTATTATGTGTGCAAAAACTATATCAACCTCGTCTGAAATTTGTGCCTTTAATTTTATCATGTGAATTGACTCATTAATTGTGTCAATAAACATTCTTAATTGCCGAACTGATTCCACATTTAGATTTTGGAGATCAAGAAGGCGATTTATCTGATCGGAAAAAATTTTCCTTTTATTTTCATACCGCTTGGTTAACAATTCCCAAGCGGCCTCATAATTTTCCCCTGATCCCAACAATAAATGAGAAACCACATTCCTGGCTTCTCCCTTAAGTGAGATTTTGAGGTAGTTTAATTTCAAGGTAGGACTGAGATCCTCCCTTAAATGTATGAGTTCATTAAATAACTCATAAAATAGGTCCCAATCTTTGGAATCTCCAAAAAATGTGGGTACCTGAATTTTAGGCAGCGTTGGCAAATCTTCAATTTTATGATTTGCAACTTCTACCTTTTTTGGCACAATTTCCTCGAGTTTTTTTCTCATGTCTTTGGTAACCATGGAAATATCGAACGCTAATTCTTCCAATATATCATTATACCTTTTAATCGTGACGTCCGTCGTGTTTCCCTGCTTCATGGCAACTATCTTATCCCAATAAAATTTAAGCTTCCCTATCCTAATTTCAAATGTTTTTATTTTATCATCTTGAATATCCTCAAATGTATCTTTTAAATACCATTCTAACTGCTCTATTGCTGTTTCTAACTGGCTTTCGTAGTTTACACTTTTTTCTTTATTCTGCTCTTTTACCATTAATTTACCATCGGACTGATCGGATTCAGCTAATACTTTATCTATTCTTACTTTAATTCTATTAAAAATCGAGAGCATTTGCTCGTAATGACTCTTAATGAAGTAGTCATGCGCGACTACTCCAATATGCATCAGAGCTTTGTGATTTTCGATGCACTCGGCCTTTAGCTCATCAAATTTCTTTAAGTATTCAAATGATAAGCTTGGGAGATCTTCTAGCGCCTTACTGGCGTTGGTAATCTCCACCTGCTTTTTTATAAGTGCGATTGTTTGCTCGGACAACATTTTTTTATATATTTTTTTTTTTATATTATTTGTAATTATTAAAACTTGAATTTAATTATCGACAACTTAAATAATATTTTTATATAATATTTGTAATTTTAAAAAAATGTTAATTTGATATATAGGACTTATCTGATCCTATATTTGTTGCCGCTGTTGTTGTCGCTGTTAAATCTTCGATGTTATTTGTTCCGATGCTGTCCTCGCTCTTGTAGTTGTAGTAGTCGTAGACGTGCTGAAGTCCTTGAAGTCCTGGAGTCCTTATTGCAGTTTTGATGATTTAAGATGTTTTACAGATGATTTACAGATGATTTACAGATGATTTACAGATGATTTACAGATGATTTACAGATGATTTACAGATTATTTACAGATGATTTAGGTGTTTTTTTTTTTTTTTGAACTTTTGTTTTTTGGGAGTCACTTTATTTTATTATTTGTATTTCTTTTGAATATATTTATTTTTATTTAATTATTTGTTATTCAATTCGGGAATAAATTTTGTTGCCAAAATCGGAAGTCACTTTAATTTATTTCACTGTGATAACTTGAACACTTTTTCGATGTCGGCCTCGAATACGCCTGATTTTATTAAATCACTTTTTCGATGTTTAAAAGGCCTCGAAAACGCCAAAAAATATATTTGCGTGATGGCAAGAATTATTTTTATTATTAATTTGTCGATTTTTCGACCACTTTTACAACAAATTTGGACTTTTTTGTTGCAATACTATAGTTGAATAAATTTTGTATTAAATCAGAAAAGATTCTTTTATATCTTTTTGATTTCAAAAATTTTTTACTCTGTTTCTTACCACTGGTGGGGGAAAACAAGAGTCAACTATTCATTAACACCTTAAACAAAAACTGCAAGTGTTACAGATTTTTATTTTTTAGGTGCTGGCCTAAGTTCTGAGTCTCTTACCACTGGTGGGGGAAAACTGCAGAGTTGTCGAAGGACCAAAATGAAAGGGATGAATTAAATAAAACAACCTTTTCAGTTGAGTTCTGTATTAAAACTGAATTTTATTTTCTAAGTCCCTGCTTAGGAAACTAACATGAAATTCTTATTCTGGTCTTATCTGTGGCCTACGCAGAGGCCGCGTCTGCCTGAGCGGGAGAGTTATCATTTGACCCCCGCACAGGAACCCTTGGTGCAGTGTGAGAAACATCTCAAGTGATTAGCTTCGGTTAGGCTCAAGTGGCCTGCACTTAAAGATTACAAGTGCTAACACTGCTCCCTTGTAGGGTCTAAAATTACAGATCATAGTTTATGGCTCTGAGTCGATTTACAATTGTCACATGACATGCACAGAGCTCATAAAGTATAATATTTTATTTTTATTAGTGTTCGTCTGAACAACATCCATAAAAACCTCCGAAAATTCCCATCGAAGTCTCCTTTAAATCCAGCCGTTCCAGCGATGGAATTGACCCAGTCCAATCGCGCGAGAACATCAGCTTCATCCAACTGATCTATAGACTCAGTTGTTAAATACAATTTCATCGCGTTTGTTTGCCGCAGAATTGATTGCACTTTGGCGCGAAAAAATTCTATTTAATTTGGCGCGTCATTTTGAGGCCGAACCGCGTTTTCTGGAGCAGCCATTTCTTAGTCGCACGCAAAAAAAAATAAAAGAAAAATGTCCGAACCGGTGAAAAGGGGTGAATAACCTTTTAACTTTTGCCGCGAAAAATGCGCGGCACCAAGCGTCGTCGAAAACGCAACGGAACTTTGTTGTTGTTGTTCCGCCTTATAACAGCGGACTTGAAATTATGTATATGTATGCACTATGCACTTTTAGAATAGTTAAATGTTATTCTCCTTTTGTTTATAATTTGCAGCACAACACTGTTTTGATTTTTTCACAGCGCGAAATGTACGAAAAGATCAACCGCCTGCCGGCTTTTCACAGCGCGAAATGTAAAACTTAAACGGCCAGCTGTGTGCACTTGTATGTAAGTCCGTGTGTTTGTGACCGAATGCCCGCAAACGACAGCGAAACCAAAATATATTGTTTAAACGATATTAAACAATAATAAAACCGAGTTGCAAACGGCAAATAAAACAGCGATCACGTCGGGGTCACCAAAATGTTTGGGGGAAGACAACAAAAATGCCACCCTTAGGTTATGTAATAATAACACTTTAATTTTATCAGTTTATGTACGTGTCGTGTTTATTCTGCCAGTCGAATCTGCACTGCTGCAGCCGAAAGCCTGGCTTCATATTTTAATTCGGGTTTTGCAATGTAGTCGCTGAATAGGTAGCGCGACAGCTTAGCGAGATAAGGCAAATATAAAGAGGAGAGCGCAAGAGCGCTGCAGGTTCAGACATACACATATGCGCACTAGTCTAGGCGCTGGCGGGCTGCTCCGAACAGCATATATATATTAAGTTGTTTAGCTGAGTAACGGGTATCTAATAGTCGAGGCACTCGACTAAAGCGTTCTCTCTTGTTTTTTTCTTCGAAATACCATTACAAAAAATAATTTAAGTTTGTATAACTATATTTTCAAAAACAAATACACTCAAAAGAATGAAATATACATATGCAAAAGCCCACACAGAAATACACACACGTATTCGATCAACCAAGGGAATTCATTCATTCATTTTTATATATAAAGCTAACAGTAAGAAAACTGGGAATCAACGCACAGCCAAAACCACTGGTTAACAATATTAATATGCATTTTTATTACATTCTAATAAGTTTAAACTGATTTGCTAAGATTTATTGGGGCTCCCCAAGTGGCCTCAATCGCTTCGAATTGGAAAAAAGGTCAATTTTCCTTTAAAAAATTCTGGACGCTAAACTGCTTAACCAATCGAATCCGTGTTTTCGCCCAAAAATAGCTTAAGACATTATAAATGTTTAAAAAATTTGACCGCTTAGATTTAAGCCTTTTTACTATTTTTAACACCCGTTCTAAAATTACAATTTAGCCCAAAATATCTTCAAACGTCGAAAAATGGCACTTTTAAACTGAGTATCAAAAATTCCTTTAGTAAAGTTTTTCCTTAAGCTTTAACGATTCATTTAATGGTTTCACCAAAGCTCTAACTATCTTCTAAACAAAGAAACTAAGCAAAAAGTCGATCTTTTATCGAATTTAAGTGTCTCCATAAGCATCATACGTTTTCTGCCTGCATATTGCTTTCATACAAATTGTCAACAAATGATTCCGTCTCCCTCCCTCTCCGTCTGCCATGCATTTCCCTGCGCTTTCTTAAAAATATAAAATGAGCTTTAATACGGTTATAATTTCTGTAGACTTTAGTTTATAGTTATTGGTGACCCACCCCCCACCAAAGTGCCTCAAACTCGCCGAACAATCCGCAGCTGACGAGATATTTTTTTTGTCTTGTGTTTTTTTCTCTCCACATAATTTTCTCTGTTTCGTCACTTGAAATACAGTCCACTCCTCGACACTCTACTGTACCGATACACTTACACATACGCACATATATGCATAAATGCATGCATGCCCATATCTAAATAAATATATTTTCTGCCTCCATAAATGTTTTGTATGCCATCACAGCTACAGTCCACTTATCTGGTTTGCACTGTATGACAAAGAGCAGCATCCAACACATACGCTCACACATACATATTGTGCATGCTCATCCCACATATATATATTTTCTGCCTCTACCAAGCCAAAGGAAACTAAAGCAAGACAAAATAGCAACATTAAAAAAAATAAAATAAATTCAAATCCACACGGGCGAAACCGCGATTATTTTTTTTCCCAAAGTGCCGCATTAACCATTGCAGCGGCCGTGTTGTTATTGTTGCTGTTTTTCCATTCTCTCTTTCTCCCAGGTCCCTCACGCGTGCACTGCGCTTCCGACGGCATAACCCAGTGAACATTTCTTCCGAATCAAAGCCATGGTTTAATTTCACCGTTCCGGCTCCGTTCGAAAATAATTATTTATAATTATAATTATACCCGTTACTCGTAGAGTAAAAGGGTATATTGTATTCGTGCAAAAGTATGTAACAGGTAGAAGGAAGCGTTTCCGACCCTATAAAGTATATATTTTATTGTTCAGGATCTCTAGCCGAGTCGATCTAGCCATGTCCGTCTGTCCGTCTGTCTGTCCGTATGAACGCTGAGATCTCGGAAACTATAAAAGCTAGAAGATTGGCATTTTGCAAGTAGATTTTAGGAGTTCCTACGCAGCGCAAGTTTATTTCAAAATGGTGCCACGCCCCCTCTGACGCCCACAAGCCACAAGCTGTGGCCACAGTTTTGATGCTATTATGAAAATTTTAATTGATATGTATTTGTTTCGTCAATACCTATCGATTGGCCTAATAAAAGGTTGCCAAACGCTTAAGCCTGGCTAGCGCCTACATTTCCGCCTTTCATGGCGCCATCTAACGGATGACTTTGGAACAGCTGGCCAAGGTGCTCAACAGAGTCAACGTTAATTCTCGATAAGGATTTCCATTAAAGGAAATTGCAATTGTTTTCATTTGTCAATACCGAACAATATCCCAAGAACTATGCAAATCAAATCAAGTTAGCCAAATTGGAGGTCTGAGCCAATGCCGTATGTGTGTATGTATATAAGCATATACATATGTATGTATTTACATTGTACACAGTTGCAATTGCATATTTATATTAATTTGTTTAGCTGAGTAACGGGTATCTAATAGTCGAGGCACTCGACTATAGCGTTCTCTCTTGTTATTATTTAGTTATACAAATTATTAATTTATAATTATAATTATTTTTTAATTATAAATATTATTTAAATAGTTACGGGTAATGAATAGCTCCTCCTGTGGCAGCATTCGACTTGGGTTTTTTTTCTCGTTCGTTCATTTGCAGCGACGACCAACTCGTTGGCGACTTAGATCGCACCGAGAGCTTAAATGTGATTATTCTCACGTTCCGAATGAAACGCCCTTTGCACAGGTCAGTCGACAAGAGCTGATCCGCAGAGTTCGAGTCTGAGAATCCCCACGGGAAAGTTCCGGCAAATAAGCTTTTAAACTTGATAATAGAGAGTGTCCAAATAAATTTTGTGCTGACTGTAGATGTATCAGTGTAGGACTTCCTGTCTAGCTAGTCGCCTGCCCAATGTGCATACACATATTCACAGAACTGTTGACCACTTTGCCAGTAGTGTAATTTCATGCTAACAGTCGAGGAGAGATATCTAAAGACATGTCTTATGCCAGTCATGTGTTCAGCATGAGTGTTTTGATTCCGCTGAGACAACTTTGAAAGGGAATGCAGGATGTCTCGTCTTGTCATAAGTGCTAGCCACATTACATCTCCCATTACAGACTGATAAACAGTTGGAACAACCCTTTTGCATTGATCACAGGTGCAATCTTCGCCGACTTGCGTGATTTTGATATAAGTCCTTGATGTATTGCGGATGTCCCAACGTAATCGCATTAAAATCGCCTTCTCGCTCGATTTCCATTCCCAAAAAATGGTTAAGAGGGCCCTTATCAACGCACTCAAATTTCTGTGAGATCCTGGTTTTGATTTTCAGTAAATCTTCATGCGTTTGATTAGCTTTAAATATATCATCAACATATTATCCACGCTGTTTGAATAAACATGGTTCGTTGACGTAGGCAACCAATCCCAAATTCAACAAAACTCCATTCAGCTTCTCGTTCCAGGCCCTTCCTGACTGCTTCAAGCCATATATCGCTTTCCTTAGCAGCAGCCCCTTCTCAGGATTCTTCTCGTTTAGATAGCCTTCAGGCTGCTTTATGTATACAGTCTCGCGGAGTTCGCTGTTGAGGTACGCCGTGCATAGATCCATTTGGTGAAGAGCTCCGCTGCTAGTGCTATCATAAAACGCACACTTTCCAGTCAGCATTTCGGCGAAAACGTTTCCATATAGTTACCGCCAAACTGCTGGGAGCATCCCTTTGTCACCAAACGAGCCTTCAAACGTTGTAGTCGACCATCCTTGTCGCGCTTTTCGTTGAACACCCACTTGCATCCTCTTGCTTGCTGATCCTTCGGTAAATTGACAATCTACCATGTCTGATTGGCAACCAACCTAGTTATGGCCTCGCTCCACTCTGGTGCATGCGTACAACTTAATGTCTCTTTAAAAGTTATTGGAATCGGAACATTTTCCGAAACAAGAGTACTTAAGATGTTGTACATATCGAGTGCAAGAGATCCAAATACTTTTAGATGTTTTACATTAGGGTCTCCACCGCGCTGGTAGAGGATGGGTTTCTCAAATAAACCGAAGTGTTGACTGTCTCTATCCATAAAACATCTCCCTGACCCGCCTGGACCAGCGTCCTATTAGCCCTTTCCGCAACTGCATTTTTCTGGGGTGTATACGCTATTGTGAGTTGCCTTGCAATTCCGTGGTACCTGAGACATTCGTCGAACTCCTTATTGAGGAATTTTCCACCATTATCGCTCCGCAGGCAGTTCAGCTTTTTGGCTGTCTGCCGTTCAACCAGAGTCTTAAACTCGATTAACTTTGTCAGCACCTCGTACTTTCCACGCAGAAAATACACAAAAATCCTGGTTTCGTCGTCAATGAAGGTCAGAAAATATCTGGAACCTCCCAGAGACTGTGTCGGAAAAGGTCCACACACATCTGCGTTTATCAGCTCCAATAACTTCAGCCAGTTAATTTTTTGGTTGTCGGATACTTCAACGACGGCGTGTTTTGGATTTGTATATTTCAAACTTTAATTTTCGTCGGATAGTTCAACGACGGCGTGATCGGGATTTGTATATCCCAAACTAAATATACTCTGATTTCCCTCTTCAGATTCGGATCTGATTTGAGGCTTTTCATCAATGTATTTTTTTATTGTAAATTCTTTTAACGGAAGAATAGTGTTTTCATTTGTCAAAGAATGTTGGTGGCAAATATTATCTTTATCATAATTTAATTTTTCCTCCTTTCCATTATATTTTTTTACCCTTTTGCTGTATCAATTACAACTCAGATTTCAATAGGTTATAACCAACAAGTAAATCTGAGTCTAACCCATCTATTTCATAAATAGTATACCACGTATCAAATATGGTTAAAGTTTGCTTTACGGCGCCTAAACTGGGATGAAAAACTTAACTTACCTCCTTATTCTAGTAGACTTCTGTTGATTAATTTCCCCTCACTAGCCAACCGTAGAACGATGTCTTCATTTATAACCTTATTCATGGTGGTATTGTCTGCCCCGACTTGGTAAGTCGGCTAAACTTTTCTCTGCCAAGTTGATTAACTAGAAATTATATTCCCCTAATATTAAATCATTGTAGATCTAACTATGCCTTGCATGAGCCTTTCTTGACTCTCAGCAGCTCCTAAAACGATTAATACTAGCTTCATTGGCACAAAATTGATGTTACTATTACTTTTTCCTCGGACTATTACTTATATTTTCTTATCTCGCGTCTATCTTCTCGCAAATCGTGGCGTACGATACACGGCTGCACCCCTTGGTCGGTTGGGCGGGTAAGTGGACCGTGGGACTCCGCGCGAAAAAAAAAATATATATATACGAGTAAATTATAATGCTAAATTATTGAGTATTCATTCACTGTGGATACTCTTTTAAATATAGGTAGTTTATTTTTATTTTTATAAATTCCTGTTGCCCCGGTATCAATTAATATTTTTAATTGTTTATTTATTTTATTATCATTTCTTATCAAGTATTGTAAGCCTACTCCTGAGTTTGCCCTAAAAAATGATCTTCAATGTGGTTCAACCTCATTGTTTTGTTAGCCGTTTGGTTAACAGTTCCTGTTGGTACTCTTTTAATTTGAGGTTGTTCCTGTTGAGTGTTATGTATTTTATTTATTCTGATTATAGTTTTTATTTTGATAATTAATTATGTTAAATGAATTTTATTTCCGATTGTTCCTATGGGAGCTATATGATATAGTCGCCCGATCCGGTTCGTTCCGACTTATATACTACCTGCAATAGAAATACAACTCTTGGGAAAGTTTCAAGAACATATGTTGCTTTAAAACTGAGGGACTAGTTTGCGTAGAAACGGACGGACGGAGAGACGGGCATGGCTAAATCGACTCTCCTTGTGATGCTGATCAAGAATATATATACTTTATAAAGTCGGAAATGGCTCCTTCACTGCGATGCAAACTTTTGATTAAAATTATAATACCCTCTGGAAAAGTATAAAAAATTTGTTATTTATTTTATTATTCACTATTACAATATATTTTTCACTGCTCACTACTTTTCATTTGGTGACTCACGGGCTTCGAGCTTAATGAATAATAATCAAACCTCGGCTCAGGAGATTTATCCCAAAAATCTGATTAAGAGAATGATACAAGAGAGTCGGAAAATTTTGGGGATGTTAAAATTTGTCAATTAAATTTGAAATTTAAATTATGCAGAATTGAAATTGTGCCGGAAATTGATGTTTACGTTATCGGGGCTCCCTTTTTAGGTCTCTGGTATTTACAGTATTGGCTTGGATGTACAGAATCCGTTTGAACCGGAGAGTTTAAGAGTAGGGGCAAGGGCCCCTAAGTAATGTGTCATTTAACTTACATTCACATTACATAACATATTTTAACCGCCTTTGCTTTTTTTTGCATTTTCTTGTGTTTTCTTACGAATATTTTTGCAATCACTGTCGCCCAAGTTTTTTCATTAGGTTGAAACTCGAAAATTCATAGTTGGGAAATTCATCCCAGCCGCTATACATAACCAATACTTAAGCCCTCGTAGACAAGCAGCGGTCAATTCTTTTTTTTTCGCTTTCGCTTGTGCGCAGTTAGCAACGTTGTTATTGCTGTTAAATTTTTGGTTTGACGCGCTACCCTGGATTCTGACCGTTATACTGTTAATTTAATTATATTAATTTAAATACTTCATGGCTTAATATTACATTTTTTTTTTGTAATTACGGTATTTTTATTTATCGAATCTTTTCTCTTCGAGACTAACGACAAGTATTCAAATCTTAGCCTAATGCATACATTTAATTAGTTAAAATTAAGTTTTTTTAGGAGAACGGCCCTATCCATTGTTGCTGGGTGGGAAGATCTCTTTGCCTGAGTCGTCAATGGCTAGTATTCCAGGTTAAAGATCGCGCAAGCCTATTTGGATGAGCCTGTAGCGTGATCGTATACTTTGCTTTTACATTGTCGATTTCGTCTTTAACAGATCCCACATCTCTGTGAATGTGTTCATTCCGTATGTACCACGGTGCACCAGTTATAGTTCTTAGTATCTTTGATTGAGCTCGCTGTATTACTTCTAGGTTGCTAACGCATGAGTTTCCCCATAACTCGGAGCCATATTTCCAAATTGGCTTGAGAACTGCATTGTACAGGTGTACCTTGTACTCCAATTTTAGCGGAGAACGTGCATTTATTAACCAATATAGGCTTCTTGCTATTAATTTAAGTTGTGTTCTTTTAGCTTCGATGTGCTTTCGCCAATTAAGCCGTCTATCAAGGTGGACTCCAAGATATGTTTTTTCAGTTGTTTGTGAAATAGGAATGTTGTTCAGAGATAGTGGGGCGCAAGTTTGTCTGTTTAGGGTAAAGGTGACGTGTTTACTCTTTTGCTCGTTAACCTTTATTAGCCAATCTGCTAGCCACTTCTCTAGAAGCCTGATATGAGCTGATAACTGTTGCGTTGCAGCAAATGTTGAGGTTGTTGTAAGACTGGTTGTCGGAAGGTCTGCTGTGTAAATTATATACAGTGTTGGTCCAAACACGCTACCTTGAGGTACTCCAACTTTAATTGGATGGTATTCGGAGAGGAAATCTTTACATCGCACTTCGAAACTTCTATGCTCAAGATATGACTCCAGTATTTTGTGGGTGTTCTGTGGAAGCAAGGTTTTAATTTTATAAATTAAGCCGTCCAGCCAAACGCGGTCGAAGGCCTGTGCGACATCCAGAAAGACTGCGGAACAATACTCTCGATTTTCAAATGTATTTCGTAACTCGGAGGTTATTCGGTTTACTTATTTAATGGTTCCGTGTTTCCCGCGAAAACCAAATTGGTGGTTTGGAAAGGCATTATGGGACTGTAGGTATTGCTTTTCAGCTTTTCAAATATCTTTGATATGCACGGCAGGAGACTGATAGGCCTATATTATGAAGGCTGGGACTTGTCCATTCTCGCTTTGTGGATCATAGTGATGACAGACTTTTTCCATTGTTGTGGATAAAAGCCCAATTTCATCATGCTGTTGAATATTGTGGTGAGAAGATTTACTGCACAGTTCGGCAATTCTATAATCATTTTAAGGGACATTAAATCGTGTCCTGGCGCTTTATTTTTTCTTGAGCCCTTATCATTTTTATCACTTCTCTTGATTGGAATATAATAGGGAGCACAAAGCTATTTGTTGGTTGGAGTGGTGCGTCAAATACATTTGCCCTCTCTTCATTGCTGTGAGCCCATTCTCCTGTTTGTGTGTGAAATGGCGACTCACTTTCGATTGGTGGACATATACCTGACGTGGAACCAGTAAGCAGGCGAAGTTCAAAATGCCAAAGCTCCGAGATAGGTCGAGTTTTCGAACAATAAGTAAGTAATTTACAGAGTCATGCTTTACTAAAGTCTTTTTTTTTGCTTTGGTTTTCAGTATAATCTTGCTTTTATTTAGTGAATCTTTGCCTTACGAGACTAACAAAAAGTGTAAAAAATCGTATAATATTAATTAGCATAGAGTTAGATGGCCCTGAACACTATTGCTGGGTTGGGAGTTCGTTGCGTCACGGGCGGGTTCTTTTGGTAACCCGGGTCAACCCCCGAGCGAGAGAATTTGGGTGCGCAGATAGCTTTGCCTTGTAAGACACTTTATGCGAGAATGCCAAGGTCTCTGTGGATGTTTTCGTTTCGAACATACTAAGGTGCGCAAGTGATGGTTCTAATAATTTTTATGTTGCTGCTGCTCGCGTTCCTTCACAGTTGTGATCCATATGTCCAGTTGGGTTTAAGAGTTGAGTTGTAGAGCAGAATCTTGTGGTCCATGCATAGTGACGATCGAGCGTTAATAATCCAGATGAGTTCACTGGATTTTATTTTTATGTGCAGCTTCTTGCATTCGATGTATCTACGCGTGGTTAATCACCTGTCTAGGTGGACGCCGCGGGATGTTACCTTGGGGGATCTGGGTGCCGTTCAAAGAAAGCGGAGGGCATGTTTGTCTATTAAGAGTAAACGTTACGTGTTATTTTGAAACGCCAGTCAGATAGCAACCTCTCCACTACTGCAAGATGATCAGCGAGTTGGCCTGTTGCTCGGATTGGGCATCTGGAGCGACTCAGGATCGCAGTATCGTCGGCAAACGTGGACGTTCTTAGTAAGGATATCCGATGTTGCTGCTTTGCAGCAAGGAGGAGTTTGTGGATGTAAATGCAAATGCATTTGGATTTTTGACATGAGACCACGACTCGGTCAAAGGTTTGTGAATATAGCAAATAATGCTGGAAAGCTGAGCGTATTTCTGATGTTTTTCTGTTAGCTTGCTCGATGGTTCCATGGTTTCTTCGGAAGACAAACTGGTGTGACCGGATGACATTGTGTGCTTGCAGACAAACAAGACAGTAGGCTTATTGTTCTCTACGATGACGGAATTGTGTTCTGTTTTCCGTGCTTCGGTATCATGATGATGATACATTTTTTACTTAATAGCACAGTTTGAAAATTCGATTATCATTTTTGGGTTTAGTAAGTCAGCACCGGAAATCTTTTTTGGCTTTAGTTTTCTTATGATTTTTTTGATTTCGTTCAGGACAAATCAAAAGTTTAAGCTCTGTCTCCGTCGCTTGGGGCCCAGCATCCTGAAGAGTCTCTGATCGGTGTAATCGTTTCGATCGGAGTGCGGATGATCCAAATACTCTGTGCAGTAAAATGTATAACCTCGTATTTGAAAAATGTACTTGCTTGTGAGGTACGTTTCTACCAGCAGCATAACGACTGTATGATTTTCGTTAAGGAATTATGTTATACCACATTAATATTTGTAGAATATGCATCGATTATTTAGACTGTTGTGCCACGAGCAACTGCATCACCATGTTCTGGTTTTGAACATGTGTTTGCATAGTCGTTCCATCATGCTTTGTTGCAGGGTAAACTTCATTGTTTTTATTTTGTTATTTAACTGTCCTGGGGCCTGCTGAAAGCTTTCTTGGTTAGGCTGGAGTGGATTTTCCTTCCCTTAGCTGCAAAACCCTTTTTTTTTCCAGGGGACTGGCTATTTCGGTGCTGGTAACGTCAGGTTCGATTCCCTTTAGTAACTGAAACGACATAAAAGTTCTCATTCTCTAACAGCGTTACAATTTTGTTGACCAGGTTGTTCGAGCTTTGCTTCCTGACATAGATTGAATGGGGCTTGGGTTTCTTTAGAGAATGGTGCGCAGGTTTCTTTTCCTCAGTCAAGAGAGGAAATCTGTTGTTATTGGATATCTCTGGTTCTTCATTGATCTTCTGGAAGCGATTTATTTTTGTTTTGTTGTCCACTGGATCATGTGGGCTAAGCTTACTCCTGATCTCAATCCGATCTATTCCGGTCTATGTAGCCAGGATCGCTTAAGAGCTTTCAGAATTTATTTTATTTGTAGCAGTTACTAGAGTCGTTGACATCGCGATTTTTTTTTTTTTTTTTTTTTTTTTTTTTTTACGCGCGGAGGCCCACGGCCCACATACCCGCCCAACCGACCGAGGGGCGCAGCCGTGTAGTATCGTACAGCACGATTCGCGATAAGATAGACGCGAGATAGGAAAATAAAGGTAAAGGTCCGGGGAAAAAAGTAATAGTTAGATCAATCTTGTGCAGAGAGTCAAGATTTGATATTACAGGAAAAAGTCTATTATAGTCAGAACATAATACTCTGAAAGGCTCATGCAAGGCATAGTTAGATCTACAATGATTTAAAATTAGGGGAAAATAATTTATAGTTAATCTACTTGGCACAGAAAAGTTTAGCCGACTTAACAAGTCGGGGCAGTCAATATCACCATGTATAAGGTTATAAATAAAGATAGTACCAAGCATCGTTCTACGGTTGGCTAAGGATGGTAAATTAATCAAAAGAAGTCTACTAGAATAAGAAGGTAAGATAAGATTTGCATCCCAGTTTAGGCGCCGTAAAGCAAAAAGAAGGAAGTTTTTTTGTACAGATTCAATACGACCAATATGTATTCCGTATTGTGGACTCCAGACGGGAGACCCATACTCCAGAATCGGACGGACTAGCAAAATAAATAAAGTTTTAGTCAAATAAGGATCATCGAATTCTTTTGACCACCTTTTAATAAATCCAAGCACTCCTTTGGCTTTATTAACCATGGACGAAATGTGATTAGAAAATTTTAGTTTAGGGTCCAAGAGAACGCCAAGATCGTTTACAAGAGTTATTCTATCCAAAGAGCTGCCACTTAACGTGTAAGTCGCGTATATCGGATTGGCCCGATAAAAAGTCATCAGCTTGCACTTGGAACCGTTTAAATTTAGTAAATTATCTCGGCACCAGTTTTGAAAATTATCTAGATCGGATTGCATGTTTAAATGGCAGGAAATGTCCTTATACTGCAGGCACAACTTAACATCATCTGCGTACATAAGTACGCGAGAATGACTTATAATTGAGGGAAGATCGTTAATAAATAATGAAAAAAGTAACGGACCCAGATGGCTCCCTTGTGGGACACCGGAGGTAACACGGAGAATTTCAGAAATTGAATTTTTAAAAAGGACCCTTTGTGACCTGCCATTTAGATAACTTGAAATCCATTTAAGCAGATCCACTGGAAAACCTAAAAGGGCAAGTTTTTGAATGAGAAGTAAGTGATTTACAGAGTCAAATGCTTTACTAAAGTCAGTGTAAATGACGTCTGTTTGAAAACTACTATTGAAGCCTTTTATCACAAATGAAGTGAGCTCTAGAAGGTTTGTGATTGTGGATCTAAGTTTTATAAATCCGTGTTGACACGGAGAAATGATTGATCTGCAAAGGTGCTGCAAATGAGGAGTAATAATTTTTTCAAAAAGCTTAGGAATAGCTGACAACTTAGAAATACCTCTGTAGTTACTGGCTTCTAACTTGTTACCTTTCTTGAAAAGAGGAATAACAAATGATTCCTTCCAAATCTTTGGGAATTGGGAGGTTTCTAGAGATAAGGTAAACAACTTGTGAAGAGGTTTGCACAGGGCCTTAGCGCAATACCTAAGCACGCACCCAGGAATACCATCGGGCCCTGGCGAATAAACAGGCTTAATACGAAGAAGATCCAAAAGAAGAGAGCTTTCTGTTAAAGTGGGACAGAATATGATTTTTGACTTGGACATGGTGTAAGAACAAGGCTGTGATAAATAATCTAAAGTAGAGTAAGTCGTTTGAAAAAATTGGGCAAATAAATCGGCTATTGCCTGATCTGTGGTTGCCGTCATGTTTTCGAACGTCAGCGAGGAAGGAAAAGAATTAGATTTACGCTTGGTGTTAACAAAATTTTGTTGGATTTGCTGCTGTTGTAGAAATTGTAGCACTGCTTGTTGTTGGCGAGCAATTCGTCGACGCCAGGGTTTTTATTATCGGACATTGAAAAAAGGTGGCCCTTACGGCACCAATCAGTGCTTGTTTCCCGCGGATCCCCAATAGGCTCAAAAACGGACATCGCGAGAAGTGAAAAAGGACAATATAGAAACGGACAGAATAAGTTATAATACATACGAAACCAAATACTAATACTAATTTTGTGCTAAGTAATATACAATTAATGCTTTTAAGATTGGCAAAGAGTCGGTAGAAGAAATAACATATTATAGTGTATTATAATGACTTATACAGCACTCTAAACGGTTCATGCACATCATAGCTACAAAGATATAAAGCAAGAGGAATATAGTTCCTGGTAATTCTATTATGCCACCCAGTAACTCGAGACTCTCCATATCCCCGTGAATAAGTTTATAAATAAAAGTAGTGCTAAGCATTGTTCTAAGGTTTGATTAAGATGTTAGATTAATGAGAAGATGTCTACTTGAGTAAGATGGTAACATAAGGCTTGCATTCCAGTTAAGGCCCCGTGGGGCAAATAATAAAAGTTCTGTTGCACAGACTCTATCCGGTCTATATGTACGCCATACTGGGCATTCCAAACTGGTGAACAGTACTCCAGGATTGGACGGAATAGTGAAATGATTAAAGCCTTTGTGACATAGGGATCATCGAATTTATTGATCACCTTTTGATGAATCCGAGCACTGGTTCAGCAGGGAAATAATGTGGTCAGAAATCTTATGTTTTTGGTCCAAAAGACCCGTCCAATGCACAACCACCCAGCGAATATATGACATATATTATTCACCCTAAAAAATGTCATTACTTTACACTTAGCACTATTTAAGTCCGAAAGATTTTGACAACACTATGCTTGAAAAACATTTAGGACCGATTGTAAGTCTGAACTGCACACTCCATTGACTTAGCCACCAATCAAGCGGTTTCTACAATCTCTTCGATACAGTTGCCAAAAGTTTTCATTCCAAAATTTGATGGAAGCTATCTAAAATGGCAACTATTTCATGACATTTTTAATAAAATGGTTCATGAATCAGCGATACCAAAAATACAAAAAATGTGGTATCTTAAAGCTAATCTTTCTGGAGAAGCAGAGAGGTTAGTCAGGCATTTAGAATTAACAGAAGTTAATTATGATACTGCCTGGACCCTGCTTAAAGAACGTTTCAATAATAAGCGGGTCCTTTCGACTGCAATATTTGAAAAATTATTTGATCACCCTAATGTAACGAATGATTCTCAGTCAATAAAAAATCTGCATGACAATGTCAATGAATCCCTGCAAGCCTTGAAAAATATTGGAATAAAAACAGATACATGGGATCTAGTCCTCCTGTTCCATATGACAAGAAAACTAGATCGGCTTACACACACACTGTGCAAACTATTTTAGATACCAGGAAAATTCAGACAATAAAGGAATTCCTTGGGTTTCTAGAACAACGTTTTCTTGCACTCGAAGCCATCGGCGGAAAAATGCATAAAGACAAACAAAAAACCAGTGCTTCAGCAACAACAAGTTCATTGGCATGCCTGTTTTGTCAAAAAGGGCATAGCATATACAAATGCGAGAAATTTAGGGAGTCAACTCCTGCTGAAAGGCTGACCTGGGTTCAGCGAAAAAGGTTGTGCGTCAAATGTCTTAGGGCAGACCACATGACCAAGCAATGCATGTCTAAATATACATGCATAAAATGTAAAAAAAAAAAAACAACACATTGCTTTATTTAGGTAACGGAAAACCAAATACCGAACCTAAAACGTCCGCTTCTGCTGCTACGAAAAACAGTTGTGAGAACACACTATTAGCAACGGCTAGAGTTATAGTGCAAGGACTAAATAATCAAGAAGGAGATATTCGCGCACTGCTCGATTCCGGATCACAAATTAATCTGATATCAGAAAGACTTGTTAAGCGGTTATCGTTGCAACTACAACCAACAAACCGTCGCATTGAGGGAGTTGGAGGTCAGCCGCGAATAAGTAAAGGACGCGTTAGTGTATTAATTAAATCAAAACATAGCAATTTTGAAACAAGAGTTGAAGCCTTTGTTCTTCCTCATATTGTGGCAGATCAACCTACGGAACAAATAAAAGTAGCTGATTTAAAATCTCAAAAAATATCCGGCTCGCTGATCCACATTTCGTCAAACCAGGAAAGATTGATATATTGCTTGGCGCAGAACATCACTTTTCAGTTATAAAACCTGAACAAATTAGGTCTTATTCAGACCAACCTATTCTCCAGAACACCGAATATGGTTGGATAATTGCTGGGCAAGTAAACATGAGTGCAAAAATGCCACAAAATTGCATGGTAGTTTCCTCAGCAAAATCATCGTTGGAAAAATTCTGGAAACTGGACAACATGGAACCGATAAGGAAATACCGGACGCCAGAGGAAAGACATTGCGAGAAGCATTTTTTGGAAAATCTTCAGCACGCACAAGATGGAAGGTTAATTGTCAGTTTACCTTTTTCTGAAGATCCCTCAGCCCTGGGGAAGTCTTGCGATATTGCGACAAGGCGTTTTCTTTCGTTGGAACGAAGAACCAGCCCAGACGTTAAAATATTATATAACGATTTTATGGCCGAATACGAAAAACTAGGTCATATGAAGCAAGTATTACCTAGTCAAATACCAAAACATCATTATTTTATTCCTCACCACTGTGTTCTGAAACCAGAAAGCACTACAACAAAATTAAGAGTAGTCTTTGATGCTTCCTGTAAAACATCTACAGGAAAATTATAAAATGATTTACTTTATCCAGGACCAGTTGTTCAAAGTGATCTGTTTTCGATTCTATTGAGATTCAGAGTTCACAAATATGTTTTTACGGCGGATATAGAAAAAATGTATCGGCAAGTTTAGATGAATCCAAAGGATCAATTAAACCAAATGATTTTTTGGCGCTACAATCAGTCCGAGGAAATAAAATATTACCGGCTGAAAACTGTGACTTTTGGCACAACGTCAGCTCCATTTCTTGCCACAAAATGCTTGGAGCATTTGGCCAATAAAAATTTGGAAAAATGGCCATAAGGATGAAATGCACTGAAAAATGATTTCTATGTTAATGACTGCCTAACTTGAGCATATACAATTATAGATGGTGCTCCAGTCATAATCAGAGCAAAAATATTTCTACAAAATCTGACAGTCCTTAAACTAGATTGGGACACAGAGATATCAGATTCCCTAAAGAGAAGGTAGGAGCCCTTCACACAAGACTTGCTGTGTTTAAATAAAATGACTATTCCGAGACACATTTATGATGGAAAGAACAAGAACAAGAAAAAACAAGAACTCCATATATTGTGGATGCTTCTGAAAAAGCGTTTGGTGCTGTGGCTTATATAAGAGCCATATATAAGAACAAACAAACGACTGTGCGCCTATTATGCGCTAAATCAAAACCACGACTAGAATTATGTGCAGCTGTGTTAGGTGCAGAGCTTGTTGAAAAGGTGAAAAAGGATCCTAATTTACAATCAGAATCCATTAAATGTTCATTACTGGACAGATTCCACCATCGTCTTATGTTGGATAAATGCCAAAGCATCGAATTTCCATACATTCGTTGCAAATAGGTTGTCGAAAATACAAGATACAACCTGTCCAAATCAATGGAGACATGTGTCATCAAGTCTCAAAGCTGCAGATGTACTATCTAGCGGGATACCTTCATCTCAATTAAGTGCACTTACATTGTGGTTGTACGGACCACTGTTTCTTCATGGACCAGAAGAGAAATGGCCAGCTCTATTTAAAGCTCCAAAGGACAATACTATTTCTTTGGAACGGAAAACAAAAATTGTTACTTTGGCAACAGTTTCGCTTAGAGAAGAAATATATGGCATTAAACAAGGAAATTCATTCAATCGCTTGCAACGTATAATAGCATACATGTTACGATTTTTCTTATCGTAACCTAACCTAACCTAACCGTCTTACTAGAGCTTGACGAATTAGAACAAGCTAGGCGTATTATAATACGTTGTATACAACAGGCTGATTTCACAAATGAATTTAATCACCTTCGACGTCATCCCGAACGCCCATTACCCAATAGCAGCAAACGTCGCATCTCCTCATCTTCATTTGGACAAAAACTCTATCATAAGAGTTGCAACAAGGGTGGAAAATGCCCCAATTTTCCCAGGATGCAATGAATCCCTACTTACTCCCCATACAATGACAACATCGTAAAAATGTTGTTACATAAGTCAAATAACTCCTCACAAATAAATGAGAGTTTGGAGAATACAGCTGGTGAGCGTTTGGAGAATTCAGCTGGTGAGAGTTTGGAGAATACAGCTGGAGAGAGTTTGGAGAGAAACAAGAAGAGAGTTTGGAGAATACGGCTGGAGAGAGTTTGGAGAAACCGTGTAACGGTAGAAGGCGGCGGACTTTGGACCGAGCACGGTGCCGTGCGCAAAACCGAAAAAGGAGAAGCAGAGAATTAACGGGATACGCCGGCCTATATAAGCGGGCCGAGCGCAGGAAGCGGGATCAGTCGATCACAAGGAGTCAATCCAGCAAGATCAGTAGACAAGCAGAAAACCAGTGAATAAAACAAGTCAAGTCAACATCAGGAGGAAGCAGAGCCGCGCCGAGTCAATAGGAGCAAGATCACTACATTAAGACGTTCGGGACTTAGAGTTGAAGTCTCCGAGCTGAGAAACAGGTAGCTGAGGTCCTTAAGGCATCACGCGGCTAAGTCCAGGCGTTTCGTTCTAATTCGTGTCGCGATTTGAGCTTGGCGTATTGCTCGGCGAATCCGACAGAAGTGAATAAAAAGAGTCCTTCGACAAAGAACCGTGGGCTCGGAAGGGAAGCTGTCCAGAACCAGCTGCCGTGCGAAAACAATTGCCTTGTCAAATTCCGGCGTACGGTTGAATCGGCAGGCGAGAACTGTGTCAGCCCTGGTGCGACTAGCCATGAAGGACGCGCGTCTGAACCACGGGTGTCTCGAGAGGCGTATGCGTCGAGAGCACAGTAGTTCACCGCCAGAGTCCTAGACGGGCAGCTGACCGAATCCCGAGAGCCAAAGACCCGCTGCACCTAGTCTCACAAGAGCACGCGGACAACGGACAACGCGCCGTGAGCAGAGCAAGGACATCGAAGACGCAAGAAACGACGAGCAGTCATCGCAGGCCCAGCAGCAACCGAGCCATACTACAACGTATCCAGTCCACGGCTAAGAGGCGATGGCGGAAGCGTTCGTCGTGAACCTAGCGTCCTGCCACAGGGACTGCATTGGCGGCCTTCCGGCGTATGCTTGAACCGTCAGGTAGAAAACTGTGTAGGCGTCTGGTGCGACCGGCCGGGACAGATCCAGGGACAGGAGGCTGTGGCTGCGAAAGGCGTACGCTTTGAGAGCCCAGTGCCTGTTCACCCTAGTCTGGGAACGGTGACGCATCCCTAGACCATCATAGTCCCGAGGCCAAAGACAGCGGAGGCGTTCCGGAGCAGCGAGCAGCAAGGCAGCGGAGAGCGACGGTGGAGCGACCACAATTCTTCAAGGAAGGCGTCAAGACAACCATCTGTCACCATTAGTTCCAGGCCGAGGGATAAGTCGGCGAATAAAGATCCTAATACAAACATCCCAACATTCTGTGCGTTCTCACTAGACAATCGGGCGGTCACGTTTATATAAATTTGGTGGGACGAACAACACACATCTTCTGAGCTTGCCGCACGATAGTCGTAGCGAGCAGACCATAAAAATCAGTTCGTTACATCTGGCGCCCAAAACGTGATTGTCCGGTCGGTGAGAATCAGCAAATAAACAGAAAATGGGGAAAGGATGCATATATCTCCTCAAAAAAGAGGATTTCGCCAAAATAGGAGCCAAGTTAGGCATCACTTTGGAGGGAAGAACGGATGCCATGAGGAAAGCCCTCTCAGAGTACCTAACGAGGAAACAGGATGACCCAGGAGTAGCAGAGATCTGGGCTGAGCTGGAAGAGAAATACGACGATAAACCAGGCCCAACAGTCAAATTGCTGAACCCTGACGCCGAGGAGCTCATAGCAAGTCTTGGAGTGGACAGCATGAAGGAAGCTGGCAGAAGTCGAAACGTAAGCCAAGAAAGAAAATCAGGGCAGCAAAGACCTAACACACCAGATTACGCCAAAGTCGCAAAGCAAGTGAGAGAATGATCGTTCAAATTCGATGGCACAGAGAAGCCACTGGAATTCCTAGAACAGGTGGAGTGGTCCGCGAACACGTACGGTCTGAACCGAAACATGATCCCACGTGCAATGCCACAGCTGTTGCAAGGTAAAGCTCTGAAATGGTTTATTTCAAACAATAAACATTGGAAGACATGGGGAGATTTTAGCGAAAGTTTCTAGACGTACTTTCTGCCGAGAGGGTTCTTCTGGAAGTTGGCAGACAAGGTGAAACAGCGGAAGCAAGGTTTCAGGGAACCGTTCAAAGATTACATGGTGGACATGCAGACTTTGATGAGGCCACTCTGGTACTAGCCAAAGGAGACCATAGAAATAATCAAGGACAACTGCACACCAGACCTGAAAATTTAACTAAGAACGTACAAAGTGGATGATCTGGACACATTAATGATTCTGGCTGTCGAGTACGAAGAACTGGACAAAGAGCGAGAAGAGTTCGTTCACGAACACAAGTTCTCTCGAAAAAAAATCGCAGCACCACCACAAACTACATGCAGGAGATGTGAAGACAGCACAGTAAACCAAACACCGTCCCATGGCCAGTGGACACCGGCCAATGTAACACAACAAAGGCAGCCAACGAACACATTATGGAGGCCACCAAACACCACTCAGGTGGCACGGAACCCAATGCCTAGAGCCACCAATGCACAGACCCAAATAATGAACCCACAGGAGGCATGTCGCCGTTGTGGAGGACACGAACACTGGGCACGAGGATGCAGATTACTATTCTGCTGGGTGTGCGGCAAAGTTGGCATCAGGAGCGTAGAGTGCTGCCAGAAAGCGGGAAATGGGCAGCGATCCCAGTCGCAGAGAGGCGCACAGGGGTCGCAAAGTGCCTCCTCTCCAAACTAACTGGCAATTTGATCGAGGAAGAGCAGCAGTTATCTGCGTACGTTGAAATTGAAGGCGTCGCATACAAGGCCACAGTTGACACGGGAGCTACGTCAAGTTTCATCAACGAGGAGCTAGCGGATAGACTGGCTGACAAAGGAAGGATCACAAGGACAAGACGGCAAGTTAGGTTGGCGGACGGCAGATGCAGCGGAATAAGCTCACAGCTCGAGATCACGGTGGAATTTGGAAACAAACAATTGGAGATGAATCTGCCAATACTTCCAGGAGTAGTGGATGAACTAGTGCTGGGATGGAATTTCCTCACGGGAGTTGGGGCGGAAATAAAATGTGCCGGGCATGAATTGCGAATACCGGCAAGAAACGGCACAATGGATATCTGGAAGAAAGGCTGTCGGTGGCTGTTGATTCACACTTAAGTGAGGAAGAGGACATTGAGAAATTCCTCGACAAACAGAAGATTTCAGCACCATGTCAGGAACATCCACAGTGGCCGAGCACCAAATCACCATGAAAGACGACAAGCCAATCAAACAGAGGTATTATCCTAAGAATCCAAGAGTCCAAGGAGAGATCAACGCAAAAGTAGACGAGTTGTTACAAATGGGCTTCATAGAACATTCAAGAAGTCCGTACAGCTCGCCCATCGTAATGGTGAAAAAGAAGACGGGCATGTGGATTTCAGGCAAATAAACGCGAAGTCCATAAAAGATGCCTACCCGATGCCGCGGATTAATTATATCCTGGACCAACTCATAGAGGCCAAATACATAAGCAGTTTAGACCTGAAAGACGGATATTGGCAAGTCCCTTTGGAGATAAATAGTCGGCTATATACGCCGTTCACAGTACCCGGCAAAGGCTTATTCCAATGGAAAGTAATGCCTTTCGGAATTCATTCAGCATCGGCCACGTTCCAAAGGGCTCTAGATCAGGTAATCGGCCCGGAGATGTCACCATACGCGTTTGCATACCAAGATGACATCATTGTGATCGGACGCACGCTGAAAGAACACGTGGAGAATCTAAAGGAAGTGTTCAGGCGCCTCAAGGAAGCAAACTTAAGAATAAACGCCGATAAATGCAAATTCTTCAAGCAAGAGTTGCTTTACCTAGGACACCGCGTTACTAGCGAAGGGATAGGCACAGATTCCGAGAAGGTAGCGGCCATAGCCGAACTAGAGCCACCGTCCAATGTACGCGAACTACGGCAATACCTAGGCGTATCTTCATGGTATCGACGATTTGTGCCAGATTTTGCGCGTATAGTAAAACTACTGAATGATCTTCTACGCAAAGGCACAAAGTGGATATGGACGCCGGAACACCAACAGGCCTTCGAAGAGGGTAAAAGCAAGACTGGTAGACGATCCAGTGCTGGCGTGCCCAGATTTCGAGACAAAGTTCATCCTTCAGACAGACGCCAGCGACTACGGATTAGGTGCAATCCTGACGCAAGAGACAGAGGACGGCGAAAGGGTAATTTCATGCTCAAGCCGGACAATAAACGGCGCGGAGAAAAATTACTCCACAACAGAAAAAAGAGTGCTTGGCAATCGTGTGGGCAATCAGGAAGCTGAAGCCGTACTTGGAGGGCTACCATTTTAAAGTGGTTACAGACCACATAGCTTAAAATGGTTAAACAGCATAGAACATAGAACAGCAAGATGGGCCCTGGATTTACAGCAGTACGGCTTTGGAATAGCGTACAGGAAAGGACAGCTGAACGTGGTGGCAGATGCCCTATCCCGACAACCGTTGCCGGAGACTCTTAGGGCCATGAAAGACGCATCGGAAAAACCAACCAATAGCTGCAGCTGGATCAGGAGTATGTGCGAGGAAATAAAGGCCCAACCACAAAAATATCCAGACTATGTAATGGAAGGCGAGTCTCTCTATAGGCACATTCCTCACAGAGCGGGCAATGAAGATGTCGTGGCATGGAAACTGTGCGTTCCGCATGGTCTAAGGCAATCCGTACTGGAAGAAAACCACGACACCCCATCCGCTGGTCATGTTGGGAGCAGAAGAACAATAGCACGCCTGGCAGCCCGGTACTACTGGCCAGGAATGCACAGAGACGCCAGGACCCACGTACGCAAGTGTGAAGTTTGCCCAAAATACAAGCCCAATCAGCTGCAGGCTGCAGAAAAATGCTCACTCAGGTACCAGAGGAACCATGGGCAACAGTATGTGCGGATTTCGTCGGGCCATTGCCAAGATCAAAGCACGGAAATCAGATGATACTGGTGTTAATCGATCGGTTTTCCAAATGGACTGAAATTGTGCCGCTACGAACAGCGACAGCGGAGACCCTACAGAGGGCGTTCAGAGAACGCGTAATATCAAGATTCGGGGCTCCAAAGATAGTGATAACCGACAACGGAGTACAGTTCACCAGCCGATATTTTAAAATATTTCTTAGCTAAATGGGAATAAAGCAGCAATTCACGGCGCCCTACACACCGCAGGAAAACCCAACAGAACGCGCTAACCGTACGGTAAAAACGATGATAGCTCAATACGCAGGAAAGGACCAGAGAACCTGGGACGAGAATTGGCCAGAAATTATGCTAGCAGTAAACTCAACTCCCCAGCGTTTCTCACTCAAGGCCGGGAACCCCGTTTGCCAAACGCATTATACGACAGGGAAACGTTAGGCTCGGGGAAAAGCATGGAGACCCCAGACGAGAATGCAGCTAAATTACAAGAGATCTTCGAAATCGTACGCCGAAATATGGAAAAAGCATCCCAGGACCAAGCCAGACATTACAAACTATTACGAAACTAGCCCCGAGGTACGATAGTCCTTACCAGGTTGTAGATTTCGTCTCGCCGGTAATCTGCAAAAAAACGCCACACAGGTTCAAAGAAAGAGCGAAATGTTCACATTGGCGAACTTAAGCAGCAACAAACACACGCTGCGAACGAGCAGACGATCACAATAAACCAGGCGGAAAGGACACCTTGAAGAACAGCACAAGGAACGGTTAACGTATAAGGAAACCAGTCCGCAAGGCAACAGGATTCAGCGTCGGGCATTCGCCAGAGTCATCCATGATTACGCCAGGCGGAAAGGACACTCATGGGGAGAACACAAGGATATGGCTACCGCATAAGGGATCCAGACCGCAAGGCAACAGGATTCAGCGTCGGGCAGTCGCCAGAGTCATCCATGATTACGCCAGGCGGAAAGGACACTTATGGGGAGAACACGAGGATATGGTAACCGCATAAGGGATCCAGACCGCATGGCAACTGGATTCAGCGTCGGGCATTCGCCAGAGTCATCCATAATCACGCCAGGCGGAAAGGATACTTGCGGGTACAGAACAAGGACACGGTTAACATGTAAGAAACCCAGACCGCAAGGCATCAGGATTCAACTTTGGGCAGTCGCCAAATCATCCATGATCGCGCTAGGCGGAAAGGACACTTACGGGTACAGCACAAGGACACGTTTAACATGCAAGGAACCTAGCCCGCAAGGCATCAGGATTCAACTTTGGGCAGTCGCCAAATCATCCGTGATTACGCCAGGCGGAAGGACACTGAACACAATGATACGGTTAACAGGAAAGAAACCCAGACTGCGAGGCATCAGGATTCAACTTTGGGCTTTCGCCAAATCATCCGTGATTACGCCAGGCGGACACTGAATGGGAAAACACAAGGATAACTACAACTAACTACGACAACAGTAGGAACGGCAGGCATAATTCAAATCTTCCAGTATACCCCAAGGATCCCTTAAGGATAGTCCAAGGATACTACAAGGACACCACAAAGATACCCCAAAGGAATCCCTAAGGATCCCCTAAGGATAACACAAGGATAGTCCAAGGACACTACAAGGACACCACAAGGATACCTCAAACGCCCCCAAAGATACCCTAAGGATCCCCTAACCATAACACAAGGATAGTCCAAGGATACTACAAGGACACCACAAGGATACCCAAAGGCACCCCAAAGGATACCCTAAGGGTCCCCTAGGGATAACACAAGGATAGTCCAAGGATACTACAAGGACACCACAAGGATACCCCAAAGGCACCCCAAAGGATACCCTAAGGATCCCCTAAGTATAGCCCAAGGCTACCCCAAGAAAACCTCAAGGATATACCGAGGTTCCCTTAAGGGTACCCCAAGGATACCTCTAGGATACACAAAGGATACCCAAGACATATCCCGAAGCTACCTGGACAATTTTCGTTTAGGCACGTTGAGAAGCAGCGAACCGCAGCATCCAAAGTGCCAGGTTGATCTGTCAAGCTGAAAAGCCTATGAGTTTTACGAAGAAAGGGGGAAGACGGCACAGCAAAGAGAGCTGTACCGTAAGAGAGCAAGCACCCTGGGTAAAGGATAACGGTGACAATCAAAGAGGAAGGTGCGAAACCGAGGTTTCATGCGAGGGAAAACCCTGCGACAGTCAGGCATTAGGAAAATATCAGTCAACATGAGCAGCATGGTTACTCGAGCCGAAGCACGCAGGAGGATGGCGGCCCAGAAGGGACCCAACCCGAGGCAAGGATGGGCGGCAGCCCGGCCTACCCGAACTCCGTGGCGGTCCCTGAAACGGGCCCGCACCGTAGAGTCCTCGCCGGAGCCCGTCATCAGCTCGGACAGCGATGTCGAGATGGTAGATGATCCCCTCGTGGAACAGAGGGAATGGCGGCTCCGGAAGGCGACGAGGGATGGCCGCATCCCACCCGGGACGTCAACTATTGGGGGCCAAACCCCCGAAACCCGTGATGCGGAGGCAACTCCGACAAGTGGCCACATCGAGGCGGTCGGCCGGGAAATGGCGCAGAATCTGGCGAAGCCTGGGGTCCGAGACCCGACGGAGCAGGAGCAGGAGCGGGAGCAGGAGCCCGAGAAGAGGGCCAAGCTGCGCCGCTACCACGTGGAGGCAGCCATCCGATGGCACGCCAAATTGAGAGAGGCGGAGGAGGAGGAGCAGCGGATGTGGGAGGTCCCACCAACGCCCCGATATACGGCAGAGGAGCCTGTGCCGGAAGGAAAGGACGAGGAGGAAGAGTGGGCCCCATCTCCGCCAAGATGGTTGCCGGAGGTGCCGCTGACGCCCCGGTACATACCGGAGTGGCATCGCGGCGAGGACCCGGTGAGCGAGGGAGAAGCGCCGATGGCCACGCCTCCATGGCGGCCGGAAGTGCCGCTGACGCCCCGGTGCGAACCAGAGTGGCATCGCGGCGAAAACCCGGCGAGCGAGGGAGAAGTACCGAGGGCTACGCCTCCATGGCGACCAGCACGGCCACCTACCCCGCGGTACTACCAGCCCGAACCGAAGAACCGAAGCCACAGCACCCGGGCATTCATAGCCGAGAGTGTGAGGTGGCGGCAGCAGTCGGTGGTGTGGACGTGGCCGGAGGGACTGGCGACGGAGGCGGCCGGGGATAAGCCGCAGATATGGGAGGGAGAGGCTCCCCAAATGAATCCGCGAGATCCCAGAAAGAGAGGCCGGCCGGACGCATGGGCCCCACCGACTCCGAGTACGGGGCAATCCGACGCGAAGGGGGGAACGCACCCGGAGGAGCCGTTGGAGAAAGGACCTTGGGTGTGGCCCGAGCCCGAGGCCAACCACCGACCCCCTCTGCAGCGGCAACGGTCAAAGCCGGAGGTGGCGCACACGCGGCCGCTATTTGAGCGGCAGGTGTCGGCTGGCGCGAGGTCGCACGCGACGAGTGGCCGGAAGGAGTCGACGAGGCACCGGCGGTCGCTACGGCGCGAAGGAAGGGCGGAAGGAGGTGCGTGTTGATCACCCAAGGCGGACGGAGGTTCCGGGTGAGGGTGGGGGCAGCCGGCATCAGGGTGTACGCCCAATAAATTAAAAAAAAACACAAACACAAACTTATTAATCTAATGTCGGGGAGGTGGCTGGAAAGATGAGGGGTATACATCGTCGGCACCAGCAAGCTTAAAAAAAGAAAATAGATAAATAAGTAAACGCAGGCGAGACAAACGCGAAAATTTATGGTACTTACCTGATGCCAGGGAGAATAACAATGCCAGCAATGAGTTTAGCTTCCTCTTTGCACTTTTCCTGTCAGGTCGCCATCTCAGCAAGAGAGAGGTTGAGCCTGGAAAGGGCATCTAAAGGGCAAAGGGAGAAAATAAAAAAGGAAAACAAAAGAAAGCATGAAATACTCACCAAGTGCAAAGAATTGTGCTACATCACTTCAATAAAGGGATGGGGGCGCTTCGATTTTTAAGCGGTCGATTGGCACTAGACGATAGTGTCGATCGATGGGCACAGAACACTGGAGATGACGGCACAGGAAGGATCACACTGAAAAATATCGCCACTACCGGATGGCAACGCTGCACTAATTCGAATCATCGAGATCGACTGGAAAACCGATCGGGAAGCGGTAGTGTGACCAGACAACGAAAGAAAGGAGATGCTTAGAACGCGAAGTATATGGGGGAAACATCTTGGGCGGGACATTCAAAGGAGATACGAAGGAGAACACGAGACGTCTATGGGGAAACATCTTGGGCGGGAAAAGGAATGGAGCATCGGCGCTGTGGAACTCATGTACGAGCTGTGAGCGTCGAGGGAACCATTTGGAGGAGCAAGAGGACTCGAAGGCTACAATGATTTACAAGGAAAACAGCCGGAGAGAAGAAAATCAAGTATATGGGGGAAATATCTTGGGCGGGAAAGGGAATGGAGCATCGGCGCTGTGAAACTCAGGTACGAGATGTGAGCGTCGAGGCAACCATTTGAAGGAGCAAGAGGACTCGAAGGCTACAAGAAAGACAGCCGGAGAGGAAAATCAAGTCTATGGGGGAAACATCTTGGGGCGGGAACTACATAGAACGAGAAGGAGCGACGTCGAGGGAAGGAGGACCAACATCAGCGATCCAGAACAGCGGATCCAAGGAGAACTCCAAGATAACAGCCGGAGAGGAGGTGCAAGTCTCATTTCGTTCCTGAAGAAAAAGGGAGAATGTGAGGAGTCAAATAACTCCTCACAAATAAATGAGAGTTTGGAGAATACAGCTGGTGAGCGTTTGGAGAGTACAGCTGGTGAGAGTTTGGAGAATTCAGCTGGAGAGAGTTTGGAGAGAAACAAGAAGAGAGTTTGGAGAATACGGCTGGAGAGAGTTTGGAGAAACCGTGTAACGGTAGAAGGCGGCGGACTTTGGACCGAGTATGGTGCCGTGCGCAAAACCGAAAAAGGAGAAGCCGAGAATTAACGGGATACGCCGGCCTATATAAGCGGGCCGAGCGCAGGAAGCGGGATCAGTCGATCACAAGGAGTCAATCCAGCAAGATCAGTAGACAAGCAGAAAACCAGTGAATAAAACAAGTCAAGTCAACATCAGGAGGAAGCAGAGCCGCGCCGAGTCAACAGGAGCAGATCGCTACATCAAGACGTTCGGGACTTAGAGTTGAAGTCTCCGAGCTGAGAAACAGGTAGCTGAGGTCCTTAAGGCATCACGCGGCTAAGTCCTGGCGTTTCGTTCTAATTCGTGTCGCGATTTGAGCTTGGCGTATTGCTCGGCGAATCCGACAGAAGTGAATAAAAAGAGTCCTTCGACAAAGAACCGTGGACTCGGAAGGGAAGCTGTCCAGAACCAGCTGCCGTGGGAAAACAATTGCCTTGTCAAATTCCGGCGTACGCCTGAATCGGGAGGCGAGAATTGTGGCAGGCCCTGGTGCGACTAGCCAAGAAGGACGCGCGTCTGAACCACGGGTGTCTCGAGAGGCGTATGCGTCGAGAGCACAGTAGTTCACCGGCAGAGTCCTAGACGGGCAGCTGACCGAATCCCGAGAGCCAAAGACCCGCTGCACCTAGTCCTCACAAGAGCACGCGGACAACGAGCCAGGATCCGCGCCGTGAGCAGAGCAAGGACATCGAAGACGCAAGAAACGACGAGCAGTCATCGCAGGCCCAGCAGCAACCGAGCCATACTACAACGTATCCAGTCCACGGCTAAGAGGCGAGGGCGGAAGCGTTCGTCGTGAACCTAGCGTCCTGCCACAGGGACTGCATTGGCGGCCTTCCGGCGTATGCTTGAACCGTCAGGTAGAAACTGTGTAGGCGTCTGGTGCGACCGGCCGGGACAGATCCAGGGACAGGAGGCTGTGGGCTGCGAAAGGCGTACGCTTTGAGAGCCCAGTGCCTGTTCACCCTAGTCTGGGAACGGTGACGCATCCCTAGACCCTCATAGCCCCGAGGCCAAAGACAGCGGAGGCGTTCCGAAGCAGTGAGCAGCAAGGCAGCGGAGAGCGACGGTGGAGCGACCACAATTCTTCAAGGAAGGCGTCAAGACAACCATCTGTCACCATTAGTCCCAGGCCGAGGGATAAGTCGGCGAATAAAGATCCTAATACAAACATCCCAACATTCTGTGCGTTCTCACTAGACAATCGGGCGGCAATTTGGTGGGAAGAACAACACACATCTTCTGAGCTAGCCGCACGATACTCGTAGCGAGCAGACCATAAAAATCAGTTCGTTACAACTTCATGAAGAAAATATGCACTATGGTCAAAATACTTTAAAAGGTATTGCCGACAACAGTATCACATTATCAAAATCACTCCTATGGTTAGAAACGTAATTATGAAATGGGTGCCATGTACCAGGTTTCGTCCAAAATTACTTTATCAAATAATGGGAAAACTACCTGAGCATAGAGTCTCACAAAACAGACCATTTTAAATACCGGAGTTGATTATTGCGGACCCTTCTGGATACATCACAAATTTCGAGGCAAGCGACCTGATAAAGCATACATAGCAGTATTTGCTTGTTTATCCACAAAGGCTGTCCATCTGGAACTTGTCGGAGATTTAACGACTGCAGCATTCCTGGAGCAGTCGTCGCGGGAAGTGTCAGACCCCTTATTGCGACAATACAACAAATTTCGTTGGCGCCAGCAACCAATTGAAGGAGTTAAAGGAAACAATCCACTCACAGCAGGCTAAGAACTCCATAGTCCAGCTGTGCAACACAGGGTGTTCACTTCAAATTTATTCCACCGAGATCCCCTCACTTTGGTGGATTTTGGGAAGCTGCAGTAAAGTCAGCAAAGACGTTATTATTAAAATATGTCCACTGCAAAACTCACCTTTGAGCAGTTGAGCACTGTCATAACAAATGTCGAGGCGTTATTAAATTCCCGGCCACTTCAATGTTGAATGATCCTAATGACTTTACAGTCCTCACACCAGGTCATTTATTGATTGGAGAGCACTAGTCGCTCAGCCAGACCCAGAACCACTTACAATAAAATCACTACCTGAACAATGGGAACTGGTGCAGCGACTCAAGCACACATTCTGGACGCAATGGTCCAGAGAATATTTAACAAGCCGGCAACAACACTCAAAATGGAAAACAGGCCCATATAAATGTAAGAGAAGGCATTATGGTTATTGTCAAGGAAGACAATGTGCCTATGCTTCACTGGCCTATAGGACGAATAATAAAAATTTATCCAGGTCAAGATGGATATGTGCAAGTTGCAGGCGTTAAAAGTGAAACAGGAGTCTTTAAAATAGCAATTCATAAGCTTGCTCCACTATTCCGTCAAGAATAATGAAGAAGATGCTGAAGAAGAAAAAAAGGAAGATCAAGAGCCAAAAAGACGGAAAAGCCCATCCTTACCGATGCCATTATTAATCTTGCTGCTGCTATTACCATTAGCTACCGCCGGTCCGATTAACATAACCAGGTTTGGTTCGAGGCCAGGAAATTATTACGAAAAAATTGGATCTACTCGACTAGCAACTGCAGACTGGACAATCATAGCTTATTATGATTTAAAGCCGTATCTCGAAGATGTAAAGATATTTTACACGGGGACACTTTAGGTTGGTCAAATGTGTTCACATATACAACCAGTGCTGTTGTATATATAATTTTCAACACGTTTACGAAGAATATGATTTACTCCACATATCAAGAATACGTCGTTTTCCCTTGGACATAGTGGGAAATATTGCCAACAGCTTATTTGGCGTATTAGACACAGAGTATGCCAAGAGGATGTCTTATTCTATTCAAAAAGTGAAATCAAATGAAGGTTACATTTTAGAATTAGTTAAGAATCAGACTTCAATAATTGATTCTACGATAAACATCATGAAACGAGATGAAGCTACCATCGATAAAAGGATTAAAATAATCACTCAGCAAATGGAGGATATAGCCAATGCTCGTCTAGATTCTCTCAAAGCCTTTCAATGTTATATTGTATTGACAAATCAATTATCCATATTGGCGGCAAATCTTCAAAGAATTCAGAAAGAGATTTCACATGTTCTGACAAACGTTCATCACAATGAAATTAGCCCACTGCTCGTTTCTCCCAAGCAAACTTCGACAACATTTAAACAAACTAAAAATTCACATGCCTCAAGGAAAAATGCTCCCTCTCATCAACGATGATATACTTCAATTATATAAGTTAATGAGGGCAGAAGCAAAGGTGGTAAAGGATTATGTAATCTTTAAATTAACACTCCCATTATTATCAACACAGTTATATGAAATATGTAACATTATTCCAATACTGGTAATCATCAACAATAAAATGATTTCCCTTGATATTGAATTTCCAATCATGGCTGTGAATCAACATCGAGATCTATTTATTATTATGTCATCAAGTGAATTTGATCTTTGTAATTCAATTAATGACGAAGAGTATATTTGCTCAGATAATCAATCCATGTTTTCTATTGAAAATCATTGCGAGTTTCAAATGTTTAATAACGAATCATCAACATCATTCTCATGGCAAAGATTAAGAACAAAAAATCAATGGATATTTTCAATTAAATCACCAATGAAGTTATCAGCAGTATGTGATGATCAATTATCAACAATTACAATTGATAATATCGGACTTTTATCATTGGATCCGAAGTACACTCTAAGAAATCCTTTTCTGAGCGTAATTGGCCATCAGGTAACCTCTACTGGAACATTCAAATTATCGTATGCTCGATTTGGCAGTCTGAATGAATCTTTAATACCGCTTCATAAAGTTTCACACCCAAATAATTCATTGAAGCTAAGTTATAATGAGTTAAATGAGCTCAGTAAAGAATTGATTCCGAGAATATAATATTTATGTATGGAGACGTTTCCAAAAGAAGTCACATCAATTAACTTCGCCATCGTCAAAGGACATCGACTTGCCAGAGAGGCCAGCGTTAATCAACTCCCCAAGAAGACATCACCAGACGCCTGTATCCCACGCCTTTGAGATCAACATTGGATGATGTGGAACACCTGTTCAACGGCCGGGAGTATGATAGTGTACCACTTGAGTCGCTAAGCCACTTGACGCCCACGGACAGCGCCAGCTCTGCCTGAGCTACCTTTTCTATTTTTACTAACCCTAGCGTATTAACTCCTTGAGTGGGAGACAATTATGGTGACCCTGTACCTTTGTATATCTTAGAACATAAGCAATGCAATGTATTTTTAACTAACAGCCCCATACCACTTGACTCTGAAAACGTGTATATAAACCCGACCTTTTGCCCTAATAAAATCAGTACTCAAGCAATACTTGTGTATTTAACTACTCTGCGTTCTCGAGTGAGAATCGCTGTGTCTTTGGCCCTCATACGCATGATCCCTCCGAGTTAAACCAATTTAAGTGTTGGTTTAGCAACCTATCGTCACTAGAGTATGTTCTAGGGGCAACCATTCCTATAAATAATAAAAATAAAACTGCAAACAAGTACAATAAATAACGCATTTATCAATGCATTGCTAGGTACAACACTGGAACTTTAAAACAACCATAATCTTAAAGACGATGGTAACGCTTGAACCCAAAATCGAAAAACGCGATCGGGGTGAGAGTCAAGACAGTGGCTAGACAACGGGAAACGAAATGGTGAATATTAAAACGGGGAAATGTCTGGGGGGAAGGTTCGAATTTCACTCGGGGAACTCTATAGGCATCGGAAAACAGTCTGTGTAAAAATTCTAGGGCAGAACATTCTTGGGAAAGTCTCTCAGTGAGCTGCATTTAGTTTATGCACGACTAATGCGCATAGATTAAAAACCATAATTGTCCTAATCTAGTCTAGTCCTAGTTCCTAGTACTCTTTAAAGAAGTTTCTGAAAACAAGGTAAACAATTACTAGTGTAGTATCTAAACCCGGAATTCCGTCGGGCCTCAGTGAATGCTTAACGCTTTACAGATTCAGTTGCGTTGGAATTGGCGTCAAATTTTCAACTAACTACAATGCAAGGTAAGAGGATGACTTAAGCTTGTCGTCAACAAAATTATAAAACTGATCTTGTGAAAGACTGTGCTCGGCGCGCTTTAATTTTCTTATAAAGTCCTAGCTATAGAATTACTTGATCTCAAATGTGCATGCTTTTGTAAGCAAGGTCAAAGGCAAAGTTAATGCATGGTTATTCGAGAGCCCAAGTTGTGCCTCAAAATCAATGAATGATCTATGCAACCAGATGATTTCGATGTACGGAGACACTGTTGGCAAAGAAAATCAATACCACAATTGTAACGCTAGAGGCCATTTCCCTAGAAATTGTGTGAGGCCGAAGAGACAGCAAGGTTCGTGCTGCGCGTGGGTAAGGCAATGCCCACAGAACAAGAGAAACAAGAAAGCTGACAACGATTACGTAAGCAATGAAAAAATAAATTTTGTACATTATGCTAATAACAAAAGTGTAAACATATAACGTTTAGTCTCAACAGGCAAGCATGCCCTCCACTATCATTGAATAGTACGCCGATTCCCCAAGTCATCGAAGTAACGTATCTTGGCGTCCACCTCGACAGACTACTTACCTGGAGAAGACACATTAAATGCAATATTAAACATTCGATTGCCCCTGCGTCTGGACTACAAGGGAACGCGAGCAGCAGCAACATTGACATCAACAGCGCGCACAATCGAAAATCATGAGGACTATCACTAGGGCACCGTGGTATATTCGCAACCAAAACATCTACAAAGACCTCGGCATTTTTGCAGTAAAAGATGAAATAGACAAACAATAAACGACCTATAAAGAAAACTCTCCGCCCAAATCGTATCGCAAGAGGCTTGACTCGGGTTTCCAGCAGAACCCTCCTACAACGCAACGACCTTCCAACCCAGCAATAATATGACTATTAGATAGATTAATATAAGATGTGATACACTTATTGTTAGTATCTGAAAGGAGAAGATCCAATAAAAAAATAGTAAAGCATAATAAAAAATAAAAAAAAGGCTTAGAACCCAAAAGATGCAGAATGACTCATAGAATCGGGCAGTTCGCTTTCCTTTGTAAGAAAATGTATGGTACCAAGTAAATTGAGATATTACCGGAAGACAAGCGGTTAAATAAAAGTCATCTTCAAACACACGGAAAAATATTATGTTCCCTTAAAAAAACTTAAAATATATGAAAAATTAAAGTACAAGGTTCGGGTATTTTATACTACTGGAAGATGAGTTTATAAATAAACCAAGACTATAAAATACCAAAGTAAGATGTGAAATTAAAATTCCAAATCTTTTAGTTGCTCGCCAAGACGATATATTTGAAAAACAACATTATTAGACCTAGTGAATCAGAATACGGGTAACCGATAGTTTTAGTAAAAAAAAAAGTATTAAAATAACAACAAAAGACAACTATCCGTTACCATTAAATTGTTAGAAAAGCTTGATAATAAAACCATATTTTCAAAGTTACACCTAAAGCACAGATATTTTCATGGTTTTAGCGATCAGGAGTATTTTTGGCAATGCCAATGGGCTTGAAAAATGCCTCTGTGGTATTTCAAAGGTTTATCAAAAAATAATTTTAAGAAATGATACGGAAATATAAAGTAATTATATTAATGATATTATAAAAGCTAGTGAGAATATATAATAACATTATGAAATAATAAAAGAGGTATTTAACATATTAGTAAAGAATAAGTTGGAGTTAAGGATGAGTAAGCGCGCATTTTTATTAGTATAGAGTTTTTAGGTTTTGTTATTACTAGCAAAGGAATTTAGCAAACAATAAAGGCATAGAGGCAATTCAAAATTTTGCGGGTCCGAACCAGATACATTTAGTTTTCTGGGATTATACTTTAGAAGATTTATAAAGGATATTTCAATGACAGCTAAACCGATGTATGAAGGATAAGGATAAGAAGGATAGAGGGTTTATGGTTGGAAAAATGGAATTGGAATGATTTTATAACCTTAAGGAGAAGTTGATAGAAGCGCCAGTTTAATCATTGTACAATTATAAGGATGAAGTAAAATTAGACACTGATGCCCGCAAATTGGGTTTCGGTGCGGCTTTGATTTAAAGACAAGACATATATCCTACATTTCTTTACCCAGAAGCTTTATATATCCTACTCTTTTTCCAGTAGCTACCACAAAGATGAAGCCAAGTTTTAAAGTAAGAAACATAAGCGATTATTAATGCAATTTATTAGAATATGATTAGGTATTAGAGCACAGGCTTGGAAAGAGAATGCAGAATGTTGCGTTAAGCAGACGTTCAAACATATGCGCAGTAGAACCTAATACCATTAAAGGTAATTTAATTATTTGTCAATTTAGTATTACAAGAAATAGTACAAAAATTAGAGAAATCAGAAGACAAACTGTTTGAGATGCGCAGTTGTGTCGTGAATAGAAGGGCAAATGATGTTAGATCTGTTCCGGCATCTGTGGCACCATTTTGAAACAAACTTGCGCTGCGTAGGAACTCCTAAAATCTACATGCAAAATGCCAATCTTCTAGCTTTTATAGTTTCCGAGATCTCAGCGTTCATACGGACGGACAGACAGACGGACATGGCTAGATTGACTCGGCTAGTGATCCTGAACAAGAATATATATACTTTATAGGGTCGGAAACGCTTCCTTCTACCTGTTACATATTTTTGCACGAATACAATATACCCGTTTACTCTACGAGTAACGGGTATAAAAAGTTGTTAGAAACATAGAAAATTGTTTAAGATGTATCGCCTAAGTCCAGAAAAAATTAGAGATTTTCACACAGTACTATATTCCGAAAGGTAAAAAACTATTTGATCTTATACCAGGTCTCAGAAGCATAGATGGATTCGCCAAGTGTTTAAGGCTGTATCTGTAGAAGACAACAAAGAAAACGGAAGATATAGTAGCTTTATCAGATTAGTTTTGTGCTTATAGTATCAGGAGCATTTGTTCGTAGTTTTTCTCCAATCAGAGCCGATTGGGGCCTTTAGGGCCAGGCTTATCTCAGCACCTTACCGTTATAAGAATTTAATAAGCACAAATTTGAATGGTGTTATTGAACTAGATTCGGCTGTGCGTTGATTATTTAATTTTTGGTTGACAATTGTATATAGATAAATAGACAGTCGATAGAATGTGATGCACACATAGCAATAAAAATGTCAAAGTTTTGGGATCGTAACTTTAAAAATGTCTTGATTAACATTTAAAAATAAGACGAACCGTTTTTGCTGTTATTTTGTTAATGGAGTGGGAGTGTTCTGTTAACAGCAAGATAGCAGATTTGTTAGAACATTTATTACATTTAACTTAATTAAGCCACGGAATTTAATTAAGAATTGACGGATCGTAAATTGGTAAAAATATTAACAATCAAAAACATTTAATAGAAATAAAACGGATAACATTTCGAGAAT